>CAJQUN010000008.1:9905209-10377985 GCA_907163345.1 Haberlea rhodopensis | reverse complement strand
AAGTAAAATGAGGAAAATTCTTCTACAGCAAGTGAGTTGAAATGAAAAGTACGAAGGATGGAGAATTTTGTTTTGAGTTACTTTTTCTGTGGATTAGTTTAAATGAAAGAAAAATTAAGTTTGATGAAAATAATAGCTTATAATCATTGATATGATTTGTTAGTATTTCAAAATATGATTGAAGCACTAATGAAAAGAAAGAGTTATTTTGCTAATTATTTTAGCAAGGTGTAATTTTTAGCTAGTTAAGGCTCCATTTGGAGGGAAGGATTTGATGGATTGGATTTCAAATCCTTAATATAAATCCATTCAAATTGTTTGACTAATTTTGAAATCCATGGATTTTAATTCACAATATTCAATTTTAAGACATTTTTTTAAAGGTATTTCAATTAAATCTGAGGAATCTAGTTGTTTTCTTTTGTGCTTTAATTATTGAATGATGTATTTTATATAGGTTACATAGTTCCATTACACTAGATGTGATCATGTTTATGCTAACAATTTTTATGTGCGTAAATAAAATTTATAATTATGATAGTAGCGGTAAAATAGATGTACAGTACACCATCTGGAGACTTTGTCTCTTGTATGAATGATGCAAGTACTTCAAGTTTGAAAAGATTATGTGATATATGGTTTAAAGGTTAATCAAGTATCTATTTTTTCATATGCTGGCCACCTGTTTTGAACTTTTTGATTGGCCTATCCACTTTTCTAATTTAGCGAGAATTCACAATTGAATATCTAGTTCAGCTTGAAAAATAAGGCCAAAGAAAAGATCCAGCAAGAAAACATAGTATGTTCACAACATGAGATGCTAGGGCAAGAAATTTGCTTTGTCTTTTACTTCCTCATGGACTCGCTCATTTTAAACAGTTATAGTTTCAACGTGTACTTACTTGGTTTTCTAGATTTATTTAAGCTTATATATGCAACGTTTTAACTAAACAAGATAAAAGAACACAAGTCTGTTCTTCTGTTTTACTGAGCAGTCTGTAAGTACTATTTTTATTCAATTAGTTATGACTATTACCTTGAACTTCTTGTACAATCCTTTTGACAGGACTCAGTTAGTCGCAGGTCTGGCACGTCACGACCACCAAAAAGGAGACAACCTTAGACCTCAAAAATATATAGCAAACAGCAGAATCATAACCCCAGAAAGTATTAGTGCTCGTGGAAAAGTATGTTATGGTGTATATTCATATTTTGTAGTGCTGGAATTTAGTGTAACCAAACCATTGTTGATACTGGCTTTCCCGCAAGAATTATGTTTTCTGGTGATGTACATCGTGAACTGATGAAGGATGTACGTTCCCAATGATTTCCACAATAATTAATACCCTCAAGTCATATTGTTTTATATTGTCTTTTATTCATTATTTTCTGGTCTCAGCAACGAAAAGTTGAACCAGGCCTTGAGCATCTTTTAGAACATGGATTTAATAGAAGGATACAAATAGATTATGGTGGCACTGTTGTTATAATATTCAATTTGAGATAGCTCTTCCATTTTCATCTCAGTAGTTGTACATCCATATATGTCCATAGATTAATGATAAAGTAGTTTTTATTCTTCCTACCAGGTGTGCAGTGCATCTGTCTCGGCAGTCTTGACTAGTGACAGTTACGAAACAGCAAATATGGGGGATTTTGCTGAAAACTTTGGCCTCTTTAGTTTGGATACAGGCTTGGAACCTTATAAAGATCATTTTAGGTACAGAATGAAGAGATACGGTGACCAAAAAGGGCTAATTGAAAAACACGAGGGAAGCCTCGATAAATTTTCACTAGGTAATTATGGAATAAAAGTAAGCTCTTTTAGCCTTTGTGTGGGGATATTTGAATGTTGAAGTTCAAAACTGCTTAATGAGTTTTTTTGTCTCCATTAATTTCACGCAATCATGTTTTTTTAACCAAACTCCAATTCATGGAGATTAAAGGCTTTGTTGTTGTTGTTTGTTGTATGTTTTTTAACCAAACTAATGCAACTCTATGCAATCAAAGAATCTCATATACCAGATCCTCAGTTGAGGGTAACATTAACTTAATGATTTTTTGTCTCCATTAATTTCAAGCAATCATATTGTTTTATCCAGACTTGTGCAACTCTATGTAACGAAAGAATCTCATGTACCAGATCCTCAGTTGAGGATAACATTGATTTCAATATTTAATTCAGGTTATTTAAAATTTGGATTCAACTGGGAAGAAGGTTGCATTGTGTATCGTGAATGGGCACCCGCTGCACAGTGAGTCTCTTCAGCTCTTAGATGTAAAAAGTTTCTGTTTACCTTTTGTACTATTTTATTTTTCTTTCAGTTTTACCTCAGGGATGCTATTTCTTGATTTGTTTGACTTGTTCTTCTCACATCTGTTGTTTGCCTCACAATTAATCATTTATTACTCAGGAGCAGAAGTTATAGGTGACTTTAATGGGTGGAATGGTTCTGGACACAAAATGGAAAAGAACCAATATGGTATATGGACTATCAGAATTCCTGATGTGGGTGGGAATCCAGCCATTCCACATAATTCAAGAGTAAAATTCAGATTTAAGCATGGGAATGGAATCTGGGTCGAACGCATCCCTGCTTGGATAAAATATGCCACTCAGGACCCTTCAAGATTTGCTGCATCTTATGATGGGGTGTTCTGGAACCCGCCACCTTCAGAAAGGTATTCCAATTCTTTCAATATAAATATAAAAACCATGGCATACAAGAATAAATATTTTCTAAACGATAAACATTGATAAAATTCAGTTATATGCTTGCAGATATGAGTTTAAACACTCTCGTCCACCTAAACCCAAGGCACCACGAATATATGAAGCACATGTTGGAATGAGTAGTTCAGAAAGTCGGGTAATACATACAGGGAGTTTGCAGATTTTGTTTTGCCTCGCATTCAAGCAAACAATTATAATACAGTGCAGTTGATGGCTGTGATGGAACATTCCTATATGCATCATTCGGATATCACGTCACAAACTTTTTTGCAGTGAGCAGTAGATCAGGGACACCAGAGGACCTTAAGTATTTGATTGATAAAGCACACAGCTTAGGTCTACAAGTGCTCATGGATGTTGTTCACAGCCATGCAAGTAACAATGTCACGGATGGCCTTAATGGTTTCGATGTTGGTCAAAGATCACAAGATTCTTACTTTCACACTGGAGATCGAGGGTATCACAAATTGTGGGACAGTAGAGTTTTCAACTACGCAAATTGGGAAGTTCTCCGTTTCTTTTTATCCAATTTGAGGTGGTGGCTCGATGAGTTCAAGTTTGATGGATTTCGGTTTGATGGAGTAACCTCGATGCTGTATCATCATCATGGAATAAACATGGCATTCACTGGGAACTATGATGAGTACTTTAGTGAGGCCACAGATGTGATGCTGTTGTATATTTGATGTTGGCCAATGATCTAATCCACAGTGTCTTACCTGATGCAACTGTGATTGCTGAAGATGTTTCTGGTATGCCTGGTCTTGGTCGGGCAGTTTCTGAGGGAGGTATTGGTTTTGATTACCGTCTGGCAATGGCCATTCCTGATAAATGGATTGAGTACTTGAAGAATAAGAAGGATGAAGAATGGTCAATGACCGAAATATGTTGGAGTTTAACGAATAGAAGATATAGTGAGAAGTGTATAGCATATGCCGAGAGTCATGATCAGGTTTGTACAATTTACTTTTCTGGGGTTGGTCCTGTGAACCTTGGACTTGTGATCCACTCTGCGAACTATGATATAAAGTTGAGCCTAAATTCACATCCATTTAAAAGCATCTTATCACCTGTAGTTTGATTTCTTCTCTTTTGTCTACAATGTATACTGATTAGATATATATATATATATATCATTTATTTATTTATTTTTTCATTTAATTTGGCTGCTATAAATTGCAGAATGCACACGTTTTGGTCTTTCTAAATTAGGGTGGGACTGCTGAACTGTATTGCCAACAATTTTCATCTCTTTCAAGAGCATCCAGTGATTTACTTTCTTTTTCCTTTTCTTTTTTGCTTTTGCGCCATGATTAGGCTATTGTGGGAGATAAAACATTTGCATTTTTCCTGATGGACAAAGAAATATATTCCGGTATGTCCTGCTTGATGGAGGCCTCTCCAGTAATTGAGCGAGGCATTGCACTTCACAAGGTCTTTTTTCCCCATTTGAATTCATTCATTGATTCGTGCCTTTTCTATGTTGTGCTGAGTCATTGAAGAACATTGTTAACTGTTCTTTATTTGCAGATGATTCATTTCATAACAATGGCATTAGGAGGAGAGGGCTACCTTAATTTCATGGGCAATGAGGTAAGATGGCACTAAAGCTGAAAACTTCTATAGACAATTCATTTTGTCTTTAAAAAGATTGCTTGCGTTTGGAGCTTATGCAGGTTGCATGTAGATAAGATAGCTTAGCAGTAGGTTGAAACTTTTCCGGATTTCCTTAGTGTTGATGGAGTTTAGCGACATCAAAATGTTAAAAATGACTTGCAGCTAACTCTTAAAGAAGTAGCTCGTTGAGATTATAGAAAAGCCACATCACTTTCTTTGTGTTTGATGGAGATCAGCGACATCAAAATGACTCAAAGCTAACTCTTTGAGATATAGAAAAGCCACATAATGTTTAGTTCGACAGTTTGCAGGTACCTCTTTTCCAATATCCTAACAAAGCTAAACGGTCAATTACTTGTAGTTTGGCCACCCAGACTGGATTGATTTTCCTAGAGAAGGCAATGGTTGGAGTTATGATAAGTGCAGACGCCAATGGGACCTCGTCGATACAGATCATCTTAGATTCAAGGTCCACTTTTAAATATGTTTGCCATGGATTTGTGGTCAACACATTTTGATCATTGGGGAACATCTGTATCTGATAACTATTATCTATTATTCACAAATCATTTTTTTACTTATACAAACATTTTATCTATTTTCTATGTATTAAGTTTGGTCTATCCAGATCTTGGATATGGATGAGCTATCTATTATAAATGAAAAATTCAATCTCTGCACCAAAATAAAAGATTTATTCCATCTTAACTATGACACATACTTCCATCTAATTTCACAGAACTTTCAATATAAAATTGTTAGTGTGTGTTGAATTGAAATATGTTTATCTATTCCTAACAATTTTTACACTTGTGATGTGAAATTGCAGTTTATGAATGCTTTCAACAGAGCCATGAATTTGCTTGATGAAAATTTTATGTTTCTTTCATCGGCAAAACAGATCGTTAGTGATGTGGCTGAGGATAAAAAGGTGAAAAAAATGTTCAGTACCTTGTCAAAGCTTTATAGTATTCTATTGATTTTGCTTGATCATTTATTACAGGTCATTGTTTTTGAACGAGGAGACCTAGTCTTTGTGTTTAACTTCCACCCAGAAAATACATACGAGGGGTATATGTAGACCTTTTAGAAGCAATTGATATTAAGTTCATTTTACTGTTTCATGAAATTTTCCAATTCAATTCATGTGCAGGTACAAAGTTGGTTGTGACTTGCCAGGAAAATATAGAGTAGCCTTGGACAGTGATGCTTGGGAATTCGGTGGACCTGGAAGGGTAAGGAACTGGAACTGGTAGTTTACACTCAAAACCCCTTTCCCGTTGTATACTATGCAGCATATTTAAAAAGATGCTGAACATGTAACTTGATTGGAATTTTTCAAAGATTTCTTTTCTAACTGATGTTTTTGGTGTTTTAACACAAGTGAATGTGCCTAAATCATACAAAAGATGTGTCTCACTTCCTGCTTTTTGCAAGGTGCAGAATCTGGTTTTTTTTTTTTCTGGGAATGAGTGATGTATATCAGGTTATAATATCCGGTGCTCTTATGGAGCTTATCTACTGGGAGAACATTTGATGAAACACTTCATGCAGAATACGCTTCATATAACACGCTATATGATCTTCCTATTGTCTTGACATCAAATATTTTATTATAGGTAGGCCACGATGTAGACCACTTCACAAACCCTGAAGGCATACCTGGTCTTCATGAAACGAATTTCAATAATCGTCCCAATTCCTTCAAAGTGCTTTCTCCTCCTCGTACATGTGTGGTATGTATAATCTGCCTTTTGGACCTATTTCAGTATGATTTTAATGTAACGCCTCAGCTTTAAGTTTTTTAAGTCTCGACATGCACACGTTATTTTAAGCTGCACATGAATGACCAACTTGTTCTGGTATTATTGCATGTACTCCACTTTTGGCCTCTATTATATATTTAAATTTCGTCGCCTAAAATGTCCGTCCGCCACGTAGTAAAAGAATTTAGTTTCTATTATTCTGTGTGAAAGAAGACTACATATTCGATTTTGTGTAAAATTTTAATAAAAAAATTTAATTTGTTATGGGGAATGTATTTTCTCCAACAATGTATACTTTAGTCAAAATTGTGTTGAGACACACTGAGACAGTAGCTTCGTGTCTAACATAGAAACGATCACAAATCCAACTTCATTCACGGTTATTAATGAATTAACTTCTTTTTGAAGGTTTACTATAGAGTCGAAGAGAGCTCAAATGTAAACGATGCCTCCACAAGTTTTAATGAGGTAGCAGATATAGGCGATGCGTTGCACGATACTACTAATTCTGCAAAAAGATGAAGTTGGGCAGAGTCGAGAGGAAGTACTGGATACAAGAACTTTGGACGATGAATGATGATCATATTTTGATTGAATACTTGGTTGCTTTGTGTCAATATCGCAGATTGTGAATGCTTTCATCTTCCTTCTAGCTTTTCATTAGACTTGCTTGCTTATTGTTTGTTGCTGATCATTTGAACTTGAATAAGATCACAAGTTCGAGTCACAATTATAGTGTCTCGTAATATATGCAATTTGGAAAGCGAGAAACAGCAAAGGTTTTTGAGGGAATTGAACCTAATATGGATGATATTTTTTTCAAGATCAAACACTCCATGTTTTTAGATGTTCCTACATGTATTTTCCCTCGGCCGCTCAAGTTTTATCTTGATAAGTTTTCGCCTTGTTTGGTTTTAGGTACCGTAGCGGTTCCATTAAAAACGCTTTTGTATAGCACGGGTATGCCCGGTTGTACTTTGAATTTAAACAATTCTGATCAATATAATTTACATTTACTGATATAAAAAAAAATTAGGCCAATCAGAAAAAATTAAAAAATCAAAAACTTCTGAGAAATGAAAGATTAAAGCGCATCACAAAAAGAGAATTGATAATCTTCAAAAGAAAAAAAAAAAAAGTGAGAATTTTAATGGATATATGATGCACACAAATCAAACGTTCTCTTGAACCAAACCAGATGCAACTTATGTTGCTCAAGTGTTGCAGCCTTTCACAAGCATAAGCAAATTACTACATTCTAAAAATCTTACCAAGGCTCTGCCACGTCTAAAAGAAAAACAGCAGGTTTAGTCCTAGCAGCATAGCCATATTTTGAAGTACTGTATTTCTTGTGCACACCAGTAAGTTTACCCGTTCCTGCATTCTTATGAAAAGTCACCATAAGTTTAGCACATTCCCTGCAAAATCACATCCACCAAACCAAATTAGTATCAAAGATCGACTTTTACTCGAAAAAATGGGAAAAAGTGTTGTAGTTTGTACTTTACTTACAGAAGGTGTTGTTCCGTGTAGCTTGTATGTTTTTCTTGTGTCTTGCTCCACTGCCTAAAACCGTTGAGAGCACATTGAGCAGTATAGATAGCAGCAGCAGCTAATAAAGATGGTGGGAACTTAAGCATCTCACTCTCAACGAGGCAGATTTCGATTGTGAAGAAGGATAATAACTCCAACTAGTTCAGGTTCGAAGAAAGAAACGTTACAAGTCAGTATGAGACCATGAAATTATTCGAACCAAACTAAGTTAAGATTCAACCAACCGTTTTGTTGGATTGAGAGGCTTTTAAAAAGCGTCTCAAGAAAACATATGGTGTTGGCACAGAGAGATTAAACCGTAAGGTGTTGACCATCAGTTTCTCCTGTAGCCAATTAAAATACAAAACCATTTTTCATGAGCAACTTCAAATGAAAAGATTGATCGCCCTTTTAAATCGAAATCCTGGTTGTGTTTTTGAATAGGTAGTAATGTACCATATCAAGAACTTCTTTTCTGCAGTAAGCTCTGTCAGATATCAGTATAAGATCCTCCACTACAGGAACGGAAACTTCTTCATATTTGCAAGCAAGGAGCATGGCAGTCACTCCAACAAGCTGCAATTTCTTTCTCACAACAGACTGTAATGCTAAAAATCTATCGATGAGATTGACTGTTAGATATAACGTCTCCTCCATCAGTTCAAACTTGTAATGCACCTATTTGTACAAAGTAAAATGTTAATAATCCTAGTACTCTTTTCTTATTCTTTAACAAGGGCACAACTTAGTGTACAGAAATTCAGTTTATTACCTCAATCAGCCAGTCAATAAGAATACCTCTCATTCTTTCATTAATATCAATTTGGTTTTCCATGTAATTTGGCGGGACACAGCTTAAGCTCTGTAATCAAAATCACATCGAAAGGGATATACATTAGTTGAGGATGCAAGTAAAATAGACGAAGAACATTAAGAAACAAGAAGATATATGTTTGTTCTTTTCCATGCTACACTCGATGAAATACCATGTTGATTCTTGAATTCTACAGGTTTCATACATTAGTTGAGGATGCAAGCAAAATAGACGAAGAACATTAAGAACCAAGAAGATATATTTGTTCTTTTCCATGCTACACTCGAGAAATACCATGTTGATTCTTGAATTCTACAGGTTTCATATAAGCTCCACCCGAATACCTGATCCTACACAGTGGTGGAACTAAGCCCCACCCAATCCTACACAGTGGTGGAGCAAAGGGGGCAGTCAGAACAGCCGCTGCTCATCTTCTTAAAAGTTTCCTCCAGACCTATATAAACTTCTAGGCCTGATTGAAGTATACCACAGATTCTAGCATAGAAAGTAATCATACTTTTGCATTTCAACAGGAGAGAACTTTAGAGAATCTACCACACATTTTCTTGTTTATTTAACTTGATTGATATTAGAAGATAGTATTAATTTTCAAACAAATTGAGCTATAAGAGGATGTCCGAGCGGCTGCTTCTCTTTCTTAAAAGTTTTCTATAGACCTATACAACATAAATATGATCTCACCCCTTAAGATTTTTTGAATCTCAATTTTGCTACCCTGCACGAAACACTTCTAGCTCCACCAACTATCCAATAGAGATAATGGCCCAATGTATACCATAGAGAAAGATGCTTTTATTGCTTTCAACGGGAGAAAACTTAAGATTGTACCACACAATTTCTTGTCGATTTAACTTGATTGATATTAAAAAAAAAACACTAAATTTCAAACAAACGGAGGGATATTTCACCTCTATCTTCTTGTAATAAGCATATATATCTTCAATATACTCGGTAACCGCAAGTGGATTCTTCTTATCACAGCTGTCTATGTCAACTATAGTATCCTCTTCATCAATGTCTTCCATTTCAACTTCCGCATCCTAAATCCATTTAGAACATGAGAATAGACAAATTTACTGTTAGCAAGTACCAAAATAAAAAAAATTAATACCATCTCATCTATTTCTTCCAGCATTGCTTCTGTGTGCTGCACAAACATGGGCACATCATCGTCGTCCATGGGCTTTTGGTCCTCTGCATCAATAATGGTGTAGTCCTTTGCTTGATGCATGCTCACACTTGGTTTAAATGATGGCCTGATTTCCTACAATAAAGAACCATTTAATTATCAGAATCACGGTTAAAATCTAACTTAACAGGACTCAAGTCTTGTTAATTATATGAATCATACATCAACTGATGGATAATATTCTTTGCCAGCCAATTGCGCAGCAAACATTCTGAACAAGAACCAAGAACATGGATTAGAAAACAAGGTCACAAGCTAATTCTTAGCCTAAAAAAGTTTTCTATGATCAAGCCTTGGCATCGAATAGATTATCAAGGAATTTTTGTAGAATTAAGTCTTCCTATACAATACAAGCTCTCTCTTTTTCTTCAAACCGACAAAAATAGTACGAGAAGAGATATCACAAACCTAGTGACCGGACGATGCACCGGAATAACAGGATTCTTATGTTCAGCAACATTTTTCCTAAACAACATAAAGATTGAAAATTAAATCAACAATGGAATTAAAAAAAACATAAATAAACTGTCCAGAACTAAGTTTTATGAAAACCATACTCTGTCAAAACACCTCTTTTGTGCACAGCACAAGGGTAAGTAGGATCTCTTATAATGTTCTTATTGATTGCACTCAAAGCCCTCCTATTTTGCCCAACTCCTAGTCATCATAAAAAGATTTTTTTTTTATAATAGGGTTTAATGGAAACAAGATCAAAGACTCCAATGCCTTCTCAAGTGAATGAAAAAGAAAATAAACAAGAACTAAGGAAGGGTTTACTTTTTGAATATGAGCTATGCATTTTGAATATTCAAATTACCTTGAATGTTTGAAGGCCTGATTACACCCGGAAAATTCTCGTTCGATCCACCCATCTTGATTTCTTTTTTAAACGCAATTTCTGCAAATTTGTACTTTCAATCAATCATAAACCCATCAAAGAAATCAAAACCCCATTAAAATTTCATCTGAAAAATGGGAAATTTGGACCAGTAACAATCACCCAATATTCAAGAACAGATGTATAATAGAACCCAGATCATATAATCAACATTAACCCTTTTTCAAAAAAAAATTCTCAAACCTCCAAATCAAGAAATTCCCAGAAAACTATACACAAGTCCAGTGAAGAACTCCTCCGGGAATCTCAAAGATTCAGCGAGAGGCTATAGAGAAAAACCCATCAAATCAAAACAATCAATGGACAATTGATAGATTAAAAGTCCCTCAATTCAAATGCCGTGCTTGAATTTCTTTTAAAAAAAATCCTTGAATCAGAAGAGATTTGGAGAGAACGTAAACAGCGGATATATGTCCGCACACATTTGAAACCAACGGCTAGTAAATCCGGGCCGTTTGATCGAAGGACGCGTGGTTCCGTGATTGGGCCAACGGTTATTTTGTTATTCTTTCAAATATTTTTCCATTAATTAATTTTCTCCCTTTAAAGTCTTCTTGTATAGTTGTATTAAGTGCCATTCTCTTGCCAACAACTATTTAATACCAATCAAAGATCATATTGTCCAATTGGTAAGAGCTCACTTCCACTGGGAGAAACTCAAGTCTTGCAGTGTGAGAAAAAATATTTAGTCACTCCTCCTCTGAAAAAAAAGATCATACTTCACCCCCCGCTACTTATTTCTTTAAAACAATAATTATTGACACCATGATAGTTATATAATTTTAATAGTTAAAATATAATATAATTAAAATTATCAAATTTGTATTTGTAATTTATGATATATTACCACAAGCCAAATCTTTTATTTTCCATTTTTCATACCATTTCATATCTAATATAAAATGAAGTTGTGTGCCTTGGGTTGTTTGAATGATTGATGCCATTCACCTCTAAGAGGCACTTTTAAGGCCAAGAAATTCGCCATTTTGCAAATCCTAGAAAGATGCTTGAAGCCATTTTTTAAAAAATCTAAAAAGGAAAGAGAATAGTTAATTTTTGGATTTGTAAGGAAAAAATACCACGTAAATATTAATTATCTTGAGCCCAAGTTGGAACCCAAAAAAATATTATTTTAGAGATGTTATTAATTCATCGAGTATTAATTTATGAAATGTAAAATATTACCATCTCATGATCTGAGCTCCGATAAACAAAATCATTTAACCCTTAATATCTCCCAACTAATTTGCTAAACATCCAAAAAAAAGAGCTCTTATTAGGGCACAAAAAAATAAATCTACTTGGAAAAAGTTTCCTATCAAAGCAAATGATGATTTGATTTTGAAATATATGATGGTTCCTTTAGTTTTTCTTCTTTCCTTTTAACTTTTTGGAGCCTAATGTGATGTTAATGTTTGTTTGGCTTGGAATATTTTAATTTTTATCTCAATCTAATTTAATAAAAAGGATTGTGATTAGGAATTATCAATAGGACAAAGAGGATACAATCACTCATTCGAGAAAAAAGATAAAAAAATTCTATAATTTTTTCTTTGAAAAATATAAATACTATTTTTCTGTGTCACAATTAATACAATCTTGTGATTTAGTGATTTATTTTTGTTTCTTCTAATGAGGGGGATTTTATTATTATTATTATTATGTGGGGGTTTTTTTAATTTTTTTTAACAACAATAAGTTTAGAACACATGATCTTCTCTCAAATTGGAGATGTGATGGCACTTGACCAAAGTGGTCGTGACTCGTGGTATTAAGAATTGATGTTGTTCTTAATGACAATATGTATCATCAAAAATCATATGGGACCACCTAAGATATATATATATATATATATATATATATATATATATATATATATATATATATATTCAAAACTTACATAAATAATCATCTTTTGAGATTACACAATACTATTTTTCTAAAAACATATAATCTCCAAAATCAAATTTTTTTTGGGGTATCCGCAAAATCAACTTATCAATACCCATTTAATTAAATAATTTCTAACACCATTTCCACGTAATAAATACAACATCAACAATATTGAAACTCATAGCTGACAAGCAAACAAGGCGTTTACCGGACAAATTCTATACTGAAATATTGTGGAGTTTGTCTCAGCTTTCGATCTTGTTGATCCGCTCCTCAAATACCTGCCATTCGTGCGCATCCCTCGATTTACCTTGTGGCTGTCCTGAGGGGCGAGGGTCATCATCCAATGATTAGTTAGGAGCAAACCTAAATACCTTGTTAAAAAAAAATTGATAAAAAAATCTCTATACCACGGCATTTTCAAAAAGAAATAAATACAATTCACCAAAAAAATAATGCCATATTAATGAAAATATGCGACAAGCATAAAGCGACATGATTTACGTGGAAAATTCTTGATGATTAAGAAAAGATAATGGTAGCTTTCACTCGAGGCATCCCCAACATCCTCATGATACCCTCTATCTGTCATAACTGTATATCAAGGGTTAACAATAACATTCACAAGTATAAAACATGTTAGAAGAACATCATATTACAAATCCTATCATGATATTACCATCTCAACATGTTTTCAAGTGTTTAGGTAACTCCCTAATACACTTCCTCTACCCATGTTCACATCGTTCTCGAACCACTGCTCTGATACCACTAATGTGGGGTCCTCGTTACTTAATCCATTATGTATCAATTAATCATACATACGTGAGTCTGAATTATGTAAACACATGCACTGATTAAGAGTTTCTTACTAAGTAAGTTGTTACAACTTTATAAAAACCCTACCATATATACATCATATGGAATTCAAACAACTTAAATAAAAACAACTTCTAGGCAGTGGTTCAGTTCGCAGCGGAAAATGACTCACATCCCGTCCTCCCACGTCTAAGAGTCCCTACAGAAACATTCACACAATATGTGTATAGATAAACAACTATCTCAGTGCGATATCAAAACACAATATCAATGATAAAGCACAATACTAATCATATCCAATGTGAATGCTCTGTATCATGCATCAACAAATGCAACTATGTCATGACATGTCTCATCACACATCCTATTATCACGAGACTAAGATGATATGTCTATTTCCGCTCAATATGTCAGTGGAATCGCCTCACACCTTCATATTAGCAACACATATCATAGTACCGTCCTCACATGATAATAGCCAGAGCATATACCCAAAACCGGCGTATATCTCTCATACCAAGTATATGTAGCATACCCGAGCATATACCCAAACCAGGCGTATACCTCAAATGCTAACGTAGCATACCCGAGCATATACCCAAACCAGGCGTATATCTCTAATGCTAACGTATATACCTCATCCATCTCAAACACATGATATCCATGAATGTACATGCATATGATACTACAAATCATATGATACCAACACAACACAATTCATACGATATCAATCTCATAACATAATCCACAAGATCTATACTCCGTACGTCAACACGTACCTGTAAAGCGACACAAACGAGATAAATCAGTCGTCACTTGTGGGGTCCTCTTTACTTAATCCATTATGTATCTTAAACATACATATGTGAGTCTGAATTAAGTAATGTACCATGCACGTATTAAGAGTTCATACTAGTTAAGTTGTTTACAAGGTTATCAAAAACCTAACAAACTATACATAACATGTACATAAACAACCTAATCCAAAAGAACTCCTAGGCAGTGGTTCCCCTCGCAGCGGAAATCATGACTCACGTTCCCCACGTATATGAGTCCCTACAGAAACATTCACACAATGAGTATAGATAACAAATATCTCAGTGCAATATCAAATCACAATATCAATATCAATGATAAAGCACAAATAAATCATCAATACGTGAATGTTCTGTATCATGCATCCACAAATGCACTATGTCATGACATGTCTCAACAATTACCCTATTATCACGAGCCCCATATGATATGCCTATTCAGCTCAATATGTGAGTGGAACCACATCACATCTGCATATTAGCAGCACATATCATAGTACCATGCTCATCGGTGATAATAACCAGAGTATATACCCACACCAGGCGTATATCTCTCAAGCCAAAGCATATGTAGTATATCTATCGTGGCAACGATCCCAGCCAAAGCATATACCACACCAGGCATATCTATCGAGGCATTGATCTCACCAAAGCATATACACATATCTATCAAGGCATCCATCCCAATCATATGAAATCCATGTATGAACATGCATATGAACTACCAATCATATGACACAAGATAACATAAATCATATGATATTACAACCATAACAGCATCATCGCATCATATCTATACTCCGTACGTCAACACATACCTGTATTGCGACACAAAAGCGATAAATCAGGCGTTGATAGCTAATTGCCTCTTTGCCCTGTTCCCTGAGATGATGCTACAACAATGCCAACAATATAACATGTTATCATAGGCATAAAAATCAAATTCTACAAAAATATAAAATTTTCAACATTCTGCCATCACCGATCGATCGCCTAAAATCTCGATCGATCACCGAACTGTTCATGCTTCACCGATCGATCGCACAAAATCACCGATCGATCGCCTCATGCTCAAACCGCCTTAAACCTTCACTGGTCGCGGCGATCGATCGAGACCACAGCCGATCGATCGGCCCGATCAGAAAAATGAGAAAATGGCGATTTTCAAGCTTATCTCCATGGTTCTTCTCCTATACCTCAAAGTTTAACATGTAAACATAATTCATGCAATCCCTAGTATCATATAAACATGTTTCTAACATCCTAGAAACAAATTCTTGGCAAAGAAACAAGTTATGATTCTAAGCATACATATTTGATATTCCAATACACATACTTCAACACCAACTACACAAATCAAGTGTAAAACCATGAAATCCTTACCAAGATGGTACAATTTCACTTCACACACCTTCCTAGCTCAATTCACAAGTGAATCCTAAGCTTAAATCACAAGAAAGGTGAAAGAGAGGGAGAGGAGCTTGGTAGAGATTTGTAGGTGTAACTTGGTGTATTATGTGATTCCATCCCCTTAATCCACTTGATATAGGATCCTTAGTTCCTTAAGTCACTTGCTATCATACCATTTCAAGGTAATTACATGTTAAGTAACATGTACATGAAATGAACCTCACATTCAAATGCAACTCAATACACATGCTCATGCACCTCCAAAGGCATAGACTTGTCATATTTCTTGATAGCTTACTATATTTCAAATCATAGACCATGTTTCATTCTTTGCCCTTACCATATATCATATCACACATGTATTACTTCATTCTTGGTTCCACCCGAACCCCCATTAATATACCGCCAATTGATATAATTATAACATAATCATATCATACGTATATACAACAACTCGAGGCATTACAATTCTCCCCCACTTATTGAATTTCGTCCTCGAAATTGCATATACAACCATAATACATGCATATGAGATATACAACTCTACAAGTACAATATGCAAATAAGAAACATGATCATGTATGCAACAGTACCATAAAACTGTAAAATCATACCAGAAAACAAATCCGGATACCGTTGCATCATATGCTGCTCCGTCTCCCACGTTGCCTCTTCGACACCCCGTCTGTCCCACTGTACCTTAACCATAGGAATCACCTTATTACGCAACCTGCGTTCGGCTCGATCCAAGATCATAACCGGTCGTTCCTCATACGACACATCTGTATCCAACTGTACATCAGGTAGCTGTAAGACATGACTCGGATCTGGTTCATATTTCCTTAACAGTGAAACATGAAAAACATCATGAATACTACTCAAGGCCGGTGGGAGTGCTAAGCGATATGCCAACGTACCAGTACGTTGCAACACCTCATATGGACCAACATATCGTGGAGACAATTTTCCACGCTTACCAAACCGTACTACACCTTTAAAAGGTGAGATTTTCAAGAACACACGGTCACCAATTTGAAATTCAAGTGGTCTACGTCGCTTATTGGCATAAGCAGCTTGTCTATCCCGAGCAGCTTTAAGTTTCAATCGAATGACCTTTACTTTCTCTTCCATCTCATGAATCATATCCGGTCCATGTAAGGAAGACTGATCCACATCATCCCAATACAATGGCGATCTACATCGTCGCCCATATAGAGCCTCAAATGGTGCCATCTGTATACTAGACTGATAACTGTTGTTATATGAAAATTCCACTAATGGCAACGAATCTTGCCAAGAAGTATCAAACTCTAATACACAGGCACGTAACATATCCTCAAGCGTCTGTATCGTACGCTCTGTTTGTCCATCTGTCTGCGGATGATATGCTGTACTCAACCGCACTTCAGTTCCCAACGCTGTCTGTAGCCCTTCCCAGAAATGAGAAGTAAATCTCGGATCCCTATCCGATACAATGGAAACTGGAATACCATGTAGCCTCACTACATGTTGAATATATAACTGTGCCATTCTCAGATATGTATATGTCATACAATATGGCACAAAATGAGATACTTTGGTGAGTCTGTCAACAATCACCCAAATGGCATCGCAACCAGAAGACGTCCGTGGTAAATGAGTTACAAAATCCACCGTGATATGTTCCCATTTCCACTGAGGAATTTCCAAACTATGTAATTCACCTCCTGGTCTTTGTCTTTCCGCTTTCACTTGTTGACAGATCAAACACCGTTTCACAAAGCTCAATACATCCTGTTTCATACGTTTCCACCAAAATTGTGTACGTAAATCATGATACATTTTCTTCCCTCCAGGATGTATACTGTATCTACTACAATGAGCACGTTGTAGTAGTTCTTGGCGTAGTCCTAATGAAGCAGGTACTACCCAACAATTTCTGTACTTTAACGTTCCATCATTTGTAAATACAAATTGAGATGTTTGTCCTTGACTTATCCTTTCCTTCCATTGTTGTACTTCATCATCAGCCAGTTGTGCCGTTCTGATTTTCTCAAAAATGTCGGGTTCAACCAACAATGTTGATACCCTTACTGGCACTAATTCCATATCAAATCATAACCCAAAGTACAACAAGAAGTCATCAATGCAGATAAATGAATCACCTCATCAGCCGTATGATGTACCTTCCGACTCAAGGCATCTGCTGTAAGATTAGCCTTTCCTGGATGATATTCAATCTCACAATCATAATCTTTCAACAGATCCATCCATCTCCTTTGTCTCATATTCAACTCCGCTTGAGTGAATAAAAAATTTAAACTCTTATGATCTGTGTATATGGTAAACGACGTACCATATAAATAATGTCGCCATATCTTCAATGCAAAGACAATGGCAGCCAGTTCCAGATCATGTACTGGATATCTCATTTCATGTGGCTTCAATTGTCGTGATGCATAAGCCACTACATGTTTGTCCTGCATCAATACACAACCCAAACCAAGTAAAGATGCATCAGTATAAACTGCAAACCTATCATGCTCAGATGGAATGATCAAGACTGGAGCTGTAGTCAATCGATGTTTTAATTCTTGAAAACTACGCTCACACGCCTCTGACCATTGATATGATACTCCCTTCTGTGTCAAATGTGTCAATGGTTTGGTAATCGCTGAAAATCCTTCAATGAACCGTCTATAATAACCAGCCAAACCTAAGAAACTACGAATCTCTGGCACAGAATTAGGTGCTGACCAATTCAACACTGCTTCCACTTTCTTTGGATCGACTGATATACCTTCTTCTGAAATAACATGTCCTAAAAAGCCGACACTAGTCAACCAAAACTCACACTTACTGAGTTTGGCATACAACTGATGTGTCCTTAACAATTGCAATACCATATGCAAATGTTGAACATGTTCTGCATCACTCCGTGAATAGATTAGTATATCATCGATAAAGACAATGACAAATCGATCAAGGTATTCCTGAAACACACGATTCATTAAACTCATAAAGACAGCAGGAGCATTTGTTACTCCAAATGGCATTACCAGAAACTCATAATGTCCATAACGAGTTCTGAATGCTGTCTTTTGTATATCTCCTTCCCTCACACGTATTTGATGATATCCTGACCTCAAGTCAATCTTAGAATAAATCCTTGATCCCTGCAACTGATCAAATAAATCATCAATACGAGGAAGAGGATATTTATTCTTTATGGTTACCTTGTTCAACTGTCTATAGTCAATACACAATCTCATTGTCCCATCCTTCTTCTTAACAAATAAAACCGGAGCACCCCAAGGCGATACACTAGGACGTATGTACCCCTTGTCCAATAAATCTTGTAATTGCGTTTTCAACTCTTTCAATTCAGTTGGTGCCATCCGATAAGGAGCCCGTGAAATTGCAGAAGTACCAGGTATCAAATCAATACCAAATTCCACTTCTCGACTCGGTGGGAATCCAGGTATCTCATCTGGAAACACATCCGCATATTCTGCAATCACTGGTATCTCCTCCACTTTCCTTTCTCTTTTCTGTTCATTTACATCAAGGGCATAAATCAAATAACCCGCATGTCCACGTTCTAACAAACGTGACATTCGGATTGCCGATATCAATGGAATCCTTGCCCTCGATCCCTGGCCATAAAAGTACCATTGAGTTCCAGTATCAGACTGAAATCGTACAATCTTTTGACTACAATCCACAACAGACTGATATCTACTCAACACATCAATCCCAAGGATGCAATCAAAATCTGACATGTCTAACACAATCAACTCAGCTTGAAGGCCATAATCAGACTCAAACTGAATATCACAATCAGACACACTCTGACAAGTCATCACAGTAGTTCCCATGGGTGTCGAAACATAAAGAGGCATTAACAGTGGAGACGAGCATATATGATACTGATCAACAAAAGCTTGTGCAATAAAAGAATGTGATGCACCAGTATCAATCAACAGAAAAGCAGGATAAGTAAATAAAGTACACTTACCCGCTATCACAGTATCAGGAGCTGCCTCTGCTTCCTCCCTGTTCAGTGCATACACCTGAGCCTGAGGTGTTCCTGCCCTCTGTCATCCACCAGACTGCGGTACACCCTGTGGTCTCTGCTGCACTGTATTCTCTGACACTGGTCCTCTCCTCTGTTGTCCACCCACTTGAGGACAATCACGGATCACATGTCCCGGTTCCCACAACGGAAACAAACCACTGTATCAAACTGTGGACAATTCCTTTGATAATGTGGCCCTCCACATTTAAAACATTGTAATCCACGTCCACTACTACTACTACTACTGCCTTGGGACTGTCCTTTCGATTTGCGATCACCCCCTTTTTGTGATCCAAAACGTTTTCCACTAAACCTAGAAGAAGATGCACCACCTCGTGGTGATTTAAATGATTCCCCTCTAGGTCTCATACTGTCAGATGTAGGTGGTTGGGCTTGTCCAACATCTGTATATACCCCTACAGCAATCTCAGCCATCTCAGCTCTAGTCAATGCTTCTTCATATGATGTAGGGTTATTGGACATTACCCTATCAAACAATTCAGGCCTCAACCCTTTCACAAACTGTCTGATCTTAGCTTTGGTGTTCACAGCAATATGTGGCACATACCGGAGCAAAGAAGAATAATGCACAGCATAATCAGATACTGTCATTGATCCCTGTCTCAAATGCGTAAATTCATCCTCTTTCCTCTGCCTTGCAGCAACAGAGAAATAATGCTCCAAAAACTTTGTTCTAAACACATCCCAGTTCACTGTATGTCCTTGAGCCCTCAACTCAAGTACTGTGGACTTCCACCACATCATAGCTTTCTTAGCTAACTGGAATTCAGCTAAGCGTAACCACACAGTCTTGGCACACGGTGCAGATACAAATATCAGTTCCACACGTTCCAGCCACTCCTCTGCCAGTTCCCCTGACTCAGTCCCCTCAAACCTAGGTGGCTGATAACTCAGAAACTGCGTCAAAGTCAATTCTCCAGGCAACAGTACCTGTTCCACTGGTCCTTGCTCAATCGGTGGTGGTGGCACAGGCGCCATCCTCACACTAGCATTGCCACTCAAGGCATCCCCAACATCCTCATGATACCCTCTGTCTGTCATAGCTGTAGATCAAGGGTTAACAATAACATTTCCAAGTATATAACATGTTAGAATAACATCATATTCCAAATCCTAACATGTTATTACCATTCTCAAAGTGTTTTCAAGTGTTTAGGTAACTCCCTAATACACTTCCTCTACCCATGTTCACCCCGTTCTCGAACCACTGCTCTGATACCACTAATGTAGGGTCCTCTTTACTTAATCCATTATGTATCTATTAAACATACATATGTGAGTCTGAATTAAGTAATGTACCATGCACGTATTAAGAGTTCATACTAGTTAAGTTGTTTACAAGGTTATCAAAAACCTAACAAACTATACATAACATGTACATAAACAACCTAATCCAAAAGAACTCCTAGGCAGTGGTTCCCCTCGCAGCGGAAATCATGACTCACGTTCCCCACGTATATGAGTCCCTACAGAAACATTCACACAATGAGTATAGATAACAAATATCTCAGTGCAATATCAAATCACAATATCAATATCAATGATAAAGCACAAATAAATCATCAATACGTGAATGTTCTGTATCATGCATCCACAAATGCACTATGTCATGACATGTCTCAACAATTACCCTATTATCACGAGCCCCATATGATATGCCTATTCAGCTCAATATGTGAGTGGAACCACATCACATCTGCATATTAGCAGCACATATCATAGTACCATGCTCATCGGTGATAATAACCAGAGTATATACCCACACCAGGCGTATATCTCTCAAGCCAAAGCATATGTAGTATATCTATCGTGGCAACGATCCCAGCCAAAGCATATACCACACCAGGCATATCTATCGAGGCATTGATCTCACCAAAGCATATACACATATCTATCAAGGCATCCATCCCAATCATATGAAATCCATGTATGAACATGCATATGAACTACCAATCATATGACACAAGATAAAATAAATCATATGATATTACAAACATAACAGCATCATCGCATCAAAAATCTATACTCCGTACGTCAACACGTACCTGTATTGCGACACAAAAGCGATAAATCAGGCGTTGATAGCTAATTGCCTCTTTGCCCTGTTCCCTGAGATGATGCTACAACAATGCCAACAATATAACATGTTATCATAGGCATAAAAATCAAATTCTACAAAAATATAAAATTTTCAACATTCTGCCATCACCGATCGATCGCCTAAAATCTCGATCGATCGCCGAACTGTTAATGCTTCACCTATCGATCGCACAAAATCACCGATCGATCGCCACCTTGCACCGATCGATCGCCTCAAATCACCGATCGATCGCCTCATGCTCAAACCGCCTTAAACCTTCACTGGTCGCGGCGATCGATCGAGACCACAGCCGATCGATCGGCCCGATCAGAAAAATGAGAAAATGGCGATTTTCAAGCTTATCTCCATGGTTCTTCTCCTATACCTCAAAGTTTAACATGTAAACATAATTCATGCAATCCCTAGTATCATATAAACATGTTTCTAACATCCTAGAAACAAATTCTTGGCAAAGAAACAAGTTATGATTCTAAGCATACATATTTGATATTCCAATACACATACTTCAACACCACTACACAAATCAAGTGTAAAACCATGAAATCCTTACCAAGATGGTACAATTTCACTTCACACACCTTCCTAGCTCAATTCACAAGTGAATCCTAAGCTTAAATCACAAGAAAGGTGAAAGAGAGGGAGAGGAGCTTGGTAGAGATTTGTAGGTGTAACTTGGTGTATTATGTGATTCCATCCCCTTAATCCACTTGATATAGGATCCTTAGTTCCTTAAGTCACTTGCTATCATACCATTTCAAGGTAATTACATGTTAAGTAACATGTACATGAAATGAACCTCACATTCAAATGCAACTCAATACACATGCTCATGCACCTCCAAAGGCATAGACTTGTCATATTTCTTGACAGCTTACTATATTTCAAATCATAGACCATGTTTCATTCTTTGCCCTTACCATATATCATATCACACATGTATTACTTCATTCTTGGTTCCACCCGAACCCCCATTAATATACCGCCAATTGATATAATTATACCATAATCATATCATACGTATATACAACAACTCGAGGCATTACATCACTGGCTAATTGCCTCGTTGCCCCGTCCCCTGTGATGATGCTACAACAATGACAATAATATATCATGTTATCATAGGCATTAATATCAAAAGTTACAAAAATTTAACATTTGAAGTCTACCGATCGATCGGTCACTCTAGCGATCGATCGGTCCAAACAAACAACCCTAGCGATCGGTCGGTCAGAAGCTAGCGATCGATCGCTTAAATGTTTGAATTTCTCAAAAATGCTACGGCATTTCACCGATCGATCGGTCGCTTTCAGCAATCGATCGGTCGCTTTCAGCAATCGATCGGTACATGAACCGCCTTACTTCCCCTGTTTCTACCGATCGATCGGTACGAGCCTAGCGATCGATCGGTCGACAACAGAAATTTCAAACCATGGCGATTTTTGATGATTATCTCCATGGTTCTTCTCATACCCTTAAATTCATATAACAACAACTTGAACACTAAATCACCAGCATCATATACACAACTTTCCATCATGTTATACTTTCAAAAGATTACTTGAGACTCATAGAAATGCATATACAAGTATTACTGCACATGCTTCAAGGTTGACACACTAGGCACATGTATCCATCAATTATGATATCAAAGCATGCACTTCTACTTTCCTTACCAAATTATATCCTTTCTTGTTATTCTTGCCAAGCCAACTCCCACAACAAGTCCAAGAGGATGAGAGAAAATGTGTAGAGATTACTAGGTGATTTGAGGTGAAGTATGTGTTTATAATCTGATTGGATATATATATATATATAAACCTTCAAATTCAATTACAAATTCACATGTAATTCCCTTCAAAACTCATGGCAAATGTATATGGAATGTAACTCACATGCACATTCTAATGCACCTTCAAATGCATACTCATAGTTTACTTGATATGCCACTATACTTGATTTAATGCAAGTCATACATTGCCATATTTTTCATTCATTGACATGTATCATTTTATACATGTATTAATTCATCCTCGGTTCAACCCGAACCCAATTCATATCATATCGAAATTAATCATATCACCCGTGTAGAAAGCAAATCGAGGCATTACAATTCTCCCCCACTCATTGAATTTCGTCCTCGAAATTGCATATACAAACATAATACATGCTTCACATAACAACACATATGATATATGCAACATAAGAAACATGATCATAAACCTGTAAAGTCATACCAGTAAACAACTCAGGATACTGTTGCATCATATGCTGCTCCGTCTCCCACGTTGCCTCCTCGACACCTCGTCGATCCCACTGTACCTTTACCATTGGAATCACTTTGTTACGCAATATCCGCTCAGCTCTATCTAGAATTTGTACTGGTCGTTCCACATATGACACGTCTGTATCCAACTGTAATTCAGATGGTGGCAATACATGACCCTGATCTGGTTCATATTTCCTCAACAGTGAAACATGAAACACATCGTGGATACTACTCAATGCTGGCGGTAGTGCTAAGCGATATGCCAACGTACCAATACGTTGCAACACCTCATACAGACCAACGTATCGTGGAGACAACTTTCCACGCTTACCAAACCGTACCACACCTTTAAAAGGTGAGCTTTTCAAGAATACTCGGTCACCAACTTGAAATTCAAGTGGTCTACGTCGCTTATTGGCATATGCAGCCTGTCGGTCCTGAGCTGCTTTAAGTTTCAATCGAATCATCTGTACTTTCTCTTCCATTTCATGAATCATATCCGATCCATGTAAGGAAGCTGATCCACATCATCCCAATATAATGGCGATCTACATCGTCGCCCATATAGAGCCTCAAATGGTGCCATCTGTATACTAGATTGATAACTGTTATTATATGAAATTCCACTAATGGCAACGACTCTTGCCAAGAGGTATCAAACTCAATACACATGCACGCAACATATCCTCAAGCGTCTGTATCGTACGCTCTGTTTGTCCATCTGTCTGAGGATGATATGCTGTACTTAATCGTACTTCAGTTCCCAATGTTGTCTGTAACCCTTCCCAAAAATGAGAAGTAAATCTCAGATCTCTATCCGACACAATGGAAACTGGTATACCATGTAGTCTCACTACATGTTGAATGTACAATTGTGCCATTCACAAATACGTAAATGTCATACAATATGGTACGAAATGAGATACTTTGGTGAGTCGGTCAACAATCACCCAAAGGGCATCACAACCAGAAGACGTCCGTGGCAAATGAGTCACAAAATCTATCGTGATATGTTCCCATTTCCACTGAGGAATTTCCAAGCTGTGTAATTCACCTCCTGGTTTCTATCTTTCTGCTTTTACTTGTTGACAAACTAAACATCGTTTCACAAAGGTCAACACATCCTGTTTTATACGTTTCCACCAAAATTGAGTACGTAAATCATGATACATTTTCTTTCCTCCAGGATGTATACTGTATCTACTACAATGAGCACGTTGTAGTAGTTCTTGGCGTAGTCCCAATGAAGCAGGTACTACCCAACAGTTCCTGTATTTCAGAATTCCATCACTTGCAAGTACAAACTGCGATGTTTGTCCTTGACTTATCATTTCTTTCCAATGTTGTACCTCATCATCAGTCATTTGTGCTGTCCTGATTTTCTCAAAAATGTCAGGTTCAATCAATAATGTTGATACCTGTACCGGCACTGTTTCTATATCAAACTCATAACCCAAAGTACAACACGAAGTCATCAAGGCAGATAAATGAATCATCTCATCAGCTGTATGATGTACTTTTCGACTCAAGGCATCTGCTGTAAGATTAGCCTTTCCTGGATGATATTCAATCTCACAATCATAATCTTTCAACAGATTCATCCATCTTCTTTGCCTCATATTCAACTCTGCTTGAGTGAACAAAAACTTTAAGCTTTTATGATCTGTGTATATGATAAACGACGTACCATATAAATAATGTCGCCATATCTTTAAGGCAAAGACAATGGCAGCTAATTCCAGATCATGTACTGGATATCTCATTTCATGTGGCTTCAATTGTCGTGATGCATAAGCCACTACATGTTTGTCCTGCATCAATACACAACCCAAGCCTAGTAATGATGCATCAGTATAAAGAGCAAACCTGTCATATTCCGATGGAATAATCAATACTGGAGCTGTAGTCAATCGATGTTTCAATTCCTGAAAACTATGCTCACAAGCCTCTGACCATTGAAACGATACTCCCTTCTGTGTCAAATGTGTCAATGGTTTGGCAATTGTTGAAAATCCTTCAACAAAGCGTCTATAATATCCAGCCAAACCCAAGAAACTACGAATCTCTGGCACAGAAGTAGGTGCTGACCAATTCAACACTGCTTCCACTTTCTTCGGATCAACTGATATACCTTCTTCTGAAATTACATGCCCCAAAAAGCCGACACTGTTCAACCAAAACTCACACTTACTGAGTTTGGCATACAACTGATGTGTCCTCAACAATTGCAATACCATATGCAAATGTTGAACATGTTCTGCATCACTCTGCGAATAGATCAGTATATCATCAATAAAGACAATGACAAATCGATCAAGGTATTCCTGGAAACCCCGATTCATTAAACTCATAAAGACAGCTGGAGCATTTGTTACTCCAAATGGTATCACTAGAAACTCATAATGCCCATAGCGAGTTCTGGATGCTGTCTTCTGTATATCTCCTTCCCTCACACGTATTTGATGATATCCTGACCGCAAATCAATCTTAGAATAAATCCTTGATCCCTGCAACTGATCAAATAAATCATCAAGACGAGGAAGAGGATATTTATTCTTTATGGTTACCTTGTTCAATTGTCGATAGTCAATACACAATCTCATTGTCCCATCCTTCTTCTTAACAAATAATACCGGAGCACCCCAAGGTGATACACTAGGACATATGTACCCCTTGTCTAATAAGTCTTGCAATTGAGTTTTCAACTCTTTTAATTCCGAAGGTGCCATCCGATAAGGAGCTCGTGAAATTGCAGAAGTACCAGGTATCAAATCAATACCAAATTCCACTTCTCGACTCGGTGGAAATCCAGGTATCTCATCCGGAAACACATCTGCATAGTCTGCAACCACTGGTATCTCTTCCACTTTCCTTTCTATTTTCTGTTCAGTTACGTCAAGGGCATAAATCAAATAACCCGCATGTCCACGTTCTAACAAACGCGACATTCGGATTACTGATATCAAAGGAATCATTGCCCTCGATCCCTGGCCATAGAAGAACCATTGATTTCCAGTATTAGACTGAAATCTCACTGTCTTCTGACAACAATCCACAACAGACTGATATTTACTCAACACATCGATTCCAAGAATGCAATCAAAATATGTCATGTATAACACAATCAAATCAGATTGTAGTCCATACTCAGTCTCAAACTGAATATCACAATCAGACACACTCTGACAAGCCATCACAGTAGTTCCCATGAGTGTCGAGACATAAAGAAGCATCAACAGTGGAGACGAGCATTTATGATACCGGTCAACAAAATTTTGTGCAACAAAATAATGTGATGCACCAGTATCAATCAAAAGTAAAGCTGGATAAGTAAATAAAGTACACTTACCAGCTATCACATCATCAGGAGCTGCCTCTGCTTCCTCCCTGTTCAGTGCATACACCTGAGCCTGAGGTGGTCCTGTTCTCTGTCCTCCACCAGATTGTGGTACACCCTGTGGTCTCTGCTGCACTGTATTCTCTGACATTGGTCCTCTCCTTTGTTGTCCACCCACTTGAGGACAATCACGGATCACATGTCCTGGCCTCCCACAACGGAAACAAACTATTGTATTCAATTGAGGACAATCTCGTTTCAAATGTGGTCCGCCACATTTAAAGCATTGCACACCACTGCCACTACTACTAACTTGGAACTGTCCCTTTGAACCTCGTTCACCACCCTTTCGCATTGTAAACCGCTTCCCACTAAATCTAGATGAAGATGCACCACATCGTGGTGATTTAAATGATTCTCCTCTAGGTCTCATACTTTCAGCTGTAGGTGGTTGGGATTGTCCAACATCTTTGTACACCCCTACTGCAATCTCAGTCATCTCGGCTCTAGTCAATGCTTCTTCATATGATGTAGGGTTATTGGACATTACCCTATCAAACAATTCAGGCCTCAAACCTTTCACAAACTGTCTGATCTTTGCTTTTGTATTTACAGCGATATGTGGCACATACCGGAGCAATGAAGAATATTGCACAACATAGTCAGATACTGTCATTGATCCCTGTCTCAAGTTTGTAAATTCATCCTCTTTCCGCTGCCTTGCAGCAACAGAGAAATAATGATCAAGAAACTTTGTTCTAAACACATCCCAGTTAATTATCTATCCTTGAGCCCTCAGCTCAATCAATGTGGATTTCCACCACATCATGGCTTTCTTAGCCAACTGAAATTCAGCTAAGCGTAACCAAGCAGTCTTGGTACACGGTGCTGACACAAATATCTGTTCCACACGTTCCAACCACTCATCTGCCAGTTCCCCCGATTCAGTACCCTCAAACCTGGGTGGCTGATAACTCAGAAATTGCGTCAATGTTAACTCGCCAGGTAACAGTACCTGTTCCACTGGCCCTTGCTCAATTGGTGGTGGTGGCACAGGCGCCATCCTCACACTAGCATTGCCACTCATGGCATCCCCAACATCCCCATGATACCTTCTGTCTGTCATAACTGTATATCAAGGGTTAACAATAACATTCACAAGTATAAAACATGTTAGAAGAACATCATATTACAAATCCTATAATGATATTACCATCTCAACATGTTTTCAAGTGTTTAGGTAACTCCCTAATACACTTCCTCTACCCATGTTCACCTCGTTCTCGAACCACTGCTCTGATACCACTAATGTGGGGTCCTCGTTACTAAATCCATTATTTATCAATTAATCATACATACGTGAGTCTGAATTAAGTAAACACATGCACTGATTAAGAGTTTCTTACTAAGTAAGTTGTTACAACTTTATAAAAACCCTACCATATATACATCATATGGAATTCAAACAACTTAAATAAAAACAACTCCTAGGCAGTGGTTCAGTTCGCAGCGGAAAATGATTCACATCCCGTCCTCCCACGTCTAAGAGTCCCTACAGAAACATTCACACAACATGAGTATAGATAAACAACTATCTCAGTGCGATATCAAAACACAATATCAATGATAAAGCACAATACTAATCATATCCAATGTGAATGCTCTGTATCATGCATCAACAAATGCAACTATGTCATGACATGTCTCATCACACATCCTATTATCACGAGACTAAGATGATATGTCTATTTCCGCTCAATATGTCAGTGGAATCGCCTCACATCTTCATATTAGCAACACATATCATAGTACCGTCCTCACATGATAATAGCCAGAGCATATACCCAAAACCGGCGTATAACTCTCATACCAAGTATATGTAGCATACCCGAGCATATACCCAAACCATGCGTATACCTAAAATGCTAACGTAGCATACCCGATCATATACCCAAACCAGGCGTATATCTCTAATGCTAACGTATATACCTCATCCATCTCAAACACATGATATCCATGAATGTACATGCATATGATACTACAAATCATATGATACCAACACAACACAATTCATACGATATCAATCTCATAACATAATCTCACAAGATCTATACTCCGTACGTCAACACGTACCTGTAAAGCGACACAAACGAGATAAATCAGTCGTCACTGGCTAATTGCCTCGTTGCCCCGTCCCCTGTGATGATGCTACCACAATGACAATAATATATCATGTTATCATAGGCATCAATATCAAAAGTTACAAAAATTTAACATTTGAAGTCTACCGATCGATTGGTCACTCTAGCGATCGATCGATCCAAACAAACAACCCTAGCGATCGGTCGGTCAGAAGCTAGCGATCGAACGCTTAAATGTTTGAATTTCTCAAAAATGCTACGGCATTTCACCGATCGATCGGTCGCTTTCAGCGATCGATCGGTACATGAACCGCCTTACTTCCCCTGTTTCTACCGATCGATCGGTACGAGCCTAGCGATCGATCGGTCGACAACAGAAATTTCAAACCATGGCGATTTTTGATGATTATCTCCATGGTTCTTCTCATACCCTTAAATTCATACCACAACAACTTGAACACTAAATCACCAGCATCATATACACAACTTTCCATCATGTTATACTTTCAAAAGATTACTTGAGACTCATAGAAATGCATATACAAGTATTACTTCACATGCTTCAAGGTTGACACACTAGGCACATGTATCCATCAATTATGATATCAAAGCATGCACTTCTACTTTCCTTACCAAATTATATCCTTTCTTGTTATTCTTGCCAAGCCAACTCCCACAACAAGTCCAAGAGGATGAGAGAAAATGTGTAGAGATTACTAGGTGATTTGAGGTGAAGTATGTGTTTATAATCTGATTTGATATATATATATATATATATATATATATATATATATATATATATATAAACCTTCAAATTCAATTACAAATTCACATGTAATTCCCTTCAAAACTCATGGCAAATGTATATGGAATGTAACTCACATGCACATTCTAATGTACCTTCAAATGCATACTCATAGTTTACTTGATATGTCACTACACTTGATTTAATGCAAGTCATACATTGCCATATTTTTCATTCATTGCCATGTATCATTTTATACATGTATTAATTCATCCTCGGTTCAACCCGAACCCAATTCATATCATATCGAAATTAATCATAATAACGATATAATCATATCACCCGTGTAGAAAGCAAATCGAGGCATTACAGCTCGTGAAGAGCTTTGTGTACTCGGGAAGAGTGTGTTGTGGCTAACTTGGAGCCCTCAATGCCAAGATCATGTGTTCTAGTGGAACCTCGGTTGGAGGTTATCTAACCGGGAAGAGGAGACGTAGGCGATTCATCGCCGAACTTCTATAACAAATCCTTTTGTCATTTACCGCTTTATTACATTACGCATTTATTTATTTATTTACTTCTTTATTTTTTTATTTATCGATTGACTTAAGCCTTCCGCAAGCGCAAACTCTTTTATTTTGCAAACTCATTTTAAAAAGCTAAAGTAGCCAAGGAATCTCATTCACCCCCCCCTCTTCGATTCCAACAAGTGGTATCAGAGCCATTTGATTTTTGTTTTAAATCAAAAAATTTATATGGCTAATCTAGCAAATGAGTTTGCTCAAGGTCAATCGACAAATAGACCTCCGCTCTTCACGGGTGATAACTATGGGTATTGAAAAAATAGAATTTCTCTATACATCCAATCCGTAGATTATGACCTTTGGAAAATCATTGTGAAAGGTCCACATATTCCTTTAAAGGAAGTTGGGGGAATAAGTGTTCCCAAAGAAATGGACGACTTCACAAGAGCGGGCATGATTTTAATATCTCAAAATGCTAAAGCTATTAATATTTTACATTGTTCTTTAGATATGAAGGAGTACAACTGGATCTCGATGTGCTCAACGGCAAAGGAGATATGGGACAAATTACAAATTTGTCATAAAGGCACTAATCAAGTGAAGGAGACCAAGATTGATCTATTGCAACTCAAATATGAGACATTTGAGATGGAGTCCGGAGAAGAAGTTGATTCAATGTTTAGAAGGCTCACCCAAATAATAAATGAGCTTGCACAACTTGGAGAGAAGTACCCTCCAAAGCAAATATGGAGGAGAGCTCTAAGAGCCTTGCCAAAAGAATGGGATGCCAAGAGGACGGCCATCATCGAGTCCAACAAAGGAGAAAGGGCTTCTTATGACCTTGATGAACTTCATGGCACATTGGTGACCCATGAGCTTGAAGTGTCAACAAGGAAAGGAATAAAGGAGGAAGATAGATCCAAAAGAAATGGGATAGCCTTGGTTGGAAGAAAAGAACAATCTGATGATGAAGATGATGATGATGATGAAGAGATGATCTTGTTCACTAGGAAGTTCAAGAAGTTCTTCAACAAACATAACAAGCCAAAGACTTCTAGTGCCACCAAAAATGATTCCAAACATGAGGTAACTTGTTATAATTGTCAAGATAAAGGTCATTATGCTAACAAATGCCCTAGGAAGAAGAATGAAGACGAAGGCAAGAAGAATGCCCTAATAGCCACATGGAGTGATAGTGACTCCGATGAAGAAGAAGCCACAAATCTTTGTCTAATGGCTCTTGGAGATGAAGGAGATGAAAGCGACGACGAGGTACCATCTTTTGATGAACTTTTAGATTCTTATCATGAACTTATTGATGTTCTTGGCAAAACCAAGATGAGTAACAAACTACTCAAACATGAGGTTGCCAAGAAAGATGAAGAAAATAATTCATTGAAAAATGAATTAAATTCTTTAAAGATATTTTTTTGCAAATTTAGTGAGAGTAGTCTAAAGATGAATGAATTGATTGGTTTGCAACGTTGTAGCTTTGATAAAGCCGGGTTAGGCTTCTCAAGCAAATCAAAAACATTTTCAAGCTTGTTGGCTAAAGCCAAGCATGATTCTCCTACTTGTAACTATTGTTGTAAAAATGGTCATACTAAGAATAAATGTAGGTTTGCTAGAATCCAATACCAACCTAACAAGAGGTGAAAATGGATTCCAAAGGTGCCAATGAAAGCTAACCCTCAAGGACCCAAAAATCAAATAGGTACCAAAGATCCTCCTATTGTAAATTTGTTTTGTAGGGACAATGGAATGGGGGATGAAGGCACAAGCAACTCAAAGGAGGAGATTATCCCATTCACATTAATAGATGAAGCACGAGGCATAGGACCAATGACAAGAACGCACTCTTGTCATCGAAGGTAAAATTATTTTATAAATTTTAAAAAGAGCAATTCAAAATTTAATTGACACAAATTAATTGTGACCAATAAATATGAAGCTCAATATTCATTGGTAGTAAAATGCATAACCCCTTAGCATATGCACATATAAATTATTTTGTTGCATGATTTTGCTTATCTCTTTATGGTATATATCTTGAAGTGCCTAAAATTCAAATTTGAATATGCTATGTGAAATTATGTGATTAAGCATGCTATTAGTGTTTGGATACTAAATCTTTGCTATCATGACCTTAATAATATTATTATCATATGATGCCTTAAAAAGTTTAATGATTATTGGGCATAGGTACATGAACTCATGGTAGAACATTTGCATACTTTGCAATGTTTAGAATTCATTGTTGATTGCCTTAAACACATGTTTTTATTCCTCTCAATGATTTAATCTTAGGCTTGTTATGTCTATTACATGCTTGATGAAGAACGTGTGTGTTGGGTTTTGGAAACCCGAATAATCTTGGTTTTGATGTTAACAAAACTTGTTATTGTGTTGCTAACATATTTCATCAAGTATACAGTTCATAGATCATAATTAAGAGCTTGATGAATTACAAAGAAATAGCTTGAAAATATCAAGCTGGACCTAGTCTGGAATTCTGGCAGAGCGGATTGTTTCGATCATATCTCATAGCTCGGATATCGAAATGGCGTGCTTCCAAAGAGATTGAACAGCCAACTCAAAATACTAAAAGTCATATCTCACAACAGATCGGCTAGTTCAAATGTTATCAAGGAGAAAAGACGCCTGTAAGATCGAGCTGAACCGCGAAGAAACAGCAAGCTGTTTCAGCAAGCAACTGTCAGTCTGGTGGCCATAACTCTCAGCTCGCTTATCGGAACGGAACGATTCAGTATGGGTTGGAAATTTAGGACAAAAATCTACAAGTCATCTTTGGAAGTGAAAGACTGAATCGGACGTTAAGATGGCCAAAAAGCTTCTGCAAGTCACGCCATGTGACGCCTGTAAGATCGAGCTGTTACAGCAAAGTTCCTGTCAGTCTGGTGGGCATAACGCTTAGCTCGCTTATCGGAATGGAACGATTCAGTATGGGTTGGAAATCTAAGACAAAGATCTACAAGTCATCTTTGGAAGTGAAATACTGAATCGGACGTTAAGATAGCCAAAAAGCTTCTGTAAGTCACGCCATGTGCTGCAGCATCCAGCAAACAGACAGCAGGAGCATCGCCTCGTATTTCGAGCATAACTCTCTCGTACGAACTCGAAATCGAGCGATTCTTAATTCCATGGAAAGCTAAGAGAAAGGGATACAACTTTGATGTAGATCACTTTGCCCAGAAATCAAAGAATCAAGAATTACAAGCAACAGATCGAAGAGCAAGTTTATCAATCTGTTTTTGTATCAAGCTGATTGTCCAGACTGATCCGGACCAGACTGATCTGCCCGTGCTGATCCCGACCAGACTGATCTGCCCGTGCTGATCCCGACCAGACTGATCTGCCCGTGCTGATCTGCCAGACTGATCTACCATGCTGATCCGGCCAGACTGATCTGCCCAAGCTGATCCGGCCAATCCGGTCCGAAATACAAATAGCCCAAAAACCAGAATATGACCGTTGCAAGCTCGGGAATAGTGCAGAACCTTCTCCAACGGGCATATTCTTGTGTCTAACGTATATATCATTACTTGGGGCTATATATACATGATTTGGAAGCTCAATAACAGCTGATTGAAGATCAATCAAAGCCTTCCAAAGCAAACCCACTTGGGATTCAATTGAGGAACTTAAAAGACAAAAGATGTTAAATGAAGAGGACTCCTCAAACCTTTGGCACCTCTTACCTTGCTATATCAGATTCATTATGGAATCATTTGTGCCTTTGTATTCACTCTATTCATTGTATTTGTGAGCTAAAATAGAAGAGTGGATACCATTATAACGGTTGATGATTTATCACAACCGATGAGAGGTCTTTGTATGTGAGACATTAAAGAACATACATAGTTGAGTTGCTAGGAGTTCTAGTTGGATGGGGCATTCCCAACTCGATCGGGTTTGTACAACGGGATTGTATAAATCAAAGTTTTATAGTGGAATCCTTCCATGAGGTGGAAGAAGGGGAGACGTAGAAGGATTACACCACCTTCGAACTTCCATAAACAACTTGTTTATTTACTTTAATTGCATATCTTTAAAATGCATTTCAAATGTTTAATCGGTTATAGAGCGGGTTATGTCGAGTGTCTTCCGCTCGGTTTTGTAACCGAACTCGATATAATCTCTCGGTGCAATTATTTCAAGAACACGAGCTATGGAAGCTCAAGTTGGTTGAACTCGGGTGTGGAATGGCAACCCACCCCCGGAATCGATCCTGACAAGTGGTATCAGAGCGGGTTGTTCTTGGAAAGCATTTGAACCGATTTTTGTAGCGGATATCTTTTAAAATCATTTTCAAAATTTTTCATGAGCATGAAATATTTTCATAGCATATTTTTTCAAAACTTGGTGTATGAAAATTTTTAGCATAAAAATCAATTTCATCATTCATTTTGCACGAAAAATTATTTTAAAATCTATTTTAAAGGTTTAATTTTCGTTCAAATTGTTCTAAACTCATTTTAAGTTTAAAATTTTTATTTTGAGATTTTATCTAACAATTTCGAAGCATTTTAGTTTTTTTGGCAGCTTGCAGCGACTTTGGGAAAATTGGCATAACTTCTTGCTCGGATGTCCAAATGACGAACCGTTTTTTGCGTTGCAAACTAGACTCATAGAGGATCGTAAAGGTATAGGTCTTGCAGCCTAATTCTTCACGAGGAGATGCAGTTTATTCTGCAAAGTTGACTCATGTGCTGCCACCGCTGAAAGATGAAATGGACATTGTTGAGTTTTTTCAAGAAATTCAAATTTGTTGCCAAGTATGCTACATGCATCATCAAAAGAGGTTATTTTTGTTCAAAAATTAATGTGTATTGCATTTTTTTAAATTTGTTTTAGCCTACCCCATTTGCCCATCATTTGCTCAAATTTTCAAACATTTTAAAATTAAGGGGGAGAGTTTAATCTCAATCCTTGAGGGGGAGTAAATTTTATTTGTCTTCCTTTTTGATTCACACAAAAAGGGGGAGAAATATGTTGTTTAAAAATATGATTTTTCTTGTTATGCAAGATTGTGCTTTAATGTTCATATTTTTATTCAAGTTTCGTGATCATCAAAAAGGGGAAGATTGTTGGGTTTTGGAAACCCGAATAATCTTGTTTTTGATGTTAACAAAACTTGTTATTGTGTTGCTAACATATTTCATCAAGTATGCAGTTCATAGATCATAATTAAGAGCTTGATGAATTACAAAGAAATAGCTTGAAAATATCAAGCTGGACCTAGTCTGGAATTCTGGCAGAGCGAATTTTTTCGATCATATCTCATGGCTCGGATATCGAAATGGCGTGCTTCCAAATATATTGGACAGCCAACTCAAAATACTAAAAGTCATATTTCACAACAGATCGGCTAGTTCAAATGTTATCAAGGAGAAAAGACGCCTGCAAGATCGAGCTGAACCGCGAAGAAACAGCAAGCTGTTTCAGCAAGCAACTGTCAGTCTGGTGGACATAACTCTCAGATCGCTTATCGGAACGGAACGATTCAGTATGGGTTGGAAAGTTAAGACAGAGATCTACAAGTCATCTTTGGAAGTGAAAGACTGAATCGGACGTTAAGATGGCCAAAAAGCTTCTGCAAGTCACGCCATGTGACGCCTGTAAGATCGAGCTGTTACAGCAAAGTTCCTGTCAGTCTGGTGGGCATAACGCTTAGCTCGCTTATCGGAACGGAACAATTCAGCATGGGTTGGAAAGCTAAGACAAAGATCTACAAGTCATCTTTGGAAGTGAAAGACTGAATCGGACGTTAAGATAGCCAAAAAGCTTCTGCAAGTCACGCCATGTGCTGCTGCATCCAGCAAACAGACAGCAGGAGCATCTCCTCGTATTTCGAGCATAACTCTCTCGTACGAACTCGAAATTGAGCGATTCATGATTCCATGGAAAGCTAAGAGAAAGGGATACAACTTTAATGTAGATCACGTTGCCCAGAAATCAAAGAATCAAGAGTTACAAGCAACAGATCGAAGAGCAAGTTTATCAATCTGTTTTTGTATCAAGCTGATTGTCCAGACTGATCCGGACCAGACTGATCTGCCCGTGCTGATCCGGACCAGACTGATCTGCCCGTGATGATCTGCCAGACTGATGTACCATGCTGATCTGGCCAGACTGATCTGCCCAAGCTGATCCGGCCAATCCGGTCCGAAATACAAATAGTCCAGAAACCAGAATATGATCGTTGCAAGCTCGGGAATGGTGCAGAACCTTCTCCAACGGGCATATTCTTGTGTCTAACGTATATATCATTACTTGGGGCTATATATACATGATTTGGAAGCTCAATAACAGCTGATTGAAGATCAATCCAAGCCTTCCAAAGCAAACCCACTTGGGATTCAATTGAGGAACTTAAAAGACAAAAGATGCTAAATGAAGAGGACTCCTCAAACCTTTGGCACCTCTTACCTTGCTATATCAGATTCATTATGGAATCATTTGTGCCTTTGTATTCACTCTATTCATTGTATTTGTGAGCTAAAATAGAAGAGTGAATACCATTGTAACGGTTGATGATTTATCACAACCGATGAGAGGTCTTTGTATGTGAGACATTAAAGAACATACATAGTTGAGTTGCTAGGAGTTCTAGTTGGATGGGGCATTCCCAACTCGATCGAGTTTGTACAACGGGATTGTATAAATCAAAGTCTTCTAGTGGAATCCTTCCATGAGGTGGAAGAAGGGGAGACGTAGAAGGATTACACCACCTTCGAACTTCCATAAACAAATGCTTGTTTATTTACTTTAATTGCATATCTTTAAAATGCATTTCAAATGTTTAATCGGTTATAGAGCGGGTTATGTCGAGTGTCTTCCGCTCGGTTTTGTAACCGAACTCGATATAATCTCTCGGTGCAATTATTTCAAGAACACGAGCTATGGAAGCTCAAGTTGGTTGAACTCGGGTGTGGAATGGCAACCCACCCCCGGAATCGATCCTGACAAGTGGTATCAGAGCGGGTTGTTCTTGGAAAACATTTGAACCGATTTTTGTAGCGGATATCTTTTAAAATCATTTTCAAAATTTTTCATGAGCATTAAATATTTTCATAGCATATTTTTTCAAAACTTGGTGTATGAAAATTTTTAGCATAAAAATCAATTTCATTGCATTCATTTTGCACGAAAAATTATTTTAAAATCTATTTTAAAGGTTTAATTTTCGTTCAAATTGTTTTAAACTCATTTTAAGTTTAATTTTTATTTTGAGATTTTATCTAACAATTTCGAAGCATTTTAGTTTTTTTGGCAGCTTGCAGCGACTTTGGGAAAATTGACATAACTTCTTGCTCGGATGTCCAAATGACGAACCGTTTTTTGCGTTGCAAACTAGACTCATAGAGGATCGTAACGGTATAGGTCTTGCAGCCTAATTCTTCACGAGGAGATGCAGTTTATTCTGCAAAATTGACTCATGTGCTGCCACCGCTGAAAGATGAAATGTACATTGTTGAGTTTTGTCAAGAAATTCAAATTTGTTGCCAAGTATGCTACATGCATCATCAAAAGAGGTTATTTTTGTTCAAAAATTAATGTGCATTGCATTTTTTTTAATTTTTTTTAGCCTACCCCATTTGCCCCTCATTTGCTCAAATTTTCAAACATTTTAAAATTAAGGGGGAGAGTTTAATCTCAATCCTTGAGGGGGAGTAAATTTTATTTGTCTTCCTTTTTTATTCACACAAAAAGGGGGAGAAATATGTTGTTTAAAAATATGATTTTTCTTGTTATGCAACATCGTGCTTTAATGTTCATATTTTTATTCAAGTTTTGTGATCATCAAAAAGGGGGAGATTGTTGGGTTTTGGAAACCCGAATAATCTTGGTTTTGATGTTAACAAAACTTGTTATTGTGTTGCTAACATATTTCATCAAGTATGCAGTTCATAGATCATAATTAAGAGCTTGATGAATTACAAAGAAATAGCTTGAAAATATCAAGCTGGACCTAGTCTGGAATTCTGGCAGAGCGGATTGTTTCGATCATATCTCATAGCTTGGATATCGAAATGGCGTGCTTCCAAAGAGATTGAACAGACAACTCAAAATACTAAAAGTCATATTTCACAACAGATCGGCTAGTTCAAATGTTATCAAGGAGAAAATACGCCTGCAAGATCGAGCTGAACCGCGAAGAAACAGCAAGCTGTTTCAGCAAGCAACTGTCAGTCTGGTGGCCATAACTCTCAGCTCGCTTATCGGAACGGAACGATTCAGTATGGGTTGGAAAGTTAAGACAAATATCTACAAGTCATCGTTGGAAGTGAAAGACTGAATCGGACGTTAAGATGGCCAAAAAGCTTCTGCAAGTCACGCCATGTGACGCCTGTAAGATCGAGCTGTTACAGCAAAGTTCCTGTCAGTCTGGTGGGCATAACGCTTAGCTCGCTTATCGGAACGGAACGATTCAGCATGGGTTGGAAAGCTAAGACAAAGATCTACAAGTCATCTTTGGAAGTGAAAGACTGAATCGGACGTTACGATAGCCAATAAGCTTCTGCAAGTCACGCCATGTGCTGCTGCATCCAGCAAACAGACAGCAGGAGCATCCCCTCGTATTTCAAGCATAACTCTCTCGTACGAACTCTAAATCGAGCGATTCTTGATTTCATGGAAAGATAAGAGAAAGGGCTACAACTTTGATGTAGATCACTTTGCCCAGAAATCAAAGAATCAAGAGTTACAAGCAACAGATCGAAGAGCAAGTTTATCAATCTGTTTTTGTATCAAGCTGATTGTCCAGACTGATCCGGACCAGACTGATCTGCCCGTGCTGATCCGGACCAAACTGATCTGCCCGTGCTGATCTGCCAGACTGATGTACCATGCTGATCTGGCCAGACTGATCTGCCCAAGCTGATCCGGCCAATCCGGTCCGAAATACAAATAGTCCAGAAACCAGAATATGACCGTTGCAAGCTCGGGAATGGTGCAGAACCTTCTCCAACGGGCATATTCTTGTGTCTAACGTATATATCATTACTTGGGGCTATATATACATGATTTGGAAGCTCAATAACAGCTGATTGAAGATCAATCCAAGCCTTCCAAAGCAAACCCACTTGGGATTCAATTGAGGAACTTAAAAGACAAAAGATGCTAAATGAAGAGGACTCCTCAAACCTTTGGCACCTCTTACCTTGCTATATCAGATTCATTATGGAATCATTTGTGCCTTTGTATTCACTCTATTCATTGTATTTGTGAGCTAAAATAGAAGAGTGAATACCATTGTAACGGTTGATGATTTATCACAACCGATGAGAGGTCTTTGTATGTGAGACATTAAAGAACATACATAGTTGAGTTGCTAGGAGTTCTAGTTGGATGGGGCATTCCCAACTCGATCGGGTTTGTACAACGGGATTGTATAAATCAAAGTCTTCTAGTGGAATCCTTCCATGAGGTGGAAGAAGGGGAGACGTAGAAGGATTACACCACCTTCGAACTTCCATAAACAAATGCTTGTTTATTTACTTTAATTGCATATCTTTAAAATGCATTTCAAATGTTTAATCGGTTATAGAGCGGGTTATGTCGAGTGTCTTCCGCTCGGTTTTGTAACCGAACTCGATATAATCTCTCGGTGCAATTATTTCAAGAACACGAGCTATGGAAACTCAAGTTGGTTGAACGTGTGGAATGACAACCCACCCCCGGAATCGATCCTGACAAGTGGTATCAGAGCGGGTTGTTCTTGGAAAGCATTTGAACCGATTTTTGTAGCGGATATCTTTTAAAATCATTTTCAAAATTTTTCATGAGCATGAAATATTTCATAGCATATTTTTTCAAAACTTGGTGTATGAAAATTTTTAGCATAAAAATCAATTTCATTGCATTCATTTTGCACGAAAAATTATTTTAAAATCTATTTTAAAGGTTTAATTTTCGTTCAAATTGTTCTAAACTCATTTTAAGTTTAAAATTTTTATTTTGAGATTTTATCTAACAATTTCGAAGCATTTTAGTTTTTTTGGCAGCTTGCAGCGACTTTGGGAAAATTGGAATAACTTCTTGCTTGGATGTCCAAATGACAAACCGTTTTTTGCGTTGCAAACTAGACTCATAGAGGATCGTAACGGTATAGGTCTTGCAGCCTAATTCTTCACGAGGAGATGCAGTTTATTCTGCAAAGTTGACTCATGTGCTGCCACCGCTGAAAAATGAAATGTACATTGTTGAGTTTTGTCAAGAAATTCAAATTTGTTGCCAAGTATGCTACATGCATCATCAAAAGAGGTTATTTTTGTTCTAAAATTAATGTGCATTGCATTTTTTTTAATTTGTTTTAGCCTACTCCATTTGCCCCTCATTTGCTCAAATTTTCAAACATTTTAAAATTAAGGGGGAGAGTTTAATCTCAATCCTTGAGGGGGAGTAAATTTTATTTGTCTTCCTTTTTGATTCACACAAAAAGGGGGAGAAATATGTTGTTTAAAAATATGATTTTTCTTGTTATGCAACATTGTGCTTTAATGTTCATATTTTTATTCAAGTTTTGTGATCATAAAAAACGGGGAGATTGTTGGGTTTTGGAAACCCGAAAAATCTTGGTTTTGATGTTAACAAAACTTGTTATTGTGTTGCTAACATATTTCATCAAGTATGCAGTTCATAGATCATAATTAAGAGCTTGATGAATTACAAAGAAATAGCTTGAAAATATCAAGCTGGACCTAGTCTGGAATTCTGGCAGAGCGGATTGTTTCGATCATATCTCATAGCTTGGATATCGAAATGGCGTGCTTCCAAAAAGAGTGAACAGACAACTCAAATACTAAAAGTCATATTTCACAACAGATCGGCTAGTTCAAATGTTGTCAAGGAGAAAAGACGCCTGCAAGATCGAGCTGAACCGCGAAGAAACAGCAAGCTGTTTCAGCAAGCAACTGTCAGTCTGGTGGCCATAACTCTCAGCTCGCTTATCAGAACGAAACGATTCAGTATGGGTTGGAAAGTTAAGACAAATATCTACAAGTCATCGTTGGAAGTGAAAGACTGAATCGGACGTTAAGATGGCCAAAAAGCTTCTGTAAGTCACGCCATGTGACGCCTGTAAGATCGAGCTGTTACAGCAAAGTTCCTGTCAGTATGGTGGGCATAACGCTTAGCTCGCTTATCGGAACGGAACGATTCAGCATGTGTTGGAAAGCTATGACAAAGATCTACAAGTCATCTTTGGAAGTGAAAGACTGAATCGGACGTTAAGATAGCCAAAAAGCTTCTGCAAGTCACGCCATGTGCTGCTGCATCCAGCAAACAGACAGCAGGAGCATCTCCTCGTATTTCGAGCATAACTCTCTCGTACGAACTCGAAATTGAGCGATTCATGATTCCATGGAAAGCTAAGAGAAAGGGCTACAACTTTGATGTAGATCACTTTGCCCAGAAATCAAAGAATCAAGAGTTACAAGCAACAGATCGAAGAGCAAGTTTATCAATCTGTGTTTGTATCAAGCTGATTGTCCAGACTGATCCGGACCAGACTGATCTGCCCGTGCTGATCCGGACCAGACTGATCTGCCCGTGCTGATCCGGACCAGACTGATTTGCCCGTGCTGATCTGCCAGACTGATCTACCATGCTGATCTGGCCAGACTGATCTGCCCAAGCTGATCCGGCCAATCCGGTCCGAAATACAAATAGCCCAGAAATCAGAATATGACCGTTGCAAGCTCGGGAATGGTGCAGAACCTTCTCCAACGGGCATATTCTTGTGTCTAACGTATATATCATTACTTGGGGCTATATATACATGATTTGGAAGCTCAATAACAGCTGATTGAAGATCAATCCAAGCCTTCCAAAGCAAACCCACTTGGGATTCAATTGAGGAACTTAAAAGACAAAAGATGCTAAATGAAGAGGACTCCTCAAACCTTTGGCACCTCTAACCTTGCTATATCAGATTCATTATGGAATCATTTGTGCCTTTGTATTCACTCTATTCATTGTATTTGTGAGCTAAAATAGAAGAGTGAATACCATTGTAACGGTTGATGATTTATCACAACCGATGAGAGGTATTTGTATGTGAGACATTAAAGAACATACATAGTTGAGTTGCTAGGAGTTCTAGTTGGATGGGGCATTCCCAACTCGATCGGGTTTGTACAACGGGATTGTATAAATCAAAGTCTTCTAGTGGAATCCTTCCATGAGGTGGAAGAAGGGGAGACGTAGAAGGATTACACCACCTTCGAACTTGCATAAACAAATGCTTGTTTATTTACTTTAATTGCATATCTTTAAAATGCATTTCAAATGTTTAATCGGTTATAGAGCGGGTTATGTCGAGTGTCTTCCGCTCGGTTTTGTAACCGAACTCGATATAATCTCTCGGTGCAATTATTTCAAGAACACGAGCTATGGAAGCTCAAGTTGGTTGAACTCGGGTGTGAAATGGCAACCCACCCCCGGAATCGATCCTGACAGTGTGTAAATTGTTGAAATATGGCTATGTGGCAACATATAATTGAGCTATGTTTATTTAAAATTTTGTGCTTTTTGATTATCACAAAAACTGGGAGAATTTTGTGATAAACTTGAAGCTTAATTCATGCATAGTTTAAGGGGGGAGCTTGTGTATGCATGGTTTGAGGGGGAGAGTTGTTTGCTTTATGCTTTACTTGGTAATCTTGGATGTGCCACTTGAAGCTTAATTCATGCATAGTTTAAGGGGGAGAGCTTGTGTATGCATGGTTTGAGGGGGAGAGTTGTTTGCTTTATGCTTTACTTGGTAATCTTGGATGTGCTATGCAATTGTTAATGGGGAGTCATGTTTACTCACATTTCATGCATATTACATATTCAAGTTTATCAAGTTTTGTGATCATAAAAAAGGGGGAGATTGTTGAGCTTTAAACGCATGATTGAGTTTAATGCTTTAATTTATCTACGGATTATTTTTTATTTTTGATGATCAACAAAACTTGTGTTTGTTATACTAATGTGTCTACTTAGTGTGCAGATTAAGTGATTAAAAAGTGGATTAAATGAAGAAAATCGAATGTGCAAAATGTGGGCTGGATCGCCCCAGATGATGGCAGCCAGACGAGGCTTCGCCACGCACATCGACAGAGGCGATGCCGAGGCTCGCGCGCAAGGGGAGTTCGCCTGAGGCGATGGCATGATCGCCTGAGGAGATGCGTTGAACGCCTGAGGTGATGTGGACTTCGCCTGAAGAAATGGAAGATTTTGAGCTGCTGAGGCTACGGCATTGATTTGTGCAATTGATCGCCTGAGGCGATCGACCCATCGCCTGAGGCGATGCGTGGTGATCGCCTGAGGCGATGCGTGATTTATGCTGACCGTTGGGGTGCGGCGATGGTGATCGCCCGAGGCGATGTCCGAGGCGATCGATGAGTGATTCAAGCCTTATGTTTAGCAATGGCTAGTAGGAGCCTTGGGGGCCTCCTACACTATAAATATGGATGCTTTGGAGCATTTTGAAGAAAAGAAACAAGCCTACAAACTTCATCAAAGCTTTGCTAATTCAAATTTCTTATAGCATTGCAATCTCCATACATTTGTGTTGTATTGCAGTTTGTAATTCATTCTTTTTGTTAGAGTGTTGTGTTCTTCGTGTTGGTATACCGTGAAGGTGTTTGTTGAGTTATTGTAAGGTCCTCCAACACCAAAGCAAGTTGAAAATTGTAAAGTCATCAACAAGTAAAGTTGGTGCATGTGTTGTGGCTATCATTGGAGCCCTTAAGGCCAAGAAGGTTCATGAAGAGTGTTGGTAACTTGGGAAGAGTTGTGTGTGGCTATCCTTGGAGCCCTTAAGGTCAAGAAGACTCGTGAAGAGTGTTGTACTCGTGAAGAGCTTTGTGTACTCGGGAAGAGTTGTATTGAGGCTAACTTGGAGCCCTCAAGGCCAAGATCATTCGTTCTAGTGGAACCTCGGTTGGAAGTTATCTAGCCGGGAAGAGGAGACGTAGGCGATTCATCGCCGAACTTCTATAAAAAATATTCGTGTCTTTTACAGCTTTATTACATTATGCATTTTATTTATTTATTTCTTCATTTCTTTTATTTATCGATTGACTTGAAGTCTTCCGCTTCGCAAACTCTTTTATTTTGCAAACTCCTTTTAAAAAGCTAAAGTAGCCAATGAACCTCATTCACCCCCCCCCCCCTCTTCGGTTCCAACAACTTTGATTTTAAGATTCACTTTCTCTCTATTAATCCTATTACTTCCAAGGATAAACTCTCTTTAAGAAATTCTCACACTCAATCTCACTTTTACTACCACACTTTTGTTTGTTGAAAAGATGAGATTTGCATGATTTTGGGATGGTTTTGGAATGAAATTGAAGGATATTTATAGGTAGAGTTTAGGGTAAAAAACAAAATTAATAGGTCATTGCCTAGCGGTGCACATAATTTAAGTGCATCATCGTTCTTGGTATCAAATGCAAAGAAATCTCATGTGGTGTATGTGATTAATGCCTAGCGATGCACATAATTTACGTGCACCGCTAATATAATATTCTCTAGAGAAAATTTGATTGATATACTAACTCTGGAAATGAAATAAGCCCATCGTTGTTGGTATCAAATGCAAAGAAATCTCATGTGGTGTATGTGATTAATGTGGTGGATGTAAATGTAATATACATGCAACGCGTGCTCCCCTCACTTCCACACATAACTGATGTTAAGTCCTTTTGGCCAATGGCGGAATTCTCTTCAACAGTACCACATAAAAGATGTGCAAGCATATCGTTCTGTGTGATAAGCGTGATTTCAATATCTTCAGCAGATATCTTTAGATTATTGTCGATAACTGCCTTAAAAACTTTGAGGAAGTTGAGAACCAATGCTAACTCCCATCGCTGACGAATTTTTTCCTCTCCTCCTCAACGTCCAACATCAGCTGCGATGGCTCATCCGATACAACTATTAAGTCGTCGTTTTGCTCATATCTGACCATCGCCACCAAACTTCGGCGATCCTCAGTGGTGTCAGAATAGCGGATTCAGTGGCGAACTGAAGTGGTGTAAAATTTGGAGCTCTCCCGCCTAAACTCCCTCCTGTCCCTTTCAATGCTCAAGCCTATTTTGATCAATTCCATAGAACATGGACCTTGTTCCAAGCATTTATTTTTAGTTAATTGGGCTGAAAAAACTTTTTTCTATTTGACGGGCATGAATTTTACCCAATAAATTTCTGCAAGCCAAAACCTGGCTTTGGCCAAAGGTAAGATAAGCCCTTGTAGCTATTGAATTTGAATAATTAGTGGTAGGATGATGTGTATCATCCAACGTACTGAGAGATTGTAGACATCGTGCGAGCAATCACTATTAATTAAATACATAATTCATTTTATTTTGTGAAGTAGTTTTTTACGATTATAGTTGTTACATATTGTGAATGTATTCTATTAATGATATCATGCACGACCTTACTTGAACATGATCTGTTTTATAGGCTCATATCTCTGTGTCCTTGAGTTCTAAGGAGACAGGAAACCAAGTCTGGTGGATGAAATATGACCGCAAGGCCACAGCGTGATTATCAGCACGATGGTCCGAGTGTTTCGCATCATTGGTTCAGTAGAGGATCGTTCTCAGTCCGAGTTGTTCTGACTGAGATGGTCTTGCGGTTGTCTGACAGACCTAATCTCAACTTACAAACAAAAAAATCTAAAAAAAAGATATCATGCCATATATTTTTATTTTTTAAAATAATTTACATGAAATTGTAGATTTGAAAATTAAAGTGATTGGATAAATATATAGCAATATAAAATTATTTTGAAATGTGATTAAAATGTTAGTGGAATATCTTGAGGCATCTGAAAATCCAACTATGAAAAAGTAAATTAATCTATAAAAATGTTAAGAGGAAACAAAATCCTCGATTATGAAAAGCTCTTGTATGGATCGGTCATATCATACACCAACATATATATAAATATATATATATATATAGATATATATTTTTATATTTTTATTTATATTTTTGTATCGAATGAATCCTATTATACATCGATACATATATGTATACAAATGCATGTGTGTTGATGCACTCGATTAAAAACAATAATATAAAAATGAAATCAACACGTTTTATATACACCCGACCGCTACGTTTTGAAAACCTTCATTCTCTCTCGCGCCGTCTATCTTTTCCCTCCTTTTGGATCTATTATAAGTTGTCACACTCGATTTCCCGCTGTTACGGTGAGTTACGATGTGGTTCCTTCAATTTTTTTACGCTGCTTCCCGCTTTCAGTTTTGGGTATTGATCTTGTATGTTCTCCGGGGTTTTTATGGATGTTTTCGATGCAATTATGAAGGAATGAGTTCGGTTTCTCATGGGTTTTATGTCTTTGGATAATCTTCTTTTGAGTAGTTTAGTTTTGAGCCGAAAAATGAGTTTTATCCATCCGAATTGATCTGTTAAGTAGTGCCTGCGTGGTTTTTCTTTTCAAAATTTTCAACTTTGAATGGTTTTTCTGTAATTGACTTTATTTTGAATCTGAATAACTATTGCTGATTATATTTTGTATATATGTGGAATTTAATATGCGGGTGTGCGGACTTGGGACACTTTAGGTAGCACATGCTCATTGTTCATTTATTTAGTAATTTTGTTCGGCAACACTCACCAAATTTATCAATTTTTTGTTTGTAATTGCGAATGATAGTTAGCATATTTTAGTTGATTTTCTTGTAAACTGATAAGCGGTAGGGTACTTGAGAAGTTGACAAATTGTTTCAAGGGAATCGTTAAATATCTGAAATTGGTGGAATCTAAATGCTCTTATTCTCTATTCCTTTCCGCACATTTACAAGTTACAACTCATGTTCTCATGTTTTTGCCCACCTATCTTTTTTTTCTTGGTTAATATTTATGATTCGATGGCTGCTCAATCTTGATTTATGTAGTTATTTACTCATGCTGTTTGATATGAGAGGTTTTATTTTTGATGAAACAGAATCCAACTCCCTTTTACCTGTCACCAGTTTTCAAGGGTTCTTTTGGATGGTCCTTTTGCATTGATCATATTTAGAGGGCTTAATTTTATTGGCATCACAATTCACAAATGATCGATACGGAAGGCAATGTCAATGGATCTGGTATTAATGGAAGTTGTACTCCTGGTCATGATACGCAACATCCTATGACACTAAAAAAACTGCTCTGAGAGATGTGCAGAATGAAAACTCAGGATCGATGCCGAAGCAGCAAGATACTTTGCTTACGGGTGTTGGAAAACCAAATCGTGATGCAGTTAAGGTAAGCGGGAATAAGCGGCTTACACCCGAGCGCCCCTCAAGTTCTTAGGGTCTTACGTCCTTGACCTACAATGGTATGAACGAGAATGTCATGAATGTACGTAGGAGATTTGAATTAGAACTTGGAAGGGGAAGACTACAGAAAAATGTGGAAATATATCCAGACAGTTCGCAATTAAGGAACATTGTCCAACTATCGCAGGACATACCTCAAAAGCCTGCTCAGACAAGGGATAGTAGTCTTCAATGCATGCCTGTGGCTACATCAAATAATATGACCCCTATCACTGCTTTTTCATGTAGTGTTCCATCCATTCCAAAAAAGCAGAATATTAGCACTCAAGCTACTAAGGTCTCCCCAGAGCTTCCTTGTACAGTTGACATTAAGAGCTCTAATGATCAACTAAGAACAGAACGCTTCATTCGCCTGCAGAAGTTTCTAAAGCAATGTGGCGAGACCAACCAAAGAGAGTACATGCAAAGTGAGTTCTCCTGTTCCATGAGTTTGCTTGGTGTTACTCACTTCCTTCTATTCTTTATTGACTATCACGGTTTGTTTTATGGGATCTCGGGTCAGTGCTTATGCATTTATCTCCAGCTGATCTTAGCAAGCATGCTGTCGAGTTGGAGAAGAGAGCAATTCAGTTAACCGTGGAGGAAGGTATATACATTTTGTACATTTGTTTGCTTCATTGTTATTTGCGAGTTCTATATCTTTGTTTGTCATCGAAGTACATAAATTTTTTGAAAGCTTTGCAATTGACTGCTAGGCAGAACCTTTTGACTGCTAGAAATGAAGGAAAATACACAATGCCATGCAATTGTGAAAACTGATTTTGGTGTAATTTTGGAGTTCTAGAAAGTTCCTTTTATTTGAACTTTTAATTATATATTATTTCATATGCATCATCATGTGCAAAATGAGGAACTATTGGTACATGTTGGAGAGCATTTATGCTTAGGCTATTTTCCTATTGTATGGTGCACTTATTCTGAAACTACACTATTGGATTGTTGATGTGGTTGTGAAACTAAAACGTATTCCTATACAACATTTACAAGAGTAGGAATCTTCAACCTTAAATGACTGATGTACCGGTGAGAAAGCATTCCTTGTTGAAACATAATATCTATGACAAATGATGGCACTGATTAACCTGCATCACTATATTGTTTTTTTGTGAAGAGTGACATTCAATATGATGAGTTTGTGGGTTAGATACCATAATCACAATTTAGTGTATACTTTTTGCTGATGATGCAGGATTAATTTTTATCTAACAATAATATAATGGATTGCAGGAATATTTATTTGAGTTGAAGAATGCACATTGAATACCATTTTATTTCATGCCTTTGCATCTTTGCTTAACTATTGAATCCATTAATTTAGTAAAAAATCAGGAATTGTGTAGCGTACCTTGGCAATCATTTTTAATACACCAATAAATATGGGTTAATACTTCCTTAATGACTATTGTGGAGTTCTGGGCTTGAGTCAATTGAAATTGCCCATATTTGCTGGTTGGATATGGCTCGTAGAAGTCACGTTGGTTGGTTGGAAGAAAGTCTTGTCTTATATTATTCATTCTCATGACTGGAATAGTACACAAAAGATTACATAAGTTGATGTTAAAATTGTCCCATCAGAAAACTCACAAAATCAATTTCCAATTATTTTCTCAAAACCTTCCCCAAAGCTAAAAAACTGGATCCAAATCTTCCTTTATTTCGTGACATGTGAAAACTGCATACCATTTTTGTATGGCTTGCTATCTTTTCTCCCACCTGCTAGAAAATCATCTCCAAACTTCCCATGCTTGTGTTTCATTAGCCGAGTACACACGATGACACATATAACCAGTTTTGAGATTTAGTATGAAATGGCATGTGTAAAAACATGGGTCGTCGGGCGAGTTAGAACTTGGTTGAATGCTTCTTTTCTGTGGATATTTAATGTCAGCATGACATACCAAAATAATTACTCTCAAGGGTTTTCTAGCTTGATATATAAATAATAGATTTCTCATAGTAAAATTGAGATGTTGATAACTTGAAATGTGGATATCTATGTTCACCTACGAATTTGCGACAGAAATCTTTCTTTTAATTCTGAAAGAGTCTTTGCAAATATTTTCGAAAGCTGCTTCATGTAATTCCTTTTTCCAAATTCAAATGTGAAATGCCTCTATATTCTGTTTTGTATGTGGCAGGAAACGAAATGCAACGGATGAAAGCGCTGAATATTTTGGGGAAACCTTGTCTGAACAAAAATTTGTTATCATCAACATAGCTGTAGCAGTCAGATAAAGAAACCAGGTAGGTTATAGTATAAATGTATCGTTTGCTCAGATTGGAAGGCTTCGAAGTCTCCTTGGAAATTTTGTTTTTAGCTTTTTTCCCTTTCTTAGGAGGTAAAATGTTGTAGGAACTTGTTGTCATTTATACTTGTTTATTTAGTTGTGTGATGGACTGACTATGTTTATATTACTTGTTGATTTCTGTTTGCATGACTGCAATATTCTTCCCTTTGTGACTTTTTAGTTGTATGGTTGCATTGGCAAGCATTGTAATCTTCATATGTGACATTCTGTATATCTTTATGACTTGTGAAAATCTGATTAAAAAACAAAAAATATCATTAAAATACAATTTATTATTTAATAATACTCAACTTTTTATGAGGATCCAATCATCCAGTTATGTATTATTATTTATTTATTTTTATATGTGGAGTGGATTTTTAAAGATTTTTAGGGCACTGCCCGGATTCGTACCCAAATCATCCCAAAGAAGAACACGAGCTTTTACTATCCGGCTAAGACCGGAAGCTCTCGTCATAATCTTCACATCGAACATATTTGTCATTATGAATTGTCGGCATTATGGATGAATGAATTCATGTATTTTTGGTTTGTTGTCAAAATGATAATCTTTTGAATACTAATGGCATGATTTTTTTTTTATCTGCCTCTTGTTCGTTAAAATTTCTAATTTAAGAAAAGTTTGATGTGGTTTTATTAATTGAATTTTTTGACTTAATTTTTTTTTTGTTTATTAATCACTTATAATGATAAATTTAAAAAATGTTCCATAGAATATAGATTTTTTCAATAGTAGTCCAATTTTTTTATTACTAATCAGATATACCACTAAAATTTAATTTTAATAAAAAATAGTCGTATATAAATGTCATAGTCTCATAGAAATCAATCTTTAACAAAATTGGTCTCACAATTAAATATGGTGTTTTGAGATCACTTGATTAAAAATAAAAGTTCGAGATTAGTACTAATTAAAAACAAAGTTAGGGATTTTTTTTAAGTAATTTTCATGTGATTATTAAACTTATAAATTTGAGATTAGTATTATAAAGATCTATATCTATTCTATATTTCTATAGGATCTTTATTGAATTTACCAAATCTGAAAATAATTTTGATTTTTCTCAAGGTTTTTTTTTAGACTCGAAATAAAATAAATAAGGTGGGTGGGCCCCGACCGAGCCCATGTCATCGGAATATTTCTACGTTCACATTGCCTCGAAACAATCCTCCTATCTTCAGTCACACATCTCAATGCCAAATCAACGTGGCAGCTCCCTACTGGACCTACTCATGACCGCCACAGAAAACCCACACTCCATTATGACCTCATTTATTATTTATTATTATTCCTTTTTTCAAAGAAAAAATTGCATTTTATAATTATCATGTTATTACAAAAATTTCACCACACAATTTATTTATTTATATTTCAAAATATCTCCATACCTTCCCCCGTTTAATCAAATCATGGTAGATATGTCATTTTGTTTGTTTTGGTATATGGACGAGGTTCACACCGAGAATATATTTAAGATTTCTCCAGCTTCCCCTCGGTTGTACATAATTTTATGTAAATAAATTAAGGTTATATTTGGATGGAATGATTTGATTTAGAGAAAATGATTTGAAATTTAATCATTTAAAATTCATAGATATGAAATGACAACAATCTAAAGGAAATCTATCGAAAAAAGAAACGGGAGTTTGAACTATCTACATCAACTTATATCCAAATATAAAAATAGGATTTGAGAGGAGAATGTGAAATGCATCCATTTCAAATCCTTAGATCGAAACACAACGTAAGGAAATTTAATAATGGGCCTAATCGAATCCAGTCCTGCGATAAGTTCAAGTTTGTACGTAAGTATAAAATGAATAAGCTGATAAATCTTGTATTCTTGGAAAAATAAGTTTCAAACCCCATTCTTATCAAGTTGTGACCATATGTGAGAAAGATACCAAGAAAGCATAACCAACCGTATTTGAAGTATATAAGGTAAATTTTAAAAAATATTGTCGAATATAAATTTTTTAGTACTAGTATTAAATTTTAGGACTAATAAAATATAGTCTCATCGAAATTATTTTTAATCAAAAATAGTGTAACCCATATAAATTATTTTTTTAACACAAGTAGTCACATAATTCAATAGGGATTTTGAGACCACTTTTGATTAAAAATAAAAGTTTGGGACTATTTTTTATTTAAAATAATTTTGTTGAGACTATATTTGATTAATCCTAAAAAATTGAAACTAATATTGCAAAAACGCAAGTATATATAAAACTAGAAGAATTACTAACCTATTAGTTCTTTACGCAATTTAGACTTGCCATCGTGGACAGAATGGTTGGAGAGTTTGCGGAAGACTTTCACCAATTTTTTTGTGCTCTCGTTGACGAATAGCTTTACATCATTTATGGTATAATAAGTATGGTACATCGACACGGGTGGAGGGAGGCAGGGATAAGGGGTGCGAGTGCCCCCCCTTCCCCCAAACTCTTTTTTAATATGAAAAAAAATTACCTTAAAAATTCTATTTTGCCTTCTTTTAATTATATTTTGACCCCTAAAATTATTTTTGTCCTGAAATTTTATTTTAAATTTTTTTTGCCTCACCTTCCCTAAAATCCTACGTTCGTCACTGTATATCGGTATCAAATGGTGTAGCTCTTCATGTATGACTGTCACTTCGTACTGGGCTTTGTACTACAGCTATATAAAGAAATAGAATTGTATTTCTGCTACTAGCTATATATTTTGGCCTAATGATAATTATTTGATCATAACATTATGTAATTACCCCTTTATTAATGTGGTGGTTTAAGTGTGTTGTACATTTAAAAAATTTATTTTAACAGGTTAATCATTTGTAATGTTGATTCAAACTTTAATTCATTCACTTATATGAACAATAATAAAAATACTATTTATTAATTAAGTATGACAAAAATATATGTATATAAATATAATATAAAACAATAGCTTTTGACCTAATGGTAATAATTTGATCCAGAAGATAACTAGGACTTTTACTAATGTGGTGATTTAACTGTGTTATATATTTAAAATTTTTTTTGAACGGGTTAATCATTTCTAATGTTGATTCAAACTTTAATTACTATTTATTAATTAAGTATTGTAGTCATGTATATATGTATATAAATATAATATAAAACAATAGCTTTTGACTTAATAATAAGTGTTTAATCATAACAGAATGTGAGGCTTTCACTAATGTGGTGATTTAACTGTGTTGTACATGTAAAAATTTATTTGAATGAGTTAATTATGTCTAATGTTGATTCAAATTCTAATTAATATTAATAGTACTATTTAATAATTAAGCATGGTAGTTATATATAATTTGATATCTATAAATTAAAAGATTGGGATTGGTAAAATCTTATTAATTTATCGAATATTAAATAATCAATAAATTAATAAGAACTAAGATTAATATTGTATCAACTTATTATTCATGATTTTACAAAATGTTTATGCTCTTAAAGATTATTTCTGATAAATCACGTTGTTTCAAGAATGTAAACATTCAAACTTTGAATTGTGAGTCTCATGCTAATACGAACATGGATGACTGTGTTTTATTTGAATATTATGTTCGACAACTTGATAGAAAAAATGGCAAGGTCGGAAAGTTTTCTTGCTTGTGGATAATTATCCTGCTCATCCAAATACTTTTGAAGGGATGTAAAATGATGAATTATTTTTTTCTTGCCACCAAATACAACATCAAAGATTCAATCTTGTGATATAGGGATTATACGAGCTTTTAAGATGCATTATTGTAGCTGATTTTATCGAAGTTTTTTAGAGTGTTACGAAGTAGAGGAGAAATGAATTTTACAATTTATTTTGGACTATAGATCGGACTAAAATTATTATTTAAGCAGGCTTATTAATTAACCGAATATTAAATCATCGACGTTCTACTAAATACTGTATATGTATGTAAATCTAATATAAAACAAATTTTATGATTGTATATAATATAATAATATGTAAATGTAATATAATATTTACCCCCTTAAATGTAAATTAAATTAAATAAAATAATGATAAATTATATAATTCATAAAAAATGGAAATGATAATATTTATGTTGGTTGTGGATAATATTATTTGTTAGTGGAAATACAAATTGCAAGTATTGCGCCTTTGCATGAACACACTATTCCTCTCCTCTATTCTCTGCAGACCACGTCCCCTAAAAACGCACGAACAACCGCCTCGTTTCTGTCGCTAATCTCTCTCCATGGATCCATACAAGGTAAATTGTTAGCAATCAACATGTTTCAAGAGTTTATTGTTTGATTTTTTTCTAGTTTATCTTTTTCTTAATGTTGACTTTTGATCTTCGCGTTTCTGGAGATAGATTTATTTATTTCCGCGAATATTTTTTGGCTAATGAATATGATTGTACTGCAAACCCTTGTTTCGAGTGGTTTGGGGGTTCAGTTGGATTGAACTGAACTTTTGGTTGATTTTCATTTTAATTTTTGATGTGTTGATTGTCCAGTACCGGCCGTCCAGTGCTTTCAATTCACCTTTTATGACCACGAATTCTGGAGCTCCGGTGTGGAACAACAACAACTCCTTGACTGTTGGAACTCGAGGTATTTCTTTGGTTTTCGCTCTTCAGCAGCCTTTGGGATTTGTCCTTGTTTGTGTTAATTCGTTTTTTGGTGGTAGAATCCAAGAAAAAAAATTGTCTGATGTATACAATTTTATTACAAGTCTGGGACAGAATTCCTAGTTGTGCTATTCCTGTCTAGATTTTGATTGAAGTTTTCTATCTTCAACACGTCGATAGGTCGCCTTTTTTTCACCTCAATTGTTCTATAGCATATTGGGATCCTAGTCAACGGTTCCCCAAAATATTAAGAGAAAAATACAGTAGTTACTCTGTCTTATTTAACCTTATTTACCTATTTGGCCCTGTAAATGTGTTCTTTAGATTTATATTTGTAAAATGGGAGAAATCCATTCTGGCTACATATATTTGATCAGTTATAGCCTACCACTTTCAAATGCCTGTGAAAACAGAAAGAGCCTTTAATTCCTTTGCCATGCCTTACTGTTTTTAAAGGGCCCTTGTTCTCTTCACCTAATTCTGTGACAAGGTCTTCCAAAAGTGAATGAATTCTTCGTCGTGGACCATGTGAATTCACATTATATGGCAGACTCTGCCATGCGTTTACTTTGCTTGGAACTGTGGAGCTATTTGATCGTATAGTTAAACTGTAGCTTGCTTGCATGGTGCATTTTGATACATGTGAAGGTCATTTGTCTACCGCAGTACATAGTCAAGGTGAAACCTGAGATTTTAGGTCCTAATGCAAGATTCTCGAACTTGGCAGGCCCAATCCTCCTTGAAGATTACCATTTGGTGGAGAAACTAGCTAATTTTGATCGTGAGAGGATCCCAGAACGTGTCGTCCATGCTAGAGGTGCCAGTGCCAAGGGATTTTTCGAGGTCACTCATGATATTACTCACCTTACTTGTGCTGATTTCCTTCGGGCTCCAGGAGTTCAGACACCTCTTATTCTTCGATTTTCCACTGTCATCCATGAGCGTGGAAGCCCTGAAACCCTCAGGGATCCCAGAGGCTTTGCAGTGAAATTTTACACCAGAGAGGTAAAAAGTGGATTTTTTTTCATATTTAGCAGCTACATATTATGTTTTTCAGCATCAGCTTAAATGTATATCTGCCCAGTGAGATACTTGATCCGTTCACAATTTTTCTTCTTCTTTGTTTACTTTTCCCATATATTGAACGTACGATTTTGAATTGGCTTGGATGTGTGAGGAGAGAATTGATTCACTCTACGTTTTTTCTTTCATATGGTTGTAAGTAGTATTACTTGGTTAGCATGTTTGAAATAAGATTTTCATTGTAAGTAGTGTATTATTTGTTGATATTTTATTGTCAAAATGGATTATCGAAATTGAGACAGGTAGTATTATAACTGTGGACTTGTTAGACACAGAAGAAATTGGGGGAAATGCTGTTACTTAATATTGAACTCTTACAAAATTGTTTTTCATCGATTTCATTTCATGGATGCAGGGTAACTTTGATTTGGTGGGAAACAACTTCCCTGTCTTTTTATTCGTGATGGAATGAAATTTCCAGACATGGTTCATGCATTGAAACCCAATCCAAAGTCCCACATTCAGGAGAACTGGAGAATCCTGGACTTCTTCTCCCACCATCCTGAGAGTTTGCATATGTTCACGTTCCTCTTTGATGATGTGGGCATTCCACAAGATTATAGGCACATGGAGGGCTCTGGTGTTAACACTTATACTCTGATAAATAAGGCCGGAAAAGTACATTATGTGAAGTTTCATTGGAAGCCTACTTGTGGAGTGAAGTGTCTATTGGAGGAAGATGCTATTAAGGTCGGAGGAGCTAACCACAGCCATGCCACCCAGGATCTCTATGATTCAATTGCAGCTGGCAACTATCCAGAGTGGAAACTTTTTATTCAGGTTATCGATCCTGACCATGAAGACAGATTCGACTTTGACCCACTTGATGTAACCAAGACTTGGCCCGAGGACATCCTACCCTTGCAGCCTGTCGGGCGCATGGTGTTGAACAAGAACATTGATAATTTCTTTGCAGAGAATGAACAGCTTGCATTTTGCCCTGCTATTATTGTCCCTGGAATTTACTATTCTGATGATAAGCTGCTTCAAACTAGGATATTTTCTTATGCCGACACTCAGAGGCACCGTCTTGGGCCAAACTATCTGCAGCTTCCCGCTAATGCCCCCAAATGTGCCCATCACAACAATCACCACGAAGGTTTCATGAACTTCATGCACCGGGATGAGGAGGTATGATGCTTCAATGTTTGGTCGGTCTAAAAAGCGTAATTTTTACTGTTGAATTCACTTGCTGCTTCATTATAATCCTGTGTTGTTGATAGAAGCTTCTTCAGACTCATCCCTACTCCTTTATTCACATGCGCTCTAGTAAGAACTGGGGGTTTGTATTTCCTTTTTTAAAATCCGAACTCTGGTCAACTGGGTTTCAAATGGCATAATTCTCTTACATCGAGTGTATTGCCTTTGACACATTCCTTAATCACTTGATTGTTCAGATGTATGATCAAATATATTGGCTTGGTTCAGATAAACTATTTCCCATCAAGATACGATCCTTGTCGTCATGCTGAAAGGTACCCCATTCCTCCGTTGGTGTTGTCAGGGAAGCGGGACAAGGTATTTCTTTTCAGTTTGCTTGATTCGTTCATGTTATGTTATGTTCTCTGTTGTAACTTAAATGGCGTTTATTGTTTTGTTCCCAAAAATTAAATGAAACGGGACAAGTCGCCTTTTGTTCGTGTCTAGAATGAGTTTGGGGTTCACAAAGGGGAGTTCGATTCCTAAAGCATTGGATGATGTGGATCCTTTCCCTAAGGTTATTATAAACATATTATGAAACTCATTTTAGTAACCTAAGTGATATGCAGGAGAAAATTTGAGAATGCAAGCGGAAGGTATATGAGGGCCTAAATGAAACTTTATTATAGATAAAATGTATACAACAACAATAACTACTGTGCCTTTCTTTCCAATGGATGAGGGGAATTATAATGAGAAGCCAAGGATCAACGTTCAAGTTCCTTCACTTTTGTCCTCAATTTCTAATTATTAGAGAGCAAAAAAAAAGCTAAGCAGGCACTTGAAAAATATACGAAGTTATGAAATCCTCTTGTCCGGAGTGTGTGTTATTGTTCAAGTTTAATTGAACAAGGGACACTTTAATTGTTTTCTCGGTCAACTTTTACTGATTATGCTCTGAAGGTATCCACGAGGGGTATCCTTTCACTCCTGATCATATTAAGAATCTAGCCCTGATACACCTTGTGGATTTTGAAATTTGTGTATTGCCCAATTTAATTGATCAGTTGAATCAGTATCGTTATAGTGAAGACTGAGTGGCCAAATATATCTCACTTCGGCTTCTTAACATGTTTATGCAGATTTGCATTGAGAAGGAGAACAACTTCAAGCAACCTGGGGAAAGATACCGTTCATGGGAACAAGACAGGTATTCACTTCCTCTTTGTGTATAGTGTGGCCAGAATACATGAAAGTTTAATACTTGTTAATCATATCTTTTTGTACAGGCAAGAAAGATTTATCCGTCGATGGGTCGATGCACTATCTGAACCCCGTCTCACTCATGAGATCCGTAGCATCTGGATTTCATACTGGTCTCAGGTACCATTCTTGTGCCTGAGAATTGATATTAATTGATATAAGTTATAACCCGGGTTCGGTTCAAGTAATCTGGCTATTCATTAGTCGGTTCGGCTCTGCCTTAAATTGTTGCGCACTTACCTGGGTTGATATATTGCTACAGGCCGACAAGTCTCTTGGTCAGAAACTCGCTTCTCGTCTTAACGTGAGGCCAACGATGTAAAGTTGTGAGTGAGATGATTATGATGCATAAAGTGGATGGTAATCTGTTGATCTCTTTGTTGTATGTTTTATGTAATGAAGCAAACCTCTGTGTTTTGTGTCATAAATCATCATAATATCTGATGTTCGAACGAATTGGGATAATATTCTACAGGTGACTGATGTGAGACTGTATTCTCTTTTGTTGAATGGTTGGTTTTATATATAGATGGCAAACGGTTCGTGTCGGGCGTGCCGCCTAGCACTGCTCTGTGTACGGCACGATCCAAATCAATTTTTTTTAATTTTTTTTTAATTATTTTTTGTTTAGTTTTAATTATTTAAATATAATAATACTATAATAAAATATAGATTGGTACAATATACTTGCAAAATTAAAATTTGTTGACTACAAATTGAATAACTACAAATTACATTCAACAAAAAAAAGTCAGAATTACCAAAGAGTTTAAAAAAAATTCTAGTTTTCTTCATTTTCATCGGAAGAAACATCATGTCCTCTCAAACCTTGTAAGCATCTATCAATATCCAACCAGTCCTTTAAAAGAATACACATCTTCACGGTGTTTGGTTTCATTCTACTTCTTTTTTAATCAATGACTTTTACACCTACACTAAAACAAGACTCCGATGGAACTGTGGATATCTTAGGAGTTAGTAGATCATGTGCCATGATGGAAAGTACTTGCCAAAGTCTAGATATGATGCATTGCCAAGATAAGTTGTCCAAATATCATTTGTTAGTGCTACTTTCGAAGAAATATTACCTAAATATGTAATTAAATTTGCTTTATATTCATTAAAAATAGTGTGCATCCGATTTAATAGTATTTCTTGAAAACATTTTATGTTGAGGTTGCAAACCTAAATGAATATAATTAGTGAATTTCGTATCCGCCCTCATTGAAAAAGATTTCTCCGCCCATAGTATGTATTTAGATAATTCTCTCACAATATTATAAGTGAAAATACATAAACTCGAACTACTACTACCGTACTGAATTGTGAAAGAGTAGTTTGATTACCATCATTTGGTTCTCTTTCATGTTTAGCCATGTGTATTAGTAAATGACATGTACCACCAGAAGAGCATATGCATAATCTTTTTTACATTTTTTACAAACTGTCATTGATCATTTTCCCTCAACATTTTCTACATCGAATAGTTGTCATACATTACTAGTTCTTCTTTTTGAAGTTCTATTAGTTGATGATTGAATATTTGGTGTGCTTTCTTCAGTTTCTTGAAATTGGTCAATGTCATCATCATAATTCACGTTATAAGATGAATCGTCCATTATGTATATAGACTAGAATTATCTAATACAACAAATATAAAAGATGTCAAATAATTGCTAGGAGGAGTATTGACTTTGTTGCTTGTGCTTGTATTGACAAACGTGAGACGAACTTTTTTATTCTTGTGAACAAATTGAGAGTATAGCATGTCAAGTATATAGAGCTTAGAGATTGAGAGGATAAAATGTTTCCTCAACACACACCTATATATAATAACCACACAAAAAAAGAAGCAAAAAAAGCCGTTGAACGGTTTTTTTTTTTTATACCGTAGGTGCTTCGATGATCGATCGACAAGAACCTTTCGTTGTGCGTAATCTACGGCATTGCGGGATCGATTGGCACATAACTGCCGATCGATCACGACAATTTTTTTTTTAAAAAAACTACAGTGTCGTGCCGTGTTGTGTCTTTGCCCGCCCACGGGCTGGCACCCCTTGGCCAGATACGGCCCATGTCCCTGGCATGTCACGACATTGTAGCAAAACATGTTGTGTCGTGTCGTGTCGTGCTGCTCCATGTCATACTATGTCTCGTACCGTCCGTTCCATTTGACATATCTAATTTTATACAAGAGACTCTATTCTCTATTGTTTGATGGTTGGTTTTATTGTGCTACACTCCCTGGCCCTTTGCTACTGTTCATGTGATGTACTTAGGGCTAAAGTGCACGTGAAATGACGTTTTTAGATGGTTCATGGATGGGATTGAAATTTGGGACTATGCATCGACACTATACTCTGAATTTTCCTGACATATGGGACCTAAAATAACGGCTCTGTCGATGTTGGAACAAGGGTAAACAGTTTTGTCATCCTGAAATTTTCCTTAAAATGATATATCTGCCACTTAGCCATGTGTTGCCTTGGCGTAGTCAGTGGACGTGGAAAATATTTGTAGAGATCTGATTAAGTCTCCCACTTATGTACATTTATATTATTGATCTTAAATGATTGATATGTTAGTTTATGCATTTAAAAAATTTTTATTATGTTTTAATATTGAGTTGGTGTATAAGTGGGGCTTAAATCAGATGTCTATATTAATTTTCAAGTGGGCGCCATGAAGAAATGATTCTCAATTTAATTTTTTTAAAAAGATACATGCGATTTTCGAAGAGTCGAAATCATGTACTGCAAAAAGTAAGTATTTGTTTGTTCATTTATCTTAGTTGCCCGAAAATTTGGAGAAGGTATATGTCAAATAAAATGGCTAAAATTTTCGTAATAAATTCAAATTATGCTAAATCAACCGAGATAAATGTTGATGCAGCATGTTCATATTTGTAACATGGGATAGAGAATCTTGATTTTTCCTCTAGCAATAGTTTTTTCATCCCCATAATATCATTTGTCCCTTCCTGTGTCTTGATTGTGATCGGGCTTCAATATATATATATATATATATATATATATATATATATATATATATATATATATATATATATATATATATATATATATATATCCAAGCACCCGAAACTTTGATGATGCCCAATGACGGTACTCTGGAAGATAGCATTACCATTGATTTGACATCTTTCAGATGAAAAATATCAAACCAATAGTGAGATACACCCCTAAAGATAATACACTCAAGGGTAGCATCAAATAAACATCAAGCACCACATAATCAGAGTGCAAGATATTAAAAATTATAAATAAAAACGTCTTTACAATAATATTTTGCATATTAAAAGTTACCATCTTCCAAATAAATAGTACTTGAATTTCACACAAAATCATTCTACATATAAATCAAATTAAATATAATAAGAAATACCATTAAAAAATTGTTTGACAATTAGTAGATGAGGTAATCAAAACGAACTAGAGTTTAATAAATTTAATTGCAAGTGTATCTCCAACTCAAGATACTTTATATATTTGAGTATCCTTTAGATTCAATTTCATTTTTAAATTAAATATTCAATCACATAATATTTAAAAGTATATTACTATTATTATTATTTTGCTATAAAAATTGGTAAATTATTTTTGGGCAATGCAAGCAAGTTTTGACCTAAAAATGGCATACAAGTAAGCAAGTTGCTCAAGTATACACTATATTGTACATCACACGTTGTTCAAAAGTGATGGCACTTATTCCTGTGCATTTTGTATTATTTTTTGCAATATTTAATATCATAAATTATTGTAAATTGATAAAAAAATCGCACTTTTTGCCAATGCTTACTCGATTTCTATGTTAGAATAAATAAATTGAACTTGATATTATCGTGATTAGTAGAGATTTTGATATATACTATTCATGATTTTATCACTTTACTTTTTGTACCTCTCGATTTTACAAATAAATAAAGAAATATTTATGTATATATATATATATATCCCATTAGTTTTTTTCTCATCCCAACTCTTAAATATTTTAAAGCCTTAAAATTTTCAAACCCAAAATAACTAGGTATTTTTTAGATCAAGAGAGAATAATCATGTTCGCATCCAAGCAATTTTGCAAAATTCATCATAGACGATGTTGATGCTTTGATGCTACTAGGTCCACTATATAATCACACAGTAACATATTTTAATCATCTGGTATATTTTTTTAATTATTAGTTATCGAAGTTTCTTGAATCTGTGTAGAAATAAAATATTTGTGCTTTTTTTTTTTGTTGAAGTAAAAAATTATTGTTCAAGACTAGTATTTACAATCATATGATGCTTACCATTAGAACTTTGTGTATTAGAAATTTGTAAATCAAACCTTAGCTTTATTATCACAAACAAGTAGCCATTTTTACTTAGAATATTATGAAACTTCTTAATCTTAGTAATGCTCCGAGTCCTGTTGATTAGTTTAAATCATTTTCACCTCACACTATTTGTTCTCTGGTTGATAATTTTTATTTTCGAGACTTTAATAAGGAAGAAAGATAAGATTCGAGAGATACTTTGATGTACTTCGTCACAAACAATTTTGGAACCGTGATTCTCTTCATCACTTGTGTCAAACACTGACTACAACGAAAGAGACAACACAATTATCCCTTGATTGATATGTTATTAGGTTGGTGTTGACTCTTACAGTTTATACGACAACCACAAAGAGAACTTTTTATGTGATGAAATTCATAAAGACAAAACTTCACAATAAAATAAAAAATGAATTTCTGACCAATATCATGGTTATATATTGAGTGGGAGATTGCTTTTACCAGTGATACGAAGTTCACCATTGACAAGTTTGATATTTTAAAAAATTCTGGTTACAACTTAAATAATATCTTAATATATTTTTAAGTATAGATTCAATATTTTATATTTTTGTTGCTGAAATTAATACTGCATTTACATATTACTTTGTTATGTTTATACATGTACTTCGTAATTTTAGCCTACTAAATTAAAAAATCTGGTTTATATACTTTTTTTTTATACATGAGTCAAAGTGGATTACAACACCACATTCACAAGAAATTGTTACATTAATTGATAATTATTATTAGTATATTATAATATATTGGTATTATATTTCCAAGTTGATCTGATGTCATCGTCATTAACAAATGTATAAAAAAGTATTCCAATTTTTTTTTAATAAATGAGAGGTGTAAAGTCATTAAAGTACAACCCATCCACCCCACCAAACACAAACAATTCTTTATTTTAATTAACCACTTGCATTAAAAATATAAATAAACAAATTTTACTTTCCTTGGTTTACGCCTTTATTTTTTATTTCAATTTGATCTAAACCATACTAATAATTACAAAAGATACCAATTAGGGGGAACCATGTACTTTGTTTAGAATCTCAATTTGGGTTTTTTTAAAAAAATAAAATAAAAATAATATATATATATATTTTTTACAAAAATAGCCTCATGGGTTTTGCAAATCTATCGCAAAACGCCAAACTAATAGCAAAAAAAGTTACAGTATCCGACAATTAGTTAGGCGGGCCCTCTTGCTTTTGGGTTTTTTTTTTAATATTATCAAGTAACGCAACTTTGAACTTCAAAGATAGGAAATCTTTGTAAAATTGTTGACAACAAGGCATTCACTTAGTGCTTATTATATATGATTTTGGGTTCGAGTCCTTCCCTTACTTTACCCTAAATTTTTTTATTTTTTAAAATATTTATAAAGAGATTTTTTGATCCTATCCTGGAGCATTGTCCTAAATATACATCAACTGTTATATTCAATTGATGTTGGATATTTCAAATCAATGACAATGATGCTGCAACATCAAACTAATCCACATATAAAAGGAACTGTTGTTTTTCAAAATTTATGAGTGTGTATCTTAGGAAAGCAACAAGCAAAAACAACAAATGACTTTGTATTAGAAATGTCGAGGCGAGATTTGGAATCTCCGTCATTAAGACAATATTGTCCCGCTACGGTGCTAACTGTTAAATTGGCAATTTGTCTCCCAAGATACAACGACTATGATTTGTGATAGGAGCACTCCAAATCACAAATTTTTCAAACCACAAATGTTTAAAAACACTCAATATTAAACAATGATGAAGATCCACAAAATTACTCAAATTTTGATCTTCAATATGATGTGAATTTCAAAAATTCCATATTAAACAAGTGAGAGAATTGTTATATTTATAGTGAACCAAAAGATATGTTCAAATGTACACCATTTGGAGGCACCACATCAGGAAAAATCGCATCCGAACATGAATGGACACACCATTCCGCGCAACAGACACATGTCTCGATCGATCGAGCCTGGTGCTCGGTCGATCGAGCACCTGTTTCCAACGAATGGAAAAATTATGTCTCTCTCGATCGATCGAGGCCTTGTGCTCGATCGATCAAGAGCTTATATTTTTTTTTCTTTTTCTTTTAATTTCCTTCAAATTTCAACAACATGAATTAAATTAATACATGTATGCAATTGAGCAATTTTAACGAACTATTATGGCATCTGGAGAGATATCTTGCGGCTTTGAATCTTCCGTAGTAGTATTCAATCGGATTTACTTGACTTAATAGTGAACTTATAGTCTTGAACTATTTAGTCGTTGGTGTAAACCTAGACAATTGAAAACCCACCATAACAATTCTAACATTCGTATTGGTTTCTTATGGTTGTATCCATTCTGGCATTGGACCACGCTTGGTTTCATAAGTCATTTTCATATTTGATGCGGTTACACTTCGCACTCACGTAGGTGATCTTCTAGAAGAATATCCCGCTATACTCTAACATATTCTTATATGTCTTAGGAATTATTAAAGGTATTTTGCCTATCATCGTACCCTTTGTGCATGTTACACCCCTTCTCATAGGAATAAGTTGGAGATTGATCTCCAGGTGTTTATATAATCTCATAATTTAGTTGTCACTTTTAAACCTAGATTGATCTCCAGTCAACAAGATTGAGTATCCACTATGAGATTTTGATTATAGGGGTTTAACCACATTTCCCTCGATAAACTTCCATAACTCTCGATTAACCATTTCATATGCAGATCCGCGGTTTAACATATTCATTCATGATTATGTCACTAGAGATCATTTTGTCTTATAGCATTTAGCGCAACACATTTTAGTTGTATGCACACGATTTTTCTCTAACAACTGATAAAGTCACTCGGCCGAAAAAACTTTATATATTTTGCATAGAGAATTTTTCACAACATTATATCTTCAGTTTTGGTAATCACATTACCTCATTAGCATCATTTTATCCTTTTATGATATTTCCATCATTGAATTTAAAATGTTGTTAACGCGTTATTTCTTACAACATGAGACCAGAAGAAATACTCAACTTTAATTCACAATTCATATTTAAGCGCATAGATTCTTAAAAATTACAAGTTCAAGATTCTATTTCTTGCAAACATTTTAAGCGCAAAGCTTAAAATTTGACACTCGAATTAATCCTTGAGATTCATTCTTCAAGTCTCTTGAAACTTTAATTCCAAGTATTGTTCTTGATGCACACATTTCAAAATGTCTCGTTAACATTTTCTTTGTTACTTGTTGATTTCTAAATTGCTTCTTCAATGAGCATATCATCAATACACAAGCATACATATGCTTATGAGTGTACACATTATCATACTCGTTGATTTATCTGACAACATATTTTTCAAAATCTTCAAGTCACTTATTTGACATTTGTTATGACTTCACTTTAGCCTTCATATTTCTAGTTTAGCCAAGTACCCCCACATTTCAAATATTGTAGGAAACTCTCTTTTCCTTCAATCACAAGGTTTTTCGTCATTGCCTAAATGTGGTATTTAGTATGTGATTGAATCCTAGAATTGCAACCCCCCACAACTTCGGGTAGTAACGAAGTGCACTGGCGTTCAAACATTTGTGTTTCAAGTTCTAACCGTTATTCTCTTACAAACCCAAATTCAAGTTTTTATTTCTTGAAAATTTCGGATTTAAGCGTACTTGCTTACAAAAGTTGAAACTTGGATAATATTCTTAAACTCGGTTCACAAATTGCAATTTAAGCGCACTAACTTAGAAAACTTGTGTCAGGATCGATTCCGGTGGTGGATTGTCATTCCACACCCGAGTTCAACCAACTTGAGCTTCAATAGCTCGTGTTCTTGAAATGATGCACCGAGAGATTATATCGAGTTCGGTTACAAAACCGAGCGGAAGACACTCGACATAACCCGCTCTAAAACCGATTAAACATTTGAAAGGTATTTTAAAGATATGCAATTAAAGTAAATAAACAAGCATTTGTTTATGGAAGTTCGAAGGTGGTGTAATCCTTCTACGTCTCCCCTTCTTCCACCTCATGGAAGGATTCCACTAGAAGACTTTGATTTATACAATCCCGTTGTACAAACCCGATCCAGTTGGGAATGCCCCATCCAACTAGAACTCCTAGCAACTCAACTATGTATGTTCTTTAATGTCTCACATACAAAGACCTCTCATCGGTTGTGATAAATCATCAACCGTTACAATGATATTCACTCATCTATTAAGCTCTCATATACAATGAATAGAGTGAATATATATGGCACAAATGATTCCATAATGAATCTGATATAGCAAGGTAAGAGGTGCCAAAGGTTTGAGGAGTGCTCTTCATTTAGCATCTTTTGTCTTTTAAGTTCCTCAATTGAATCCCAAGTGGGTTTGCTTTGGAAGGCTTGGATTGATCTTCAATCAGCTGTTATTGAGCTTCCAAATCATGTATATATAGCCCCAAGTAATGATATATATGTTAGACACAAGAATATGCCCGTTGGAAAAGGTTCTGCACTATTCCCGAGCTTGCAACGGTCATATTCTGGTTTCTGGACTCTTTGTATTTCGGACCGGATTGGCCGGATCAGGATGGTAGATCATTCTGACAGATCAGCACGGGCATATCAGTCTGGTCCGGATCAGCACGGGCAGATCAGTCTGGACAATCAGCTTGATACAAAAACAGATTGATAAACTTGCTCTTCGATCTGTTGCTTGTAACTCTTGATTCTTTGATTTCTGGGCAAAGTGATCTACATGAAAGTTGTAGCCCTTTCTCTTAGCTTTCCACGGAATTAAGAATCGCTCGATTTTGAGTTTGTATGAGAGAGTGATGCTCGAAATACGAGGCGATGCTCCTGCTGTCTGTTTGCTGGATGCAGCAGCTCATGACGTTACTTGCAGAAGCTTTTTGGCCATCTTAACGTCCGATTCAGTCTTTCACTTCCAAAGATGACTTGTATATCTTTGTCTTAGCTTTCCAACCCATACTGAATTGTTCCGTTCCGATAAGCGAGCTAAGAGTTATGCCCACCAGACTGACAGTTGCTTGCTGTAACAGCTCGATCTTACAGGCGTCACATGGCGTGACTTGCAGAAGCTTTTTGGCCATCTTAACGTCCGATTCAGTCTTTGTCTTCCAACGATGACTTGTAGATCTTTGTCTTATCCTTCCAACCCATACTGAATCGTTCCGTTCCGATAAGAGAGCTGAGAATTATGGCCACCCGAGTGACAGTTGCTTGCTGAAACAGCTTGCTGTTTCTTCACGGTTCAGCTCGATCTTGCAGACGTCTTTTCTCCTTGATAACATTTGAACTAGCCGATCTGTTGTGAAATATGACTTTTAGTATTTTAAGTTGGCTGTTCAATATCTTTGGAAGCACGCCATTTCGATATCCGAGCTATGAGATATGATCGAAACAATCCGCTCTGCCAGAATTTCAGTCTTGGTTCAGCTTGATATTTTCAAGCTACTTCTTTGTAATTCATCAAGCTCTTAAATACGATCTATGAACTGCACACTTGATGAAATATGTTAGCAACACAATAACAAGTTTTGTTAACATCAAAACCAAGATTATTCGGGTTTCCAAAATCCCAACAATCTCCCACTTTTTGATGATCACAAAATTTGAATAAAAATATGAACATTAAAGCACAATGTTGCATAACAAGAAAAAACATATTTTTTAAACAACATATTTCTCCCCCTTAACAAAATTTGAATAAAAATATGAACATTAAAGCACAATGTTGCATAACAAGAAAAAACATATTTTTTAAACAACATATTTCTCCCCCTTTTTGTGTGAATAAAAAAGGAAGAGAAATAAAATTTACTCCCCCTCAAGGATTGAGATTAAACTCTCCCCCTTAATTTTAAAATGTTTGAAAATTTGAGCAAGAGAGGGGCAAATGGGGTAGGCTAAAACAAATTAAAAAAATGCAAAGCACATTAAATTTTGAATAAAAATAACCTCTTTTGATGATGCATGTATCATACTTGGCAACAAATTTGAATTTCTTGACAAAACTCAACAATGTCCGTTTCATCTTTCAGCGGTGGCAGCACACTTAGTCCAACTTTACAGAATAAACTGTATCTCCTCGTGAAGAATTAGGCTGCAAGACCTATACCGTTACGATCCTCTATGATTCTAGTTTGCAACGCAAAAAACGGTTCGTAATTTGGACATCCGAGCAAGAAGTTATGTCAATTTTCCCAAAGTCGCTGCAATCTGCCAGAAAAACTAAAATGCTTCGAAAATTGTTAGATAAAATCTCAAAATAAAAATTTTAAACTAAAAAAGACGAGTTAAGAACAGATTGAACGAAAATTAAACCTTTAAAATAGATTTTAAAATTATTTTCGTGCAAAATGAATGCAATGAAATTGATTTTTATGCTAAAAATTTTCATACACCAAATTTTTGAAAAAATATGCTATGAAAATATTTCATGCTCATGAGAAATTTTTGAAAATGATTTTAAAAGATAGACGCTAAAAAAATCGGTTAAATGCTTTCCAAGAACAACCCGCTCTGATACCACTTTGCAGGATCGATTTCGGGGGTGGGTTGCCATTCCACGCCCGAGTTCAATCAACTTGAGCTTCAATAGCTCGTGTTCTTGAAATAATTGCATCGAGAGATTATATCGAGTTCGGTTACAAAACCGAGCGGAAGACACTCAACATAACCGCTCTAAACCGATTGCTCATTTGAAAGACATTTTAAAGATATGCAATTAAAGTAATAAACAAGCATTTGTTTATGGAAGTTCGAAGGTGGTGTAATCCTTCTACGTCTCCCCTTCTTCCACCTCATGGAATGATTCCACTAGAAGACTTTGATTTATACAATCCCGTTGTACAAACCCGATCCAGTTGGGAATTCCCCATCCAACTAGAACTCCTAGCAACTCAACTATATATGTTCTTTAATGTCTCACATACAAAGACCTCTCATCGTTTGTGATAAATCATCAACCGTTACAATGATATTTACTCATCTATTAAGCTCTCATATAAATGAATAGAGTGAATATATATGGCACAAATGATCTCTAACTAGATCTGATATAGCAAGGTAAGTGTTGCCAAAGGTTTGGGGAGTGCTCTTCATTTAGCATCTTTTGTCTTTTAAGTTCCTCAATTGAATCCCAAGTGGGTTTGCTTTGGAAGGCTTGGATTGATCTTCAATCAGCTGTTATTGAGCTTCCAAATCATGTATATATAGCCCCAAGTAATGATATATACGTTAGACACAAGAATATGCCCGTTGGAAAAGGTTCTGCACTATTCCCGAGCTTGCAACAGTCATATTTTGGTTTCTGGACTCTTTGTATTTCGGACCGGATTGCCCGGATCAGCATGGTAGATCAGTCTGGCAGATCAGCACGGGCATATCAGTCTGGTCCGGATCAGCACGGGCAGATCAGTCTGGACAATCAGCTTGATACAAAAACAGATTGATAAACTTGCTCTTCGATCTGTTGCTTGTAACTCTTGATTCTTTGATTTCTGGGCAAAGTGATCTACATGAAAGATGTAGCCCTTTCTCTTAGCTTTCCACGGAATTAAGAATCGCTCGATTTTGAGTTTGTATGAGAGAGTGATGCTCGAAATACGAGGCGATGCTCCTGCTGTCTGTTTGCTGGATGCAGCAGCTCATGACGTTACTTGCAGAAGCTTTTTGGCCATCTTAACGTCCGATTCAGTCTTTCACTTCCAAAGATGACTTGTATATCTTTGTCTTAGCTTTCCAACCCATACTGAATTGTTCCGTTCCGATAAGCGAGCTAAGAGTTATGCCCACCAGACTGACAGTTGCTTGCTGTAACAGCTCGATCTTACAGGCGTCACATGGCGTGACTTGCAGAAGCTTTTTGGCCATCTTAACGTCCGATTCAGTCTTTGTCTTCCAACGATGACTTGTAGATCTTTGTCTTATCCTTCCAACCCATACTGAATCGTTCCGTTCCGATAAGAGAGCTGAGAATTATGGCCACCCGACTGACAGTTGCTTGCTGAAACAGCTTGCTGTTTCTTCGCGGTTCAGCTCGATCTTGCAGACGTCTTTTCTCCTTGATAACATTTGAACTAGCCGATCTGTTGTGAAATATGACTTTTAGTATTTTAAGTTGGCTGTTCAATCTCTTTGGAAGCACTGCCATTTCGATATCCGAGCTATGAGATATGATCGAAACAATCCGCTCTGCCAGAATTTCAGTCTTGGTTCAGCTTGATATTTTCAAGCTACTTCTTTGTAATTCATCAAGCTCTTAAATACGATCTATGAACTGCACACTTGATGAAATATGTTAGCAACACAATAACAAGTTTTGTTAACATCAAAACCAAGATTATTCGGGTTTCCAAAATCCCAACAATCTCCCCCTTTTTGATGATCACAAAATTTGAATAAAAATATGAACATTAAAGCACAATGTTGCATAACAAGAAAAAACATATTTTTTAAACAACATATTTCTACCCCCTTAACAAAATTTGAATAAAAATATGAACATTAAAGCACAATGTTGCATAACAAGAAAAAAACATATTTTTTAAACAACATATTTCTCCCCCTTTTTGTGTGAATAAAAAGGAAGACAAATAAAATTTACTGCCCCCTCAAGGATTGAGATTAATCTCTCCCCCTTAATTTTAAAATGTTTGAAAATTTGAGCAAGAGAGGGGCAAATGGGGTAGGCTAAAACAAATTAAAAAAATGCAAAGCACATTAAATTTTGAATAAAAATAACCTCTTTTGATGATGCATGTATCATACTTGGCAACAAATTTGAATTTCTTGACAAAACTCAACAATGTCCGTTTCATCTTTCAGCGGTGGCAGCACACTTAGTCCAACTTTACAGAATAAACTGTATCTCCCCGTGAAGAATTAGGCTGCAAGACCTATACCGTTACGATCCTCTATGATTCTAGTTTGCAACGCAAAAAACGGTTCGTAATTTGGACATCCGAGTAAGAAGTTATGTCAATTTTCCCAAAGTCGCTGCAATCTGCCAGAAAAACTAAAATGCTTCGAAAATTGTTAGATAAAATCTCAAAATAAAAATTTCAAACTAAAAAAGACGAGTTAAGAACAGATTGAACGAAAATTAAACCTTTAAAATAGATTTTAAAATTATTTTCGTGCAAAATGAATGCAATGAAATTGATTTTTATGCTAAAAATTTTCATACACCAAAATTTTGAAAAAATATGCTATGAAAATATTTCATGCTCATGAGAAATTTTTGAAAATGATTTTAAAAGATAGACGCTAAAAAAATCGGTTAAATGCTTTCCAAGAACAACCCGCTCTGATACCACTTTGCAGGATCGATTTCGGGGGTGGATTGCCATTCCACGCCCGAGTTCAATCAACTTGAGCTTCAATAGCTCGTGTTCTTGAAATAATTGCATCGAGAGATTATATCGAGTTCGGTTACAAAACCGAGCGGAAGACACTCAACATAACCGCTCTAAACCGATTGCTCATTTGAAAGACATTTTAAAGATATGCAATTAAAGTAATAAACAAGCATTTGTTTATGGAAGTTCGAAGATGGTGTAATCCTTCTACGTCTCCCCTTCTTCCACCTCATGGAATGATTCCACTAGAAGACTTTGATTTATACAATCCCGTTGTACAAACCCGATCCAGTTGGGAATTCCCCATCCAACTAGAACTCCTAGCAACTCAACTATATATGTTCTTTAATGTCTCACATACAAAGACCTCTCATCGTTTGTGATAAATCATCAACCGTTACAATGATATTTACTCATCTATTAAGCTCTCATATACAATGAATAGAGTGAATATATATGGCACAAATGATCTCTAACTAGATCTGATATAGCAAGGTAAGTGTTGCCAAAGGTTTGGGGAGTGCTCTTCATTTAGCATCTTTTGTCTTTTAAGTTCCTCAATTGAATCCCAAGTGGGTTTGCTTTGGAAGGCTTGGATTGATCTTCAATCAGCTGTTATTGAGCTTCCAAATCATGTATATATAGCCCCAAGTAATGATATATACGTTAGACACAAGAATATGCCCGTTGGAAAAGGTTCTGCACTATTCCCGAGCTTGCAACAGTCATATTTTGGTTTCTGGACTCTTTGTATTTCGGACCGGATTGCCCGGATCAGCATGGTAGATCAGTCTGGCAGATCAGCACGGGCATATCAGTCTGGTCCGGATCAGCACGGGCAGATCAGTCTGGACAATCAGCTTGATACAAAAACAGATTGATAAACTTGCTCTTCGATCTGTTGCTTGTAACTCTTGATTCTTTGATTTCTGGGCAAAGTGATCTACATGAAAGTTGTAGCCCTTTCTCTTAGCTTTCCACGGAATTAAGAATCGCTCGATTTTGAGTTTGTATGAGAGAGTGATGCTCGAAATACGAGGCGATGCTCCTGCTGTCTGTTTGCTGGATGCAGCAGCTCATGACGTTACTTGCAGAAGCTTTTTGGCCATCTTAACGTCCGACTCAGTCTTTCACTTCCAAAGATGACTTGTATATCTTTGTCTTAGCTTTCCAACCCATACTGAATTGTTCCGTTCCGATAAGCGAGCTAAGAGTTATGCCCACCAGACTGACAGTTGCTTGCTGTAACAGCTCGATCTTACAGGCGTCACATGGCGTGACTTGCAGAAGCTTTTTGGCCATCTTAACGTCCGATTCAGTCTTTGTCTTCCAACGATGACTTGTAGATCTTTGTCTTATCCTTCCAACCCATACTGAATCGTTCCGTTCCGATAAGAGAGCTGAGAATTATGGCCACCCGACTGACAGTTGCTTGCTGAAACAGCTTGCTGTTTCTTCGCGGTTCAGCTCGATCTTGCAGACGTCTTTTCTCCTTGATAACATTTGAACTAGCCGATCTGTTGTGAAATATGACTTTTAGTATTTTAAGTTGGCTGTTCAATCTCTTTGGAAGCACGCCATTTCGATATCCGAGCTATGAGATATGATCGAAACAATCCGCTCTGCCAGAATTTCAGTCTTGGTTCAGCTTGATATTTTCAAGCTACTTCTTTGTAATTCATCAAGCTCTTAAATACGATCTATGAACTGCACACTTGATGAAATATGTTAGCAACACAATAACAAGTTTTGTTAACATCAAAACCAAGATTATTCGGGTTTCCAAAATCCCAACAATCTCCCCCTTTTTGATGATCACAAAATTTGAATAAAAATATGAACATTAAAGCACAATGTTGCATAACAAGAAAAAACATATTTTTTAAACAACATATTTCTCCCCCTTAACAAAATTTGAATAAAAATATGAACATTAAAGCACAATGTTGCATAACAAGAAAAAACATATTTTTTAAACAACATATTTCTCCCCCTTTTTGTGTGAATAAAAAAGGAAGACAAATAAAATTTACTCCCCCTCAAGGATTGAGATTAAACTCTCCCCCTTAATTTTAAAATGTTTGAAAATTTGAGCAAGAGATGGGCAAATGGGGTAGGCTAAAACAAATTAAAAAAATGCAAAGCACATTAAATTTTGAATAAAAATAACCTCTTTTGATGATGCATGTATCATACTTGGCAACAAATTTGAATTTCTTGACAAAACTCAACAATGTCCGTTTCATCTTTCAGCGGCGGCAGCACACTTAGTCCAACTTTACAGAATAAACTGTATCTCCTCGTGAAGAATTAGGCTGCAAGACCTTTACCGTTACGATCCTCTATGATTCTAGTTTGCAACGCAAAAAACGGTTCGTAATTTGGACATCCGAGTAAGAAGTTATGTCAATTTTCCCAAAGTCGCTGCAATCTGCCAGAAAAACTAAAATGCTTCGAAAATTGTTAGATAAAATCTCAAAATAAAAATTTTAAACTAAAAAAGACGAGTTAAGAACAGATTGAACGAAAATTAAACCTTTAAAATAGATTTTAAAATTATTTTCGTGCAAAATGAATGCAATGAAATTGATTTTTATGCTAAAAATTTTCATACACCAAAATTTTGAAAAAATATGCTATGAAAATATTTCATGCTCATGAGAAATTTTTGAAAATGATTTTAAAAGATAGACGCTAAAAAAATCGGTTAAATGCTTTCCAAGAACAATCCGCTCTGATACCACTTTGCAGGATCGATTTCGGGGGTGGGTTGCCATTCCACGCCCGAGTTCAATCAACTTGAGCTTCAATAGCTCGTGTTCTTGAAATAATTGCATCGAGAGATTATATCGAGTTCGGTTACAAAACCGAGCGGAAGACACTCAACATAACCGCTCTAAACCGATTGCTCATTTGAAAGACATTTTAAAGATATGCAATTAAAGTAATAAACAAGCATTTGTTTATGGAAGTTCGAAGGTGGTGTAATCCTTCTACGTCTCCCCTTCTTCCACCTCATGGAATGATTCCACTAGAAGACTTTGATTTATACAATCCCGTTGTACAAACCCGATCCAGTTGGGAATTCCCCATCCAACTAGAACTCCTAGCAACTCAACTATATATGTTCTTTAATGTCGCACATACAAAGACCTCTCATCGTTTGTGATAAATCATCAACCGTTACAATGATATTTACTCATCTATTAAGCTCTCATATACAATGAATAGAGTGAATATATATGGCACAAATGATCTCTAACTAGATCTGATATAGCAAGGTAAGTGTTGCCAAAGGTTTGGGGAGTGCTCTTCATTTAGCATCTTTTGTCTTTTAAGTTCCTCAATTGAATCCCAAGTGGGTTTGCTTTGGAAGGCTTGGATTGATCTTCAATCAGCTGTTATTGAGCTTCCAAATCATGTATATATAGCCCCAAGTAATGATATATACGTTAGACACAAGAATATGCCCGTTGGAAAAGGTTCTGCACTATTCCCGAGCTTGCAACAGTCATATTTTGGTTTCTGGACTCTTTGTATTTCGGACCGGATTGCCCGGATCAGCATGGTAGATCAGTCTGGCAGATCAGCACGGGCATATCAGTCTGGTCCGGATCAGCACGGGCAGATCAGTCTGGACAATCAGCTTGATACAAAAACAGATTGATAAACTTGCTCTTCGATCTGTTGCTTGTAACTCTTGATTCTTTGATTTCTGGGCAAAGTGATCTACATGAAAGTTGTAGCCCTTTCTCTTAGCTTTCCACGGAATTAAGAATCGCTCGATTTTGAGTTTGTATGAGAGAGTGATGCTCGAAATACGAGGCGATGCTCCTGCTGTCTGTTTGCTGGATGCAGCAGCTCATGACGTTACTTGCAGAAGCTTTTTGGCCATCTTAACGTCCGATTCAGTCTTTCACTTCCAAAGATGACTTGTATATCTTTGTCTTAGCTTTCCAACCCATACTGAATTGTTCCGTTCCGATAAGCGAGCTAAGAGTTATGCCCACCAGACTGACAGTTGCTTGCTGTAACAGCTCGATCTTACAGGCGTCACATGGCGTGACTTGCAGAAGCTTTTTGGCCATCTTAACGTCCGATTCAGTCTTTGTCTTCCAACGATGACTTGTAGATCTTTGTCTTATCCTTCCAACCCATACTGAATCGTTCCGTTCCGATAAGAGAGCTGAGAATTATGGCCACCCGACTGACAGTTGCTTGCTGAAACAGCTTGCTGTTTCTTCGCGGTTCAGCTCGATCTTGCAGACGTCTTTTCTCCTTGATAACATTTGAACTAGCCGATCTGTTGTGAAATATGACTTTTAGTATTTTAAGTTGGCTGTTCAATCTCTTTGGAAGCACGCCATTTCGATATCCGAGCTATGAGATATGATCGAAACAATCCGCTCTGCCAGAATTTCAGTCTTGGTTCAGCTTGATATTTTCAAGCTACTTCTTTGTAATTCATCAAGCTCTTAAATACGATCTATGAACTGCACACTTGATGAAATATGTTAGCAACACAATAACAAGTTTTATTAACATCAAAACCAAGATTATTCGGGTTTCCAAAATCCCAACAATCTCCCCCTTTTTGATGATCACAAAATTTGAATAAAAATATGAACATTAAAGCACAATGTTGCATAACAAGAAAAAACATATTTTTTAAACAACATATTTTTTAAACAACATATTTCTCCCCCTTTTTGTGTGAATAAAAAAGGAAGACAAATAAAATTTACTCCCCCTCAAGGATTGAGATTAAACTCTCCCCCTTAATTTTAAAATGTTTGAAAATTTGAGCAAGAGAGGGGCAAATGGGGTAGGCTAAAACAAATTAAAAAAATTCAAAGCACATTAAATTTTGAATAAAAATAACCTCTTTTGATGATGCATGTATCATACTTGGCAACAAATTTGAATTTCTTGACAAAACTCAACAATGTCCGTTTCATCTTTCAGCGGTGGCAGCACACTTAGTCCAACTTTACAGAATAAACTGTATCTCCTCGTGAAGAATTAGGCTGCAAGACCTATACCGTTACGATCCTCTATGATTCTAGTTTGCAACGCAAAAAACGGTTCGTAATTTGGACATCCGAGTAAGAAGTTATGTCAATTTTCCCAAAGTCGCTGCAATCTGCCAGAAAAACTAAAATGCTTCGAAAATTGTTAGATAAAATCTCAAAATAAAAATTTTAAACTAAAAAAGACGAGTTAAGAACAGATTGAACGAAAATTAAACCTTTAAAATAGATTTTAAAATTATTTTCGTGCAAAATGAATGCAATGAAATTGATTTTTATGCTAAAAATTTTCATACACCAAAATTTTGAAAAAATATGCTATGAAAATATTTCATGCTCATGAGAAATTTTTGAAAATGATTTTAAAAGATAGACGCTAAAAAAATCGGTTAAATGCTTTCCAAGAACAACCCGCTCTGATACCACTTTGCAGGATCGATTTCGGGGGTGGGTTGCCATTCCACGCCCGAGTTCAATCAACTTGAGCTTCAATAGCTCGTGTTCTTGAAATAATTGCATCGAGAGATTATATCGAGTTCGGTTACAAAACCGAGCGGAAGACACTCAACATAACCGCTCTAAACCGATTGCTCATTTGAAAGACATTTTAAAGATATGCAATTAAAGTAATAAACAAGCATTTGTTTATGGAAGTTCGAAGGTGGTGTAATCCTTCTACGTCTCCCCTTCTTCCACCTCATGGAATGATTCCACTAGAAGACTTTGATTTATACAATCCCGTTGTACAAACCCGATCCAGTTGGGAATTCCCCATCCAACTAGAACTCCAAGCAACTCAACTATATATGTTCTTTAATGTCTCACATACAAAGACCTCTCATCGTTTGTGATAAATCATCAACCGTTACAATGATATTTACTCATCTATTAAGCTCTCATATACAATGAATAGAGTGAATATATATGGCACAAATGATCTCTAACTAGATCTGATATAGCAAGGTAAGTGTTGCCAAAGGTTTGGGGAGTGCTATTCATTTAGCATCTTTTGTCTTTTAAGTTCCTCAATTGAATCCCAAGTGGGTTTGCTTTGGAAGGCTTGGATTGATCTTCAATCAGCTGTTATTGAGCTTCCAAATCATGTATATATAGCCCCAAGTAATGATATATACGTTAGACACAAGAATATGCCCGTTGGAAAAGGTTCTGCACTATTCCCGAGCTTGCAACAGTCATATTTTGGTTTCTGGACTCTTTGTATTTCGGACCGGATTGCCCGGATCAGCATGGTAGATCAGTCTGGCAGATCAGCACGGGCATATCAGTCTGGTCCGGATCAGCACGGGCAGATCAGTCTGGACAATCAGCTTGATACAAAAACAGATTGATAAACTTGCTCTTCGATCTGTTGCTTGTAACTCTTGATTCTTTGATTTCTGGGCAAAGTGATCTACATGAAAGTTGTAGCCCTTTCTCTTAGCTTTCCACGGAATTAAGAATCGCTCGATTTTGAGTTTGTATGAGAGAGTGATGCTCGAAATACGAGGCGATGCTCCTGCTGTCTGTTTGCTGGATGCAGCAGCTCATGACGTTACTTGCAGAAGCTTTTTGGCCATCTTAACGTCCGATTCAGTCTTCACTTCCAAAGATGACTTGTATATCTTTGTCTTAGCTTTCTAACCCATACTGAATTGTTCTGTTCCGATAAGCGAGCTAAGAGTTATGCCCACCAGACTGACAGTTGCTTGCTGTAACAGCTCGATCTTATAGGCGTCACATGGCGTGACTTGCAGAAGCTTTTTGGCCATCTTAACGTCCGATTCAGTCTTTGTCTTCCAACGATGACTTGTAGATCTTTGTCTTATCCTTCCAACCCATACTGAATCGTTCCGTTCCGATAAGAGAGCTGAGAATTATGGCCACCCGACTGACAGTTGCTTGCTGAAGCAGCTTGCTGTTTCTTCGCGGTTCAGCTCGATCTTGCAGACGTTTTTTTCTCCTTGATAACATTTGAACTAGCCGATCTGTTGTGAAATATGACTTTTAGTATTTTAAGTTGGCTGTTCAATCTCTTTGGAAGCACGCCATTCCGATATCCGAGCTATGAGATATGATCGAAACAATCCGCTCTGCCAGAATTTCAGTCTTGGTTCAGCTTGATATTTTCAAGCTACTTCTTTGTAATTCATCAAGCTCTTAAATACGATCTATGAACTGCACAGTTGATGAAATATGTTAGCAACACAATAACAAGTTTTGTTAACATCAAAACCAAGATTATTCGGGTTTCCAAAATCCCAACAACTTGAATTCAAGATTTTAAATCTTGCAAATTCATGTTATAAGCATACTGGCTTAGAAATTCAAAATGAACCAATTTGAGATATTACAATGCCTAGTCAAAATTCATGGATTCAATTTATCACTTGTGTTTTAAGCGTACAAAGCTTAGAAACTTGAATTCAAGATTTTATAGTCTTGCAAATTCAAACTTAAGCGTCGAATTCTTAGACAACACAAGTATAACATACTCACAATTTCCCATAGCAAAACTCATTTGCTAAATTTTATTGCAATCTCATTCTTGAAGTGTTTAAACACCTCATTGACCTCGTTTTTACTTCATAACAAAGAAGTCACAACAATATCATGTGCAAATATTGATAAAGTAACAATTTACTTTTCTCACATTTCTAGTTTGCACAATCTTTCCACCACAAACATTATTTTGAGTTAACTCTAGAGACGTTACGATTCTACTAACAAATGAATGGCGATTTTGTTAACTTAGTGCCACACAAGCAATAAATTTAATATTACAATTTGTGCTACGAACTATGGTTTAAATGATCCTAACAAGCATGCCACAAACCATAAGATTCAATACAAGAAGTAATAGCATAAATTTTATTGCTTTCAACAAATACCATCATTACTTTTATTTAGAATCACTCCATTCTTGGAGTTTACAACTTTCAAAGATACACAATCTAATTAAGTGGTAAGCGCTAGATCATCCAAATCATTTGAGAGACGATCTTCTTCGGTCACATTTACTTGATCCATAGACTTCCCACGATCGTCTTTACTGCAAAAATCTTTCGCATGTGATTGGGTTTTCTACATTTGTAGCACTTGCCTTTGAACTTCTTCGCCTTTCCAGATTCGGAGGTCATACCGTCAAACTTGCGCTTTGTTCCGGCGGGTTTTTCCACTAAGTTCACTCGTGCTTCATGTTGGTGCCAATTTTGCTTCCTTTCAGAAATTATGTTGTCCTCTTCGATTCTTAAGCGAACCACAAGGTCTTCAAGATCCATCTATTTTCGTTTGTGCTTGAGATAATTCTTGAAGTCCTTCCATGACGGAGGCAACTTCTCAATCATCGTGACCACTTGGAATGAATCACTTACAATTCACTCCACATGAATTTCGTGTATGATTACTTGCAAATCTTGCACTTGCGCTATCATCAGCTTTGTGTCGCCAACGATTAATTTCTTCATGCCGGCATCATTGGATCTATACTTTTTCTCCAAGGACTGCCACAATTTCTTGGCCGTTTTTACTAGACAATACACATTGTATAATGTGGTGTCCAGTCCGTTGAGAATATAATTCTTGCACAGGAAATCACTTTGTTTCCACGCATCAACCGCAACCCTCTTTTGGTTGTCGGTTTCACTCTCCATAATAGTAGAAGCATCCTCGTTGAGGAACCTTGACAACCCCAAAGTTGTCAAATAAAACAACATCTTTTGTTGCCATCGCTTGAAATCGTTCCCATTGAACTTTTCAGGTCTTTCACCATGATGAACTGGAGTCGTTGTTGCACTCAACGAAGCCATTTGTTGTTAATATTATCTTAAGATTGTTGTTCAAAATTTATGGGTGTGTATATCAGGAAAGTAGCAAACAAAAACAACAAATGACTTTGTATTATAAATGTCGAGGCGAGATTTGGAATCTCTATCCTTAAGACAATATTGCCCCGCTACGGTGCTAACAGTTCATTGTCTCCCAAGATACAACGACTATGATTTGTGATACGAGCACTCCAAATCACAAATCCTTTTAAACCACAAAAGTTTAAAAGCACTCAATATTAAACAACGATGAAGATCCACAGAAGTACTTAAATTTTGATCTTCAATATGACGTGAATTTCGAAAATTACATGTTAAACAAGTGAGGGGATTGTTATATTTATAGTAAACCAAAAGACACAGGGCTCGATCGATCGATTGGAAAAAGGTGCTCGATCGATCGAGCATCTTTTTCCAATGAATGGAAAAATTCTATCTCGCTCAATCGATCGAGGCCTTGTGCTCGATCGATCAAGCGCCTATATTTTTTTTCCTTTTCTTTTATTTACTTCAAAATTCCAACTACTATTTGATAAAAAGCAATCCAATGACTTGGTCCACTATTTTTAGCTCATATCATTTCCTAAGTCACATAATTCTCATACCCCCTTGCACGCATTGACAATCCGATCGCGCCGTATGCGTATTCCTAATGTTGTGTTGGCAAAGCCAACTTCTTGGGTTTTGGGCGGAGAAAAGCAGATGTGGGGACTCAGGTCGGGGCGCAGCATAACTAAGAGAGCCATTCCATTTAGGGCGAGATAGAATGGGCTGGCACGGGCGGTCTGGTGTCCGAGCCGGTTAGTTAGATGATGACTACTTCTTAGATTATTATTATTATTAGCCTACCCCGGAATGGGATGGAATAGAAAGAACGCGAAACACTGAGTACGCTTTCGGTGCTTTAAGATGCACTAAGTTTTACGAAATTGCGCAATAAATTGCACTAAGTCGCGAACTATTGTTAAACATTCTTAATTCTCCGACTTAATTCTCTCTCTTTTTTTATTTTTACTTATTTCTTGGAGGCTTTTTAGGCTCAGATGAATTTCATATTCTCCATCGCTTTGAGTTGATATGAAAATTCTATTAGACGGTAAGTATGTAATGACTTCATGAAATAACATAATAATATATGAAAGATCCAAATATTTGATAAAAGAAAGTATGTCAAATTATGTGATTTTGTAACATTTTTAGTGAGAAAATAATAATATTTTTGATATCATGAGTTTTTTTGGCATTAAAGTTAATGAACTTTATAGATATAATTTTTATTTTTATTAAGTTAATTTAATTATTTATATTAGTTATTCCATAAGGTTATAATATAATTCCCGTTGTTAATAACTTCATACTATTACATAACATGCTGAACCACCGATGTAATATTTGGTTTCATTTTTCGAATTTATTATCTTAAAATAAACCAAATATTAATGTTTCATTTTCATTTTTCATTTTCTAAAATATATTTTTTGGATAGCAATAATTATCCCTAAAACGGTCGAATAAAAGAATTAAGTTGCATTATTATCACTGGTTATAACTTTTTTATAAAGCTGTAAATGTTAGATTTTACATGTTATGATCTAATTTTAATGTTTTTTTAAGAATGATATAATGATATCAGTTTGTCAACAATGATATACATAACTTTTAATTTGTGTCTCATAATACATCTACACTCTGGTTTTTTTGAAAATTGATGCGCTTACGTATCACACCTACATCCAATATATGTGAGTTTAGACCATTTCTCCTATTCTGCAGTTGGCGTTGCTGGATTCCTTAGGACGGGTTTGTGGTGGGGCCCTTGAATGTTACAAGAATCTTGATTATTAATTTATACATATTGAATAATATTTTACAACTAGACAAGAATATTTATCATTTTTATGGAGCATTACGTGCTTGTGCCGATTGATCCAAAGTATGAGCTCAGCACTACCGTCTACAGGTAATATAATATACTAGCTGGGGGAAGAAAGAGACACGGGGACTTGGTTTGTGATGTTTCTTCGTGTTTCACTCATGGTTAAAAAATAAAGTCGATTTCTTTTATAAATACATTCAAGAACCAATTTTCAGAGTTGAGACCCTACCAGCCTACTTGTGTTGCTGAGATTCCTGCGTCACGGGCAGCCACCACAAGTTTTCTTGATATATTTATTTATTTCAATTATTGAGGGTTGAATTTGGGAGAAAAAAAAACCAAAACCACTGTTGGAATATCCAAGAATCTTTTCACACAGTGAGTTGCTCCTCGAATCCTTTCTGTCTGATGTTTCCTTTTTTGGTGTTCTTTTCCCATTTTTGTGGGTTTTGTTTTCTGGGATTGGTTACAAATCTTTTGCAGTCTTCTTTGTGAAGATTTTTTTTTCCGTTGGACTTTTTTTTTGTGGTGGGAACAAGAATCTTGGTGAATGGAGTTATGTCTGTTGACCCTTGGAGAGAATATTCTGAACGTTTAGTTTGTACTTGTGTTTTTCCTGATGTTTCACATCCTATGTTCTTTGTCTGAGCACACCTTTAGATGGTCATTCGATTGATTTGATTGTGAATTATTTGTTTAGTTTCTATTCATCTAATTTTTCACCTGTGTCTAGATTTAGTTGTAATGGAGGCTAATTTTGTTGAAAATGGTATGTGATATGCAGTTGTGATTCTGTGGGAAGATTGGCAATGGAAGAGAATGTATTTCCCCTTAATTCGGTATTGGGTGCTGCTCCATCTGATTCTTACATGGATCTGGATTACATGGATCTGTTGTTGTTAGAAGGATGTTGGCTAGAAACACATGGATCCGAATTCCCGAATTTTGATGCTTCAACTCCCATTTCACCTTTTGAACCTTCCTTTCTATGGCCTACTCTCGAAGAAAGTACTGTCGAATCTGGCGGCGCCCTATCGAAAGAAGAGAGACAGATATCATCTTTCCCCGAGAATGTATCCGTAAGCCAAGCTAAAGATGCCTTTGGTTCTCTTTCTCAGCGCGAAAATTCTGTTGTTGAAGCTTCTGAATCAAGCAAAAGATGGTGGTTTGGACCTAGAGCTTCAACCTCAGTAATGGAGCGATTGAGACAAGCACTTAGATATATAAAGGATAAAGATGCACTGATTCAAGTTTGGGTTCCCGTGAACAGAGGTGGCAAGCGGGTTTTGACTACAAATGATCAACCTTTTTCCCTTGACCGTAACTGCCCAAGTCTTGCTCAATACCGGGAGATTTCAAGGAGTTACCAATTCCCCGCAGAGGAAGATTCGGTAGAAGCTGCGGGATTGCCTGGTAGGGTGTTCCGGGATATGATCCCCGAGTGGACTCCTGATGTTCGGTTCTTTACTAGGGACGAATATCCTAGAGTTGGTCATGCACAGAGATATGATATTTGTGGTACTCTTGCAGTTCCGGTTTTGGAACAAAGTAGTCAGACTTGTTTGGGTGTTATCGAAGTTATTTTGACAACACAGAAGATCAAATATCGTGCCGAACTAGAAAGTGTCTGTAAAGCTCTTGAGGTTTGATTTTATGCCTTTTTCTGTATTCTCTTTGGTACATCATCCAAGCATATTATCATCCTATGTTTCATGTTCTATAGCTACTGAAAAATACATATCTGAGACATTTGATAACTCAACCTAACTTTATCTCACTTTAGCATGAAAATAATGGTGAAATCTTGCTGTTAGTCAAATATATCATTAGATTCATGTTCAACTTACAACACACTACTGTTTTATATAAATGTCTGACATGAAAAAAATTTGCTTTGGTGTAGGCTGTTGATCTCAGGGCCTCTGAAGTTCATACGGCTGAGAATGTCAAGGTAGTTGGATATCTCATATATGTTAGTGATCAGGGCCGATCCACGAAATTTAAGAGTTGACATTTTGGAAATCTGAAAATCTTTTTTATCTGAGGGAAGAGGTTGCTCAGTTCAATCCCAATTGATCTGCCCCTGATACATACACAATTCATCAGTATCTTGTGATAATATTTGTGATTCTTTTTTGCAGAAAAGTGATTTGTCTTACCAAACCGCACTACCGGAAATTTTAGAAGTTCTGCAATCAGCCTGCAGAACACATAGATTACCTTTGGCTCAGACATGGGTCCCGTGCATCTTGCAAGGTAAAAGGGGATGTCATCACTCCGATGAGAACCTAGAAAATTATGTCTCAACTGTAGATTCTGCGTGTTACATAGGCGATTCCCGTATTCAGGGGTTTCATGAAGCTTGCTCTGAGTACCACTTGTTAAAAGGTCAAGGGATCGTTGGTAAAGCATTTAGAACTAATCAGCCTTGTTTCTCGGCTGATATTACCTCGTTTAGTAAGACTGAGTACCCTCTTTCTCACCACGCAAGAATGTTCGGATTACAAGCCGCCGTTGCTATACGGCTTAGGAGTATTTTCACAGGTTCTGCCGACTTTGTATTGGAGTTCTTTTTGCCTATAGATTGCAAGGATTTAGAAGAACAGAAGAAAATGCTCACATCTTTGTCACATATAATACGAAATGTTTGTCAGACTTTACGAGTTGTCACGGACAAAGAGTTGCAAGAAAAGTTTACTTTACCGGATGAAGAGTTGATAACTTCTTCAGCAATGAGATTCAGCCAGGGACCTGGTTCTAATTCGAGAGAAGGTGCCACATTTGTAACAAAGCCATCTACTTCTGGCGATGGTAATTCGTTCCACACAAACAGAACTGAAGAGAAAAGACGAACTAAAGCTGATAAAACTATTACCTTGCAAGTTCTTCGGCAACATTTTGCCGGTAGCCTGAAAGATGCTGCGAGGAATCTTGGTGGTGAGCATAAATTTCTCCTTGACTTACAGTGATAAGTAGTTTTTTTCTTTTACTTTTTTATATCAAAAATGATGATATTTGTAAATTAGTGTCTAATATTGTGTTTTTTCTTTTATTTAATACCAGTTTGCCCCACAACTTTGAAGAGGATATGCAGGCAGCACGGAATACAGCGTTGGCCTTCTCGAAAAATCAAGAAAGTCGGGCACTCCCTACAAAAGATCCAACGTGTGATCAACTCTGTCCAGGGTACCTCTGGTGTCTTGCAGATAGAATCTTTCTACTCCAACTTTCCTGAACTGGCATCCCCAAATGCATCAAAAACTACCCATTGTTCAAATTTCAAACCTACCGATCATGTTCGGCCCGCAGAAGTACATCCTGAAAGCTTCCTTTCAAGCCCTCCAGCTGATGCCTCTTTGTCACCTTCTACTTCTTGCAGTCAAAGTTCCGGCTCGAGTGGATCTTGTTCCAATGGAATGCAGCGGAAATCATTTTCTTTGAGCATTCCGCGTAACGAAGAATCAGTCTATGAGGACGAATACGTCGATGGCATGTTCAAAAGGGCTAGAAGCGATGCAAATTTACATCTATCAAGTGATGAACCAAAGCTCCTTCAAAGATCCCAAGGCCAGGCATCTGTATACGTGACTGTTGAACCAGAAAATAGCCCTCCTGCAACACAAGTGGGTGGCGGCATTAAAGCTCAAGAAAGAGTAGGTCCACGAGTAAAAGTTACTTTTGGAGAAGAGAAGATTAGATTCCGGATCCAAAAGTCTTGGGGTTACAAAGATTTATTCCAAGAAATTTGCCGAAGATTTGGTGTGGATGACACCCAGGGATACCATCTCAAGTATTTGGACGATGATGCTGAATGGGTATTGTTAACTTGTGATGACGATTTGGTGGAATGTATAGATGTTTGTCACTCATCTCAAACTGACACGATCAAGCTTCAATTTCTTGGTGATTGCCAAAAACATATTGTTTCGTCATTTGGCAGCAGAGATCATTCTTGATGTTCAATCGATATGGAACCAGCAGGTACCTTAAACTTTGTCGTTCTTGCTGTATGGATGAGCTTTCGAAAGCGGTTGTCTTGTGAGTTTATTGCTCGAGAGTATGTCGATGCCTTGACTTTGTCTGTAAAGCACAGAACAATGTGTGTTGTTCTTTTGAATACTAAGGTATTCGGGGGCAGAGGCAAGAGCAAGAATAGTTTCTTCTCATATAAAGAAGTTTCAAGCTTTTCAAAAACTATTATCCTTGAAAATATATATAATCTCTTTTCTGCCTGTTTAGTCTAAATTCTAAAATGGCAATAATGTTCTATTCCACGTGATTAGCTTCCCACGGATAGTTCGAAAAAATGACATTGATCAAATATTCTATTTGATTTGCGATCTTTTTTATTTTTTATTTTTTTTGCAAAATGGCCTTCAAACATGTAAAAAAAAAAACAAATTTCAAGCAAACTTAAAAATCGAAAATGCTATAATTGTAATACACTAATAATGGTGGGGAGCTCAATAGTCTCTACCATTGTTTTTTTCTTTTGTTTTTCCATGCTACCACATATAAAATCTAGTTCACCTTGGTCACTTTCCAAAAATCAAAAAGCAATATTCCTTGAGTTATTTTTGTGGGCTACCACTTCAAATAATTATTATATAATTTTAGTCTTCTTATCATCTTGTGTTCCGCTCGATAAAGTAGTAGCAACTAGCAAATATAGAGGTTGGTGTTGAAATAGTAGAGAGTCCATGCACAATTACTCGATAGTGTGACAATAAACCAATATGTTCTTGAATGAGAAACTAAATATTACGATTGGCATAGATTCTTGATTTTGAGGAATGAATGTGTTGGGAGTACGCTCGTGGACGGAGATACAGTCATCTACTGCCTTAGGCATAACAAGCATCGCTCATTGGCACGTACATGGTGCAACCCCTCATGCCCGCATGTCGTTTAACACGGGACTTTGTGCTGCCACTGCAAGTAAATGTTTAACTATTTTTGATTGATTATGTCTGAAATCACAATTAGATTATTGGTTTTAAATTCACAAAATATAATCCTTAGAGCTCAAGTAGTCAACCATGATAATCCACCTAGTCACACATGATTAAGGGAACTTAAGAGTTACAGATACCAATTAATAATACCGAATTATTTTTAATCTAAAGATAATAGAAAAATTAAAAACTATAAAATATAGCTCCTAACAACTCAAAAATGGAAAATAATTGAGCTCCTGGGTCTAGCCCAATTGGTAAGAGTTCACCTCCACTTTGAAGAGACTAGAGTTCGAATCACGCAGGGTACGGAAAAATATTTAGCCCATTCCCATCTAAAAAAGAGTTGGAACATAATTTACTCAAATACAATAATCAAGGAACTCAAAAATAATATTAGCAATTACAAAATAATAAGCAATTATGAAAACAGTAAAAATGCTGATAAAAAACAAAGGAAATATATAACAAATTTTAATAAAAAATTATAGCAAAAATTACAAGATCATAAGCATAGGAAATTTACAAAGTGTTTTAATTTCATAAAATTCATTGTGTTGCAGTTATTGATTATTAGATTTCTAAAATTGGTTTTGAAAATTCCTTCATAATTAACATTGAACTTTATTTAAATTGTAACATCGACTATGCGAATTTATTCGATAATTATTATTGGGGTTTATCTCAAAATAAAAACGCAAATAATTCACAAAAATCCCATGCACATGCATTTCCACAAATAAAGTTAGATTTGATCTATTATAGTTCTCAATATTTTATACATATTTTTTAATCCTTTATAATATTTACAGAAAAAATAAAGAAAAAACACCAATTTTACTAATTTATAATTCATATAAAAAAAGGTAAAACACATACTATGCACACAAAATTTATTTTCATATTTTTGTATGTATTTTAACTATTTGTTAATTAGAATATCTAATTTATTATTTTCTGCCATATAATTCAATGCTTTCATGGGATGCATGTACTATATTCTAGTTAGTAAAAGAGTATGTTAACAATAAGTATTTTATATCAGGCATTGATAGTACAAGTTGATGTAAGCAGGGGTTGATTTAGAATCTAAGTCAAGGGGGGCAAAAAAATATTAAATATATGGGAAAATATTTTAAGATGGCAAAATACAATTTTAAATGGCCAATCTTTAATTTTGAGGGGCCAAAATACAATTGTAGGGGAAAAATGCAATTAGAGAGTAATGTGATGGCACTAGTAGCTTCTCTTTCAACTTCTTAACCGCGTGGGGAAAGCTTAGCTTCAATTGAGCAGCTTTATTAGTTCAATTTTAGCTGGTTCTTAAAGAAGGCATGTCCTAGGAAGGGCCCCACCTCGCGGAAGAATATTCAACTTCAAGCGCTTTCACTCTGGAAACCTCTTTTTGCCGGGCTCGACCAGTTGCCTTTAACGATTTCTTCGGCAATGGCTCCCAATCCTTTTTCTACTTCTTCTTTCAAGTGCAGGATAACCCCAAGGGGTTGTGGGTTTTTTTTCTACCTTTTCTTCACCAAAAAACCAATAGATCGTTTGAGATTTCAGTATAAAACTCTGGAAAAATTGTACATATTTTCATTTTCAAGATTATATGACTTAGTTTAGAACTTAAAAGACCATGTATGCAAGGTTTTCAAATAGCCTTCAAGAAAACTAAGGGAAACTCATACACACTCATTATATATATATTTTTTTTATCATAAAAGAGAATTAATATTAAGGACACCAACGGTGCAACAAATTGAATTACACGGGATTACTTGAAATTTCTTATGCATCGCTCATATTGTTCTACAAACATTTGCTAAACATTCTAGCCTACAAGGGAATTCATATATTCATTTGGATTGGAACCAATCAGACACAAAAAGGGAAATATATTAGAGTGCTTTGCAATTAACCAAACCCAAACTTTGAGCTAAATATTCTCAACCAATCTCTCCACCTTGAGTTCCTTACTCTTGAAGATAATAGCATTCCTTTCCTTCCATAAATTCCAATTTGTCTCTACCATATTGTTGTTCAAATATGTGGCAAACCGGTATGTTGTAAGAGGTGTTCCCGTGGGTTAGAGCGACTCTGAAGTCCCAGCCACTTGTAGATTTCCATCCAAATTTTATGAGCTACCGAGCAAAGTTAGAAACATAAGTTCCACATTTTCTTCGTCTTGACAACAAAGGATGCAAAGGAGGTTGTCCGAATCACCAAGAATACCTCTTCTTTTAAGATTCGGTGTCGTTGGCAGCCTATCAAGCATCAATCTCCAGATGTAGAATGCAACTTTGGTTAGCACTACTTTGCTCCACACAAGGTGAATTATTTTCCACCATGATCCTGATCGAACCTTTCCATTTGTGCCAATTATGCTGATTTGGTTGTGAATCTAGCATCTTCATCTCATTTCCAATGCCATCTATCATCAATGTTTTCAGCTAGTATGTACATGCTAATCACAGATACAAGTTGTTGAAAAAGATCAGATCCCAAGAACCCTCCTCCATCTCCAATTCCAAATCCAGACTCCCCTCTGCAACTCTCCCATATCCGCAATTGTATCATGTTTATCTATTGAGACATTGTATAGCCTTTGGAACTTAAGACTCAGTTTTTCTGAACCTACCCAAACGTTGAGCCAAAACGCGTTTTCCCCATTACCTACTCTAGCAGACATAGCACACACACACACTTGACACAAAGATGGCAAATTTAAAATCGTTTGACGGATTTGGTGAGTTTTCAAGGATTCAATCATTTTGCAGGATGTTTGATAAGTGCATTTTTTGCACTTATATTTCTATGTTTTTGCTTTGCTTTATGTTGATTTTCGAGCAGATTTATGTGATGGTATTTGTTTTGTGTCTTTTGCAAGATTTCAGGTAAATAAAAGTTTTTAGGAATTAAAAAAGATTGGAAGGTGATTAAAAGATAAATGAGGTTCAAAGGTCCAATCATTATTATTATTTTTTTTTTTTAAAAAGTCACTCTAGCTCCGACGCCGCATTAAGCTTGCTGGATAAATTTTTCAGGACGTAATTCTAGGTCCTGGGGTGCCCGTTTTGCAGCGCCCTGTCGACGTGCAAAACCAATAATTTTAGGCGGCTAGGGTAACCTACAAAGGGTTTTCAGGGGAGAACATTGAGAGAGGACGGCCGGAACAAAAAGAGGGAGAGATCTTGAAGACGGAGACAATGACGACGTCATCTGGGGACAAAGAAGCTTATTCCAATTCATTTTCTGAACTCTTTTCCTTGAAATTCGTGATGATTAAGAACATGTTTTGTTATTTTCTATTTTTATCATGAACTAGTTATTTTCTAGAGGAACGACGTGGCTTGATTTGAATCTATGTTTTTGTTTGATTAATTAATTTATTTTGGTTTTTCGCATAGCTTTTTTTTTTTCTAATTTTATTACGTTCAATTACCTGATCAATGATTGAATCGTTATATTTATTCGAAATCTATCACTCGGAAGAGTGGATTTTGAATAAAACTGTAGGAATTTACATCGTGTATGTTTATAGAGTTCGACGGGTCTATAACTCTATTGAAGTTATTAAAAGAATTATTGTCTTATTTAAATTGTTTGATAATTAATCTTAAAACAGACATAAAATCATTTTTGTTGAATAATAATTTGTATTTAACACTCGTGAGAGGTAATAAAATAACAAGTGGTTCTTGGCTAATAAACTATATAAATCAATGATATAGAGATTGATAGAATCAAGACATAGTGGATAGTCAAGTGAAGTCGAACCTCTAGAATCCATTCTCTTATTGATTTTCTCCGTTTAAATCTTCATCTTGTTATTTTATTTTAGTAGATTAGTTAATTAATTCTTCTAAGTGATTGTCTAAATAAATTTGATGTTATTCTAATTACAGTGCTTAGTATAAATGTAGTTTTCAATCCCCGTGCACACTTTTAACTCATCAATTACTAAAACTTGACGTTGTACGTTGAGGCGGGATTTACACCCAACAATGTTATCAATAAGGAAGGGGTAAGGTGAGTTACTCATATCAATACACGTCTGTAAGACGTTTGGTTTTTAAAATCTTGTCGACTTAACTACAGCTCCAAGCCTGGTCTATGCATCGGCTTGTGCCGCCCAGAAGCTCGCTATCCTAACCGCACATTGCATACACCTAAGGTACTGTCCACGAAGCTCGCTATCCTAACCACACATTGCATACAACGAAGGTACTGTCCACGAAAAGCATGAGGAGCATTTTTATGAAACGCCACCACATATCCGTGCGAACTCTTAAAAATATTGGTCTATAAACATGCATACATGTAATGGGGTATGATACCCGGACGGGTCAAACCCGTAAAAACAGCTCATATATCGCCCCTAGTTCACCCATTTGGCCTTGGGCGAGCTCACCAGCTAGCCCAACGAGGGCGAGCTCACCAGCTCGTCTCAGTTGTTCGGCATTGTCGGTCCTTATGAGCTATGTCTCTAGAACTCCCAAGCAACATCACTAGTCAAGTAAGCAAAACTACCAATATTGACTAGCTCCGAGCATGCTTAGCTCCCAACATGCCAAGCTCCAAAGATGTCTAGCTCCCAATATGCGTAGCTCCCAACATGCCAAACTCCAAGCAGGCCAAGCTCACTGCGTGCCTATCTCTTAGCTCCTAGCTCTGAGCATGTCAAGCTCCCAACATGCCTAGCTCCCAGCATGCCTAGCTCTTAACTCCCATCATGCAAAGCTCTCAGCATGCCTAGCTCCAAACATGCGTAGCTCCGAGCATGCCAAGCTCCGAGCATGCCTAGCTCCCAGCATGCCTAGCTCTGAACATGCGTAGCTCCAAGCATGCCTAGCTCCTAGCTCTGAGCATGCCTAGCTCCCAGCATGCTACACTCAAAGCATGCCAACAACTTGGTTTAGTCAAACTAGTGGGTGAGCTTAGAGCTCACCCATGCCACCTATCAAGCGGGTTTAGAGCTGTCAGGCGTCCTTACTGGTCCATGTTGGCATGGATGAGCTAACCTTCATCGTACACCCTCACAAATCAAATAAAGGTTTATGACTCATATCTTCAAGTACGAATCGGATCTTAAGAGTTGCAGGCATATCGTACGGGGAAGTGACAATCCTATGGTCCCCAACATAAATCAGATCCTAAAGGCTGCGAGCATATCGTACGGGGAGAAGGACAACTACTGGTCCCCGGCACTGGGACCCTTGTCCCCACCCTTAGCTTTAGAAGATGTTCCCTAGGCCCCTGACATGGGGTAAAAGTTTGTCTCCCTTTCCTCTCCCTATATACAAGCTTTATTGACGAGAAAAGATATTCACTCTATTGGGTTTTGGGAACCTGAATAATCTTGGTTTTGATGTTAACAAAACTTGTTATTGTGTTGCTAACATAATTCATCAAGTGTGCATTTCATAGAGCATGATTAGAAGCTTGATGAATTACTAAGAAGTAGCTTGAAAATATCAAGCTGGACCAAGACTGAAATCCTGGCAGAGCGGATTGTTTCGATCATATCTCATAGTTCGGATATCGAAATGGTGTGCTTCAAAAGAGGTTGAACAGCCAATTCAAAATACTAAAGTCATATTTCACAACAGATCGGCTAGTTATCAATAAACTAAATTGAAAAACAATATTTTATTGGAAGTCCCAAAAGGGATCATTTCAAGACATCCTAGCCCTCGAGGAGTGATGGCACACAGCAGGTTTTTCTTCCTTGGCCTGTAACGGCCTTTCTTGGTGTTGTTCACAGTCCGCTTCAGGATCACTGGAACAATGGGCAGGGAAGCTAAACCGAAGATAGAGATAACAAAACCGGGAGCCGGCACCGCCAGGTTTGTTTGGCATCTATGCCCCCTGCCCTCCAAACAGTATGGGACGTCTGGAGTTACTTGTACTTTTCGTAGAGAGAAAAGACGCCTGCAAGATTGAGCTGTACCGCGAAGAAACAGCAAGCTGTTACAGCAAGCAACTGTCAGTCTGTTGGCCATAACTCTCAGCTCGCTTATCGGAACGAGACGATTCAGTATGGGTTGGAAAGCTAAGACAAAGATCTACAAGTCATCTTTGGATGTCAAAGACTGAATCAGATGTTAAGATGGTCAAAAAGCTTCTGCAAGTCACGCCATGTGCTGCTGCATCCAGCAAACATACAGCAGGACAATCGCCTTGTGTTTCAGGCATAACTCTCTCATACGAACTCGAACATCGAGCGATTCTTGATTCCGTGGAAAGCTAATAGAAAGGACTACAACTTTTATGTAGATCACTTTGCCCAGAAATCAAAGAATCAAGAGCTACAAGCAACAGATCAGAAGAGCAAGTTTATCAATCTTTTTTTAGCTGATTGTCCAGACTGATCCGGCCAGACTGATCTGCCCAGACTCTTCCGGCTAGACTGATCTGTCCAGACTGATATGGCCATACTGATCTTTCCAAGCTGATCCGGCCAGTCCGGTCCAAAATATAAAGAGCCCAGAAACCAGAATATGACTGTTGCAAGCTCGGGAATGATACAAAACCATTTCCAATGGGCATATTCTTGTGTCTAACGAATATTCATTACTTTGGGCTATATATACATGATTTGGAAGCTCAATAACAATTGATTGAAGATCAATCCAAGCAAGATAAAATCAAACCCACTCGGAATTCAAAATGGGCAGCTTACAAGAGAGAACAGCTTGAAAGAGAGCAAGCCCAGATTTTAGGCACCACTTACCTTGCTATATCAGATCTAGTTAGAGATCATTTGTGCCATATATATTCACTCTATTCATTGTATTTGAGAGCTTAATAGATGAGTGAATATCATTATAACGGTTGATGATTTATTACAACCGATAAGAGGTCTTTGTATGTGAGACATTAAAGAACATACATAGTTGAGTTGCTAGGAGTTCTAGTTGGATGGGGAATTCCCAATTGGATCGGGTTTATACAACGGGATTGTATAAATCAAAGTCTTCTAGTGGAATCCTTCCATGAGGTGGAAGAAGGGGAGACGTAGAAGGATTACACCACGTTCGAACTTCCATAAACAAATGCTTGTTTATTTACTTTAATTGCATATCTTTAAAATGCCTTTCAAATGTTTAATCGGTTATAGAACGGGTTATGTCGAGTGTCTTCCGCTCGGTTTTGTAACCGAACTAGATATAATCTCTCGGTGCAATTATTTCAAGAACACGAGCTATTGAAGCTCAAGTTGGTTGAACTCGGGTGTGGAATGACAACCCACCCCCGAAATCGATCCTGACAAGTGGTATCAGAGCAGGTTGTTCTTGGAAAGCATTTTGACCGATTTTTTTAGCGGATATCTTTTAAAATCATTTTCAAAATTTTCTCATGAGCATGAAATATTTTCACAGCATATTTTTTCAAAATACGGTGTATGATAATTTTTAGCAAAAAAAATCAATTTCATTGTATTTATTTTGCACGAAAACAATTTTTAAAATCTATTTTTAAAGGTTTAATTTTTGTTCAATCTGTTCTTAACTCATTTTAAGTTTAAAATTTTTATTTTGAGATTTTATCTAACAATTTTCGAAGCATTTTAGTTTTTCTGGCAGCTTACAGCGACTTTGGGAAAAGTTGGCATAACTTCTTGCTCGGATGTCCAAATGACAAACCGTTTTTTGCGTTGCAAACTAGACTCATAGAGGATCGCAACGGTATAGGTCTTGTAGCCTAATTCTTCATGAATAAAAGCAGTTTATTCTGAAAAGTTGACTCATGTGCTACCACCGCAGAAAGATGAAATGGACATTGTGGAGTTTTGTCAAAAAAAAATTCAAATTTGTTGCCAAGTATGCTTCATCCATCATCAAAAGAGGTTATTTTGTTCACAAATTTAATGTGCATTGTTTTTTTTTAAAATTTGTTTTAGCCAACCCCATTTGCCTCTCACTTGCTCAAATTTTCAAACATTTTAAAATTTAGGGGGAGAGTTTAATCTTAATCCTTGAGGGGGAGTAAATTTTATTTGTCTTCCTTTTTGATTCACACAAAAAGAGGAAGAAATATGTGTTTAAAATATGTTTTTTTCTTGTTATGCAACATTGTGTTTTAATGTCCATATTTTTATTCAAGTTTTGTGATCATCAAAAAGGGGGAGATTGTTGGGTTTTGGGAACTTGAATAATCTTGGTTTTGATATTAACAAAACTTGTTATTGTGTTGCTAACATAATTCATCAAGTGTGTTGTTCATAGATCATGATTAGAAGCTTGATGAATTACAAAGAAGTAGCTTGAAAATATCAAGCTGGACCAAGACTGAAATCCTGGCAGAGCGAATTGTTTCGATCATATCTCATAGCTCGGATATCGAAATGGCGTGCTTCAAAAGAGGTTGAACAGCCAATTCAAAATACTAAAAGTCATATTTCACAACAGATCGGCTAGTTATCAAGGAGAAAAGACGCCTGCAAGATCGAGCTGTACCGATAAGAAACATCAAGCTGTTACAGCAAGCAACTGTCAGTCTGTTGGTCATAATTCTCAGCTCGTTTATTGAAGACGATTCAGTATGGGTTGGAAAGCTAAGACAAAGATCTACAAGTCATCTTTGGAAGTCAAAGACTGAATCGGACGTTAAGGTGGCCAAAACGCTTCTGCAAGTCACTCCATGTGCTGCTGCATCCAGCAAACATACAGCAGGACCATCGCCTCGTATTTCGAGCATAACTCTCTCTCATACGAACTCGAAATCAAGCGATTCTTGATTCAGTGGAAATCTAAGAGAAATGACTATAACTTTCATATAGATCACTTTGCCCGGAAATCAAAGAAACAAGTGTTACAAGCAACATATTAGAAGAGCAAGTTTATCAATCTGTTTTGTATCAAGCTGATTGTCCAGACTGATCCGGCCAGACTGATCTGCCCAGACTGATCCGGCCAGACTGATCTGCCCAAGCTGATATGGTCAGACTGATCTTTCCAAGCTGATCCGGCCAGACTGATCTGTCCAAGCTGATCCGGCCAGTCCGGTCCGAAATACAAAGAGCCCAGAAACCAAATATGACTGTTGCAAGCTCGAGAATGATGCAAAACCTTTTCCAACGGGCATATTCTTGTGTCTAACGTATATATCATTACTTGGGGCTATATATACATGATTTGGAAGCTCAATAACAGTTGATTGAAGATCAATCCAAGCAAGATCAAATCAAACCCACTTGGGATTCAAAAATGGGCAGCTTACAAGAAGAGAACAGCTTGAAAGAGAGCAAGCCCAGAGTTTAGGCACCACTTACCTTCCTATATCAGATCTAGTTAGAGATCATTTGTGCCATATATATTCACTCTATTCATTGTATTTGAGAGCTTAATAGATGAGTGAAGATCATTGTAACGGTTGATGATTTATCACAATCGATGAGAGGTCTTTGTATGTGAGACATTAAAGAACATACATAGTTGAGTTGCTAAGAGTCCTAGTTGGATGGAGAATTCCCAACAGGATCGGGTTTGTACAACTGGATTGTATAAATCAAAGTCTCCTAGTGGAATTCTTCCATGAGGTGGAAGAAGGGGAGACGTAGGATGATTACACCACTTTCGAACTTCCATAAACAAATGCTTGTTTATTTACTTTAATTGCATATCTTTAAAATGCCTTTCAAATATTTAATCGTTTATAGAGTGGGTTATGTCAAGTGTCTTCCGCTCGGTTTTGTAACCAAACTCGATATAATCACTCAGTGCAATTATTTCAAGAACACGAGCTATTGAAGCTCAAGTTGGTTGAACTCGGGTGTGGAATGGCAACCCACCCCCGGAATCGATCCTGACACATTCTACTCATAATTTTAAGCTCGTCTCGTTACTCTGCCATTTTGTCGATTTCTGACTTGAGCATCGGAGGGGATTTGCTGGGACATCTTTCAGGCCTCACCAGCACTCGGAGCTGTTATCGGAGTTGTTGCCAGCACCCTCCTCCACCTGAAAGAAGAATCTCATTTTTATTAAGCATCAAATAAAATCGATCACCTCTAAAACAAAATTTGAGAATTTCACAAACGAACCAAATATTTTTTTTATATGTTCTTGAAAATTGAAATTTTAAGGTTGGGATACTTGTAATTTACCGTCAAAAGAAATAAAATTTTTTGGACTTTGAAGAGCATTCATGGAACCATAGCATTTGTTTGAACACTGTCCATCTATCCACATCTACCGTAAAGGCAATTCAGTTGCTGATGCCTTTGCTATTCTAGTTTTGGAGGATCATCATGCTCATATCTTTTTTATGATCATATGTTAGATTCCATATTAAAAGGGTTAGGATTGATATTACATACTTTAGAACTAGTAATTAACTCTTGTAAACTTTTTTTGAGAGGTATTGGCTTAGTTCATCTCTCTTACATTGATTTTATTTTTGCATTAAATAAATGAGTAGGAGTCCACCAAACCCCACGCCACGATAATGGCTGCTTGGTCTAAAAAGAAGAGCATTCATGGTAGTCTAGTAGTCGAAGAGTATTTATATTTCTTTGATTTTATTTTTTATAAAATAAATATCATCTCATTTTTATTTATATTTCCATCATTTTATAGAGTATTCTGATAACTAAGTCCCATGGAGCAAATTTAATATCAGTAAGAATGTTTCGTTAAACTTATACTTTCTTGTATATCTTTATCTTTTTTATATATTCTTTTATATTTTAGTTATAATGTTATCCATTAATTATCATGTATCATGATGTATTATTTGTTAATGAAGTTTTTTCACATAAAAATCTATAATTTTGTATTTAGTTTAGTTCAGCCCTCTGCCCCTCTCAACCGAAGAATGTTGGCTACGCCCCTGTCATGTACTCATAGTTGTGCATGGTTATGTGCTTATACATCCACGGGTCCATGCTACTTCTATATTCAGGTCCGTAGTCGAAACACAAGTTCACTGGACAATGTGGAGTACGATACAATTAGTGCATGCTGAGGCATGTAGCATGGTGGTTGTGCTTGAGTTCGTATCCTTCCCAATGGCGACTAGAATTTTTGTTTGCGGGACAAAAAAGAATAACATGAAAAAGGAGGACAAAGAATTTTAGGGGGTTGAAATATATATTAGGGGGGCAAAATGGGACAAATTTGAGGGGGCGGCTGCCTCCCCACCCCTTAACATGCGTCCGCCCTGATCTTTACAATAATTTAAATTTTAAATGTCCAACAATATTTTCAAATAAGAGCTTTAAAATAATATTTAAATGAGAAAGGCCATAGGACATTACACAGTTTTTTTTTATATAAAATTTTTACATAAAAGATTATTTTCAATGAATTTCTTGCTAAAAGCCATTGTCCTAGTTTCTATAGTTTCTTCTTTAAAGGGAGAGGAGACTATTTCAATTCCCATCCTAAAAATTACAGAAAAAACAGTATTTATAGGTTTTTCCCTCAAAAAATAGTTTACAAAATACTTATATATTTTGAAACTTCAAAATATATAAATATTTTTACTTATCTTCTATACCAACGTAAGTACAATCCTTAAAAATGACACTTAAATTAGTTTTATTTATAATTTTTTACCAGTGTTTTTATATCCAAACTTATGCGATCTCATTTAAACAATTTCCATCAAATTTATAGGAAGTGCAACTCAAACTAATTAATGTGATACTCAATTAAGCATTTCTATAATCGGAACACAACCTTTTGTGAAAACTTGTTCATACATATGTTCAACTCATTAAATCAGATAAAGATGGATGCAAGGGAATGATGCGTACATCAGGCCCAAAGATTCGTGCACCAAGTTTGTCCTTTTCTTTATGACATTTGTATTTTGTTCGGGATATTTTATTTAAACCGCCTTGGTGTACAATTGCCCCAAGAATACTCAAGACTTCCACTTCAATACTATATATTTCGATGGATAAACGTTCAAGTAAGAAGACTCAAAGAAATAACTTAAAACTTTATTTACAATTGCAACACTACATAATATATATTCATTTTATACATGCAATTTAGCCAAAACTATGACGCTACCACCTCTGTAAAATCAAAACTGTGACGATGTAGATGGTCGATCTTCTTGCTTCTCGATGAGCACACACCTTGATGGAGGACCGAACACGCTTAATAGAACCTGTAGATGTAAAAATAAGTCATACGTTCTATATCGGAAATATACATCTGACAGACTAGGACTGTCAATGGTGATATCAAACTGTGCTTTTCAAAATCCGGAAATCCATTTCTGGGATTTTCTTGATTTTGCATGAAAAGTTGTAATGATTTATGTAGATTCATATTCAGTGATGATCCATGTATCTTTAAGCTATATCTATCTAATACAACATATTTTGATTAATAAAACTGTGCTTTTCAAAATCCGGAAATCCAATTCTGGGATTTTCTTGATTTTGCATGAAAAGTTTTAATGATTTATGTAGATTCATATTCAGTGATGATCCATGTATCTTTAAGCTATATCTATCTAATACAACATATTTTGATAATAAAAGCTAGAAAAGATCTTACAGGCAAAAAGATGAGCCCATGCAAGAAACCAAGAAGCACCAAAGCTAGGTACATTTGGAAATAGTAGACCTGCAAAAAATAGTTAGTAGTAGACACAATGGCTCTTTCTGATGGATGAATCTTAAGTGAGCAAAGATCAAATACCACAAAGATTTTCGTCCTCGAAAAGCAAAGAACAAGTACTCCAACAAGCTTCGTAAGTGTGATTCCACTGCCATGAAAAACAGTGGGGAATTTGTCAGTCAAACTGCTTGAAAAGGGATTTTTTGATAAATGATGACAATGCAACAATTTTCCTTGAACATTAGGCATAGCAACTCTTTAACGCTATATCACATAACTCCCGAAAAGGGAAGCGGGAAGCCTAATTCAATTTAACTTCATTTAACTTTCTGTCCACCCTTATGGGGCAAGTTCAGACCATGAACTCTAATTATGTTTGAACAGTGACTTGTAATAAAATCATAATCAAATCGTTTAAGCTTAGCAGAGGAAAAATTACACAACTTACTGAGATTTGAACTTACTACATTTACAACACACGAGGTTTGAAAAATTTAATAACCACGAAAGATAACCTCAGGGTTTACATGCTGCTCGGTAAAATCGGTGGTGGCTACAGAGCCCCCTACATATCTCCTCTAAGCATTTCTCTTTCATTTAACATTGCAAACCATAAAATACTACTGGGAAGATGACACTAGTCTGCAAAAAGTCCACGTTCAAATGTTTGCTTCTCACTCTCACAAATGGACAAGTATAACATACAAGAGGAGGAATCAGATACAGTAAATCAATCTTTCTTTAAAAGAAAAGGGAAAACTCTAACCTAAATACAGAAGCCCCCATTGTTGTAAGAGCCTCTTGCATCCGTTGATTCCTATCTCCACTAGTCACCTGTCATAAGAATGTAAAATTGGAGTATTTATTATATTGTACATCTGCGTGAGTTACGCTTTCCAACATGGAAAAAAAGTATAATACGATACGATACAAAAAATATATGTACTAGGGAAGTGAGGAGGATCTAACCAAGAAAGCATGTGTTATATGCACACAGAATTCGACAGCAATGCCCACTGACATTACAAGATTGACGACTGACACGGCATTCAGTTGTATATTCAGGATCGCCATTACACCCTGAAAGTTCCATTCCACAGATGAAAACGAGTTTAAAGAGTACATGATAATTTCAACCTATAGATTAGAAGAGAAGGGACATTTACCATTATATCCACAACAATCATCGCCAAAACAAGTAGAATTATGGCTGATGTCCACAAACTAAACAAGGAAAGAAGTGAAGATAGAAAATTAGAAACAGAAGAAATTGCGTTAAGATATAATCAAGAGTAAAATACTGACCTGCATGTGATAACTAAGCAAACAACAAAAACCGCACCTGTAAAATTATAGAAACTAGTGTTTAACATATGGGAGACAGAATCAGAATCAGAATAGAATGAACTGGTACCTGAATGACTGATCAAAAGACAGAATTTATTGTATCAGTAATTACTGCTTCATCTTAGGAGTGAGAGAAATATCTCAAATGAATTGTAAGCCGTGAGGATGATCGAGTTTGATACAAACTCTTGGTTCACGTTTCATCCATGGTTAAAACAAAGCTGAGAAATTATAGCTATAAACTATAGGGAGGACTGCTAATAGCATAGATATAATTTTCAGTTAATTGTAAAGGGTTTTCAATTTTTCAGTCTAAAATGCATAGGCTAAAATGAAGACATTATTTTACTTTATTTGGACATATGATTTTTTTTAGATGCAGAACGCTGAGGGTTGCACTTTTATGGTTAGCCTGTCATAATGGGTTGGCCAGTAATTAAAAAATACAAGAGAGGGACAAAAAATGTCATAACTAACAATATATACATATTGTATATAGCACCACTAGCAATAATCACCATGAAAATAATTGGACAGTCCCTATCAAGTGTAAATTGCAAACTAAAAAAGAAAAAAAGAGAATAACTAACCGATAGCTATGGCAAGATTGGTCAACGCCGTTTTCCATATGCTAAGGTATTGCTCAAAGAACATGTAGAACACAGCATAGGGAAAGATGTCGATCTGCAATAGACAAATTGAGAGTCAGTATAATCAGAACAGAATGACATGCACTTTTCCATGAAACAACTGTGTCTTCTTTACTCCCTCCTTTCACTTTCTCTACACAGTTCCACGAGAAAAAAAATTGGTTAAGGCGGCACATGAGAAGGAAAGCATTTTTGGCATATAAATCTTCACTATCACAAGTGTAACTGAACTGTACATATCTTCTCTTTCAAAATCTTCAGAGATCAGCATTTCATCGAAAGTAAGAATCCATAAATTTCCAGGAAAACGCTTTCATAATAGCGCAAAATACAGTTGAAAAAAAAATTACCTCGGTATAATTGCTTCAGAACCAAAATATCAAAATACGAAAAGTAAATAGCATACTGAGCAAACAGAACATTGATACAAGCTTTAATGAAGAAAAGAAAAATAAATATGGACTTCATAAGTCAGAAACAGGAGCCTCAACAAGAACAAAAGACCAGATCTTGAAAATGTATTCGCATTTTACAAATAATTCAGCTTAAGGACAAAGTTGCTAACTAGATATACCAAAAACTCTACACATCTTATAGATCAAATGCTCAATTATTTACCTTTAAAGAATCCGACATTCTTGAACTAAAATCTCGTGCAGCCCTCATCGAGTTGACATAATCAACCTGAAAACAATTCAAGTTTAAAAATGGTCATAATTCCATTATTCATTATCGTAATATTTTCCCACAGATATGCCTTACTTGTTTATTTAGCGGAGTGTGATACGTACGAAATGCCGAGGCTTGAATGATTCCATCTTCATAGCCTGATGAAGCATGAAAACAATTTGATCAAGACAGTACAAAAATGGCCTATCTTAAATTCAAGAAACCCATATTAGAAAAAAGATGAATAAGTGAAGATAGAATCTAGGTTATGTCCCTTTTATAGTAGAGGTACACAGACAATTTAAATGGATATACGTATATTCAAATATTCAATAACTAAGCCGGTAACCTACAATGCAATTTATAATAGATTAAAAAAATATCTAACAACTCTAGACGATACAAATCAATCATGATCATATTAGAACAAGGCAATTAAGCCAGCTGTCAATGTCCTTGTAAACATAATCAGTAATCTATGTTATTCTATTCTAAATAACATAGCAATGGAGTGCAAATAATTTTGTTCATGACAAAAGCAAGAAGAAAATACCAATCTATCCCTGTATGTTTCGCCAACTCATGGATAACGAAATACTAGGATAGATGGCCCCCGATTTATTAGAGTACATGGGAATAAATGAACATTTAAAAAAAAAAAAGAAATTGAACATTTTAGACCAATTCAGACGCTAGGTCTAACTAGATCACATTAATTAACAAGCTGCACTAGCCAAACATCTATACTAAGCTTTTGTCACAGAACTTGAAACCACATGTTGCTTTTTTGCCACGTCAAATTGGCCTCGACTAGCATGAGTACAATAAACTGGTATATATTATTGATCTGCCATTTCACCTGCATATAACCAGATTCTTGATAGACTTGAATGTTCAAATGGTCATGATTCTTGTAAAATAAGACATTGATATTATTTACGTAAGCTAGTATCATTCCAATGTAGAACCTTATGTTTCTACGCTGAGTGACTTACAACACCCAGAACAAAAGTTTTATCAGGTCTGGCGAAGTAAGATACAGAGGTTTTCAACAAATTAATGATATGGAGATGTATCTCACCCCATCCTCAGCCCAAAAACTTTAATAGAGATGTAAAATAATCCTTCCATACACATAAGTAATCTAGTCTGTAAAAAGTTAAAGCGCAAATGTAACTTAAATTCTTGTTTTTCTTTACACATCTACTTGCCATGGATTGACCAATACGAATGGTATATGCATAGACAAATGAAGAAGGGCTAAAACTTCTCCTTGATCGTTTAAAACATAATAATTATACCTTGATAGAAGTACGAAAACATAATGGAAATAAATATATTTCAAACTAAATTATAACAAAATCATATCAGATATATATCATAGTCATGATTAGTTGATCAACCTTCTCATCTTTGGTTTCTAAACTCCTTCGAATTGAGCATGGAAGCATGAACAGAAATGATCAATTTTAAATCAAAAAAAAGTCTGGAAGAAATCTTGAGCATGATGCATCCATAATCAAACAGAGATCATATATACCATCTTGATTAAAGCAGCAAACAATCTTCAAAAGTATGAACGTGATATGACAGAAAAACAACAATCAGCTTAATAGAATAAAATCACAGAAGGTTCAGCCTGTTATGGAACCACCTGTTCACAATACTGTGAAGATTGTTTGATAGCATTGTTTACATGAAAATGTAAACTCGAATAATAGACAACTTTGAGAGAAAAACCTAGATCACGGTTTTCTGTCGTTATATATGTTGGGAGAAAGAAAAAATTGAATTGAGAAATCCAGGTTACCTCCATCACATAAAAGAGAAATACCATACAAATTAAATGGGTTCATGTATACCCAATTCCAAGAGCCCACAAACATATGATATAATATAAACATATTCACTACTAAACAAAAACATTTTCTAATATACATTTACCTTTAAGCTGAACACTGCCCGTATAAGCCCCATTTCCACCTTTGGCACAGTCAGCAGAAGGTAAAGCACTGAGAAACCATGGAAGCTTGTCCCGAAATTGTGATGTGGATGGACGGTCATTTTGTAAATCAGAGTGCCGAAAACACTGAAGAATCAGAATATTAGTAGATAGTTTTTACTAAATCTAAAGCATTAGATGTTCATAAATTGAATTTCCACTCTTCCACTACATCAATTATCAAACCCCCCCTCCCTCCAAATAAAACAAAGAATGCTTGAATAGATCAACTACTCAAGTAAAATTTTGTTCCTAACCAAAATACTGCAGAAATTTGAGAAGCATACCAAGGTAGTTTATCAAGGCTGAATTATACGCAAAAATAAGCCTGATAATTGAAAGAACTATATTACCGTAGTGCATTCTTTGCAGACAGGGCTTAGACCACAAGGACCATCATTTGGAGAACAGCATGGAGGCTGGAAGAAACGTTCTCTTATATGTCAGAAATAGATATAGATTACAAAGTACACAACGAAAGAAACCTATTTGTACAGTTTTTCTTTATAATTTCTAGCATTGGGATATAATAAATCACAATATGTTTAAGATCTTATTTTTACTTATCTTCCAGGAATCTAGTAAGATTTATTGCCATGATTGAATCGCTACAAGTCCTTCAAAATTAATGTTTTGTATAGTCGACAGAAAAAAGAAAAGATATCATCAGGATTCTATGAAGAAACGAAAATATTTAAAGATGGGATAACAAGTGAAAATATTTGTCCCAAACCAGAAAGCACCAACATAAACAGGAAGATGAGAAACCTGATCATTCGGTGGACAAAAGGTCCCATTTGTGAATTTCCTGCAGCAGCCAAAGGCTTCAGGAGAGAGCCAAACGAGAAAATCATCAAGCCATGAAGCTGCAGGTTTAGCTATATAACTTGATTTGGGTACTAATGATGCTCTAGCAATCTGTAGAATTCAGCAAGTCTCCAATTAGAAATATCAATTAATTAAATAAGAAAAATGTGACTAAACAAAGTTATATTGAGATACCATGAACTGACATACAAAAATAAAACCAACTAATAACAGTCTACTCATTCCATGCAAAATGCAAAACAACCAAACAGGAAACTGTAATCCCGTTTTCCATAATAAATGTAATGCTATCAAGTCAATTTTTCAGAGTCTAACACCACTGAGAAATGCTCAACTACACAAATCTTCTCACAAGAAAAATATTGTTGTTAATATTTTGGCATGCCTGAAGGGGAAGTAGAAAAACACATTTTATAGTCATTCTGCAGAGAAAGGTAAATAATATTTCAACCCCAAGGCAAATACATGTACACATAATTTTCTGATGGATTCTCAAGCAATTGGACAAATCACAGGGCTGATAAATTTGACTCCCCATTGAATTATAAATTATCAACGGTTAATTGATAAAAGCAACTTATGAAAGAATGGATAATAAACTCTGATAGAAGATAAGACCAAGGAAAGTAAGGGCCAATCTAGGCGCTGTCTCAAGTTCAATGGTTCTAAACACGAAAAAATATCTGGAAAATATCACAGGCTTAAAAGTATACGTAGCTGAGCTCAAAATCATTCTATCACCACGAAAGTAGATTTACCTCATTTAAAAGAGAATTAGAATCACAATGGCTAATGGAACACAGCTGGTTAGTCTGCCTTGATTCTGAACTGTGGAATTAAATAAACAAGAACATTATGAAAACACAAGTACTTAGAAAAAATGTACACAATTACTAAATAAATATTACGATGTAACAGAGTTGATAGAAAAAATGTACACAATTACTCGAAGGCTCCGAAGGCATTAAAACTCTAAACTAACCACATTTTCAGAGTTGATAGGAATAATATCTGTCAGCAAGAAATTTTCTTCATCATTTTTCATATTTAGAACGAACAAGCAAAAGACTATCAGCCATTTTTATCCATTCCTTCTTTAATATTTTCTTCCTTTTGTCTTTGGCTATGAGGAGGCACAAATGTTACAAACAATTTGCTCAAAATAACAACATTTAGTATGAAGAACCAGAAGAAGAAGAATTCACAGAAAAGACACCAATTTAGAGATGTAGAGAAACTATGATTGACAAAAGCACCTGAAATTGTAGTTTTTCACGACAAAATAGAGTGGTGGTCCGATTCTGAGATATTCTGAAATATTATTGAAGTAACCCTGTACAGAAAGAAGATAATCATCAAGTTCCAATAAAAAAATATCATATACCATTTTGGGGAAACAATATTCAGCGTCTGAGACCTGAAGATATGAGTCTCGAGGTAGAACGATTTGTTGTTCTAAACCAGGTTCAATTCTTGTACATAATGCCTTCAAAGGTTAATATAGAAAAATCACCTCGCAGCCAAAATTGAAATACTAAAAAACTGCTGAAAGACTAGAGAAGAGCAACTTACTATGCTTGCCAGTGCAAAAGCAACAAAGATGCAGATAACCACTACCTTTACACCCCAAAGATTCAGAAAGGGAGCATGAATTTCCTAGACAACGAAATGTAAGTAGTTATGACTTCAGAAAAGAAAATAAACACAAATTATTCCCAATTACAAAACTAACCAAAAACTATAGAATTATTTATCAATTCGGACATGCCAATAACCAGATTTACAGAGGATACCATTGCTCACTAGACGCCATGAGAGAGTCGTCAAAATAGTAGTTGAAGAGTTACAAGGACCATTTTTAATTACTCTCAAACACACTTAAAGGTCTCCGTCAAATGTATTAAAAAGTGTAAAAAAAGTTGATTGTGCCAATGCAAGGTAACTTCTTTTTCATCTTGGATATAATCAAAGGAGTGCATAGATTAAATCTGCTACCTAATTTAGCTGCAACCTTTTTCATCTTGAATATAATCAAAGAAGTGCATAGCTTAAATCTGCTACCTAATTTAGCTGCGATTATTACAAACAAAATATAAATTACCAAAATGTGCTGCTTTCATCAGGTGGGCAAAAAGACCTTTTTACAACAATACTACATGTTTAAACAAAGACTTGAAGACCTGATAAATGGCCAACTAAGTCGAGAATTATCGCTAAAAATTTAATATATGGTTCATACGAATTGAACCTCTACCCTAGTCTACTTTTGTCAGAGATGAAACTGTGAAAGTTGTCATCTACATTTATGTTTATAGGAAGTATCGGTCCTGTGGATACTAACTTCAAGTTGCTGAGCTCTTTTGATTTTTTTACCTTGGGTGTTAGGTTGTACATACTCCTTTGGGTTCATACAAAGTTATTATGTCCAAAAAAAGACTAAGCTAGTCTGATTTCTTTAGATCTATCAAAGATGTGATATGTAAAATTGCAAATCAATTTATTTGTCAGAAAAAAGATAACTCGCCTTCAGGAGGAACATAAAGTAGAACATCAGGAATAATAAAGCTATACGTTACATACTCCCACCAAAAGAAAAACCAAAAAAAAAAGGCATCAATTACCTTCATATACCGAGCTAGCAGACCAGGTTTCTGCAGATGGATGCCTGCATTTTCAGACATTTTTTTAATTAAAAATCAACGTCAGTGATTGTTTGTTACAATGAAAAAAGAAAGGAGCTGAAAGGAAGTAGAAAAAGTACCTTTGTCCTGGTCAGCATTTGAATTAGATACTTTAAAGCAAGGAAAGCAATCAATCCTGTTGTCCTCAGCTCTCAAAAAGTCAAAAGCAATCAAGGCAACAAAAGCAGTAACTTGCAGAAGGAAATCCAAGAGGACAGCTAGTGCTGAAAACCAAGTCGATGAAAAAATCATATTATGTCTAAAATAGGACATCCACTTCTTCGGTAACACCATTATTATGGCCTATTACATTCGAACTTAGAAGTTCTAACCTGCAAACATGGAAAATACACGGCAAGCTGGCATTGGAATAAAACTTCCGACCGCAAATGCTAGTACCTCTGAGAGAGAAGCTAATGTTATAGATGGACCAACTTCCACAAGTGCATTACTAATTCGTCCCTCTATGGGCAATTCTAACTGTTGGCGTTTAACTGCGTGAACCAATATGCACATGTTGTCCACCCCAACCTGATAAAACATGAAACAATAATGAAGTAACCAAGTTTAGAAATAATTTGATGATTTGAGGGAAAGAAACTAAATTCTCAAATGCTATTGTCACTGACGACTGAGGATACATTAGCTTATATTTGACAATTAAGGATAAAAGCGTATGTATAAGCTCCTCTTCAAAGAGCATTACATATATTCATGCTGACACTTTGTTACAAGGTGAAGTTGGAAAAGTTAATCGAGCTGTTCTTGAATAAATTGAGAGTTACCAACGGTTTTTCATGGTTCTTTGTTTGTGAAAATAAAAATCACCTAGAATTTTATCAAGAAGCATATGCATGGGTTGAAACTCTAAGCATTTGTTTAGCAACTCAAGCTTTAGAGGATTTCACACAAGACAATCCTAAGCAGCGCCTGAGCTCCTGCCCCAAGCTGACTGCAGTTTTTCATTATCCTAGAAAAGTAGCTATGGGTGAAGTTAGTTTATCTGCAGAACTAAGTTATCCGTTAACACTTTAACAAGGTCAGAGAATTTTCACCAAAAAATGCATATAAACGTATCAACAACTTGGCAATATCTTCTTAGGAAGGGGAAGGAATGAGTTTCTTTTATTCACTGAACTTCCTTCCCACCTGCAAGGTAGAGTTAAAACTTTTGTACAAAGCATCATTTGATATCTCAATGTTCTTTTTACAGCTTCATAAAATCCTATTGTTTATATTAGTGAGTCTTTAGACCTCATAGTCACAGATTCAAGACGTCGAAATATCCATCCTGCATGAGTTACTGTCATTTGACTCTCTCCAAACGAAGCAATTGGAGGAAACTTGTTCTTTGATATGCCATAATTTCTAACTGTATCAAAACTCAAGTAAATTGTGGTGAAACAAATGCGGAAACATAGGATGAAAGGTGAATATCCTCGCAAACTTAACACTTTCATGGTCATACTTTGAGCAAGCAAATCTTATCCAGAAAAAAGAATGAGCATTAAACATTGCAAATAGAAGCACATGAAATTAAGTGATTCAAGGATGTATGAAAACGAGGCTTACTGCTAAAACAAGGAAAGGAATGACTTCCATTATTATAAGTGTTGATTTCACACCAATGGCACTGAAAAACCCAACTGATCCAAGAACTGAGAGCATGACAAGCATAACTCCCGAAAGGCCAAGCAACACCTGCAACATCATAGAATAAAAGGAAAAATTATATGTCAAGTTGATATTTGGGGATCAAATGGTATAGTGAAGTAAGAATAGTATCTACAACACTAACTGATGTCAATGAGCAAAAAAAATGGGAAAAATATTTTATCGAGCTCAGAATGTAAAATAAACTTCTTCACTATATGATTCAGAATAACTCCAAGTTGAATTGTGTGTAATCCACCTTCCTTTATTGCATGCAAAAGGATTATTCAAATAGCTTTCATCAATGTTTTGAAATAGAAGAAATAGCTAAAACTTCAATTCTTACTAACTCATTCGGAGACTCACGAATGTAAGACCATGTTAATGCAAAGGGAATACATAAACTGGAAGATGGCAGGTATAATAGCCAATGTCAAGATGTAACTCAGTAGACAGAAATTTTCGTACATGATGCACACAAGTTTCTCTGTAACTGTACCTTGGAGGAAATATAAAAGGAAGAGAAACAGGGAGAATCACCAAGTGTCAAAGATATGTACGCAAACATTACGAGATAGCTAATCTGAAACAGAAAAAGAAGAAGTAAGAACAATATGAATAAGCCACTCAAATTTAAGATATAATGGTATTTTATTATGCAAGGATTTAATATTATATATATCAAGACAATGTACAGTACTGCAGCCTACAAGTCTAAAACTAAAAGTGGGCATATGTATTTTACATTCCTTTGGCTAGGGCTAGTTTTACTATACGTCAAGCGGAAGTGTGCACAAGGAGTGGGGAGAGATTCATCTGTACCAAGATAGTAATAGCATCTGCAGTGCTTTCTCTTTTTAATTCTTCTTCAACAGAGATTTCTGACGAAAATGCAAGTGTCAAATTCCTAGACTGAACCATTGGTAGGAGCTCCTCCTGCATAAGAGAACTAATTAAGGATCCCAAGCATTAGAACAGAGCAAAATGAAATTAAAAATAGTTCCCATATGCACTGATAGGAAAGTACATATGAACAAAGATTAATTTCCAAATTCCTCTCTATCGCTAGCCAGAGAGGACACAAGATAACGCATCCAGCATGAGACAAAATTAATGGAGCAAGGCATCATCAGTACATAAGGAGATAGGAGATAACAGATCCTAAGCTAATTTTGCTCCCGAATCACAGGAGCCATTTGTCTATGGTCTTCTATCATAGTAGACACAATACAAACAAATAGAAAATCTTCATACGGCTTTAGCTTTGCAAACTCAATTTGAAATGGGAAAAACGAAAATGCAAAACAAGGAATTCAGGGGAATAACATGGAAAGGCGCCTCATATACAGAATTCCCAAGTCCAATTTATTTTAAATTTACTTGTGTAAATTGCTGTGGATGGAACATGCTCAACTGTTGTGCAAACTTGACGATCTCCAAAACTGAAACTTCCTTACATTTACACTTCACACGTGAAACAACCAAGGGCTAATATGCAAAGTTATATCAAGGGTAGGGAATGTGTTCTTAGAGGTGCCCAAATTATTTTTATAAAGAATTAAATATCGTGAAACTTAACGGTACATGGCTTCATTGCCAAGACAAAATCAATGAGTTAGCTCGCAGTGAAAGAAAACAATATCCTTATACTGACAGAACTTTATTAATTAGTAGCAATGGGCAAGTAAGACAGTAACAGAAATTCAGAAAAGTTGTAAACCTTTGCTAGCTGAATGAAAGCTTTCTCCCAGGCCACAGCTCTTTTGGTATCATTCCCTTCTTTGTCGATGGCATTGTTCACAGGATAGGTCACAATGAATGCAGAAGCCTGTTTAAAATTAGGTTTTTACTTTATACATATTTCACATTTGCATAATCAACTAACCAAAGGAGCAGACTTTACCTCTGAATAGTTACTTCCAGAAAAACCACCAAGAGAGGTGCTTGGATCAAGGGGAGCTTTAAATGCACTCAAGCATGTGTCTGCTGAGGAATATTGCTGCAAGAACATCCAGATTACAAAATAGGTCAGAAGGAAGTATAAATTAGGGAGGAAAGAGCCTTTGAATATTTATGTAGAAGGATGGAGATCTCTAAAGGCACCTGAAAGCAGTATTCGACGTGATCAATACCTCCAAAGTTATCATAATTTCCAGAATCCATCTTAAAATACTGTCATCAACAAGCTTCATTAGTTGCCTGATAATATAATGCCTCATGGCCAATATTGGATATAAATAGAAGTGGAATCATCATAAAAAAGATACAAGCTCTAAAGCCATATAACATTAGTGAATCAACCTAATCGTACTTGTACATACAAGAAAACTGGAGATAAATAAAAAAAAAACAGCTGAGAAGGGTTGTTTCAAGACCATTTAATTCAGAAAACATAAGCAGTGGCAGAAGGAGTGGATGACTATTTGGGAAGCAATCATTTGGACCATTTGGCTTCTGCGCAATAATTTGATTTTCAAAGAAGCGGAGGACATCAAGGGAGATTTGTTAGAATTAATCATTTTTAGATTATGGTTTTGGATTAGTAATAGAGGTCATCTTAGATTGGGGAACTCGTTTTGGGATTGGCGTCATGAGCCAATAATTTGTTTGTTAGCTCTTCGTAGTAGTGGTTAAGGATAGGCTTCGTAGACGTGCATTTTGGTTATGTTTTGTATGCCTTTTTTAGTACCTCTGGTACTTCTTTATAATATATTGCGATTTGCCTGAAAAAAAAAATCTGAAGCTTCTGGACAGAAAATTGCCTAAGAAATCTTGTAAATGAACTCGAAGTGAACAGAACTTAAAATAAACAGTATGCACTGAAATATTTTCCAACTTCTTTTAGATGATAGAATAAAAAAATGCAAGTCATTCTTTTCAAGTCTTACGGTATTTTAGTGATATGCTTTCAGTCTTCACAGAAAGATAGATGACCTTGATTTTAAAATCAATAATCCTAGGATATAATGGAATGTGCATAAACTTGTATACCGAATCTGAAAGTGGAGAAACCTTCTGGCAAGATTCAGCTCTGAAATTGTGAAGATCTATGTGATCTATAAAGAACTCTTTGTTATCTTCTAAGTTCTAATCTCGTAAACGTCAATAATTTCAATCAAACTCAGTAACCAAAACATCATAATGCTAAAATAGACTTCAATCGAGAAAATCTTGCAATCATTCTTAAAGATGTGCCACCCTGATCCTAGTAGAATATTCTTCAGCATTATCCTACTATAGTTACGGATGGATATACTTATGTAAATAAGACAAGACAATTATTTCTCTCATACTCTTTCAGTATATAAAACAAATGGCTATAAGGTGTCTGCAAAAAGTAAATGTGAGGCACGTGTGATCTTTTCTGGTACTAGAGATAGATAATTTTGAACCCCTTTGCTTGAAACATGATAAGATTGCAAATATTTGCAAGAAATCATTCAGTTCTATTAAAGCATCGTACCTGAAGAATGCTCTGCGTGGCACAATCCTTACCAAGTGGTTTCATGCAAATGTCTGTCAGAGATACCATCGTACCAGAATAGTTAGCTCTGATCGCATCTACCTGTTGAATTGATAATATAGATTGTTTTCTCTTCAACATCATAGAATTCAATTAGGTACAAAATCAAGTGGCCGAGATTAGAAGCAAAATGTTACCTTTTTTTGTATATCAAATAGTAAATTGATATTGCTTTCTGTCACGATGCTTGGTGCTTTTCCATGGGGAGAGTATGGAAGTGTTGCCATAATGAGCTGAAATATTTTCAGAACTAAATTCTCAATCTGTATATAGTATATTCTTTTCTTTATTTTGCACATTTCTAATGTGCAATACCTGCTCAATTCTGTAGAAAGGTGCAAGGTGGCTATCAAAGAATTGTTTCTCTTCAGAAGCTCTGCTTCCTGGACCTACCCATAGCTGTAATGATAGTGATGCAAGAACACAAATTCATTTGTACTGATGCATATAAATAAGTTATCATTTCATACATAATATCTTCAGGGACATGACCAAATTGACCAAGAAAATTGTCAAAGATCAACACAAACTTCAGAAACCATATTATACCTTTTCAGGCCTTGTCTCTACATGAAAACGAATAAGACCCAAGCAAAGCAAAAGAACAATTGCCACCGACGAACACAATACCAGTATTGGATTTCTAGCCACCCATGTCCCATATCTCCTGAAACAGACGTGTGTTCAACCATTTCAATGCATCATTCAGAAACCAAAAGAACAAGCTTGAAAAATTATAGGTGAAAATAGTTAACTGAACTCAATAGAAAATGACCTGTAAAACTTTGACATGTAACCTTGAACTATTGAAAGTTGCACTGCATTCGTAATTTGGGGAACATCCTCAAGCATCTGAAAATTGGAAATAAAATCATTCAAGTAATTTCACAAGAAAATTTGTCAAAAGGGTGGCAAGGTTAATTGAATCAGTAAAATGGATTCAGAGGAGCACTTTAGAAAAAAGTAATTGATAGGAAGAAGGTATAATATAAAATCTCCTCGATGAGTTAAATGACAGAAACTTCGCATCAACTTCAAATGTGTAGAATATCATTCAGATAAACGAAGAAATATTTAAATGAAAGTTCACTCATTTTGGCAGCACGGAAATCTCAGGTAAAAGACAGCACCAAAAATATTATAACACAAAGGAAGAATAGCATCATTATAGGGACAAAGACATCATTCGGAGGCTCAAATTGGTATGCACCTGCATGGGAATATTCTCGTCTTTTCGACTGTTAACACGCCGAACGATACCACTGTTGGGGACATTGATCAATGGTTTGGTTCTAGACATGGGACTTCCTTTTCTTTTCCTGTGAAAGAAAGCCCATACAAGAAATAAGGAGACCAGTACTATGTACAGTATCGCTACGGCAACTTCAATACATTTTGCCTGCAGTTATGAAGAATGGAAAGTGAATTAGCTACAAGTAGTTCACAAACATGGAAAACCTCTCAACTTCTTTGTCGTGTGAATCATAAACTATATGCATTAACAGGGATATATCCCTCACCTTTAAAGACCCGATTCTTACTGAACATGAACCTTTCTTGGGAGGAGAAAGAGGAGCAGAGTTCAAACAAACAGCAGATGAAGGACAATCACCACATGAACAACCTAATGAAGTGTCACCACATGAATATGTAGACACATTCATAGGTTTCATCACAGATGACTCAGGGGGACTCGACAAAAAATTGACAGCATAAGGTGATCCAAGTGCACCAGGGCTTGCTTTTTTGCCTAGAAATGCGTACCACTCTGCCAAGCATGATTAATAATCAGAAATTAGTCTAAAACCAAAAAATTAAAACAAAACAAAACAAAATATCAAATGTATGGCCAAGAAGGATAGGTGTAATCACAAGCATGTCTTCTTGTATGATACCTAGACTGATAAAATCAGTAGAAGTTTACCTTGAAAATTTGTAGCACCAGCTCCAATAAAGTCTATGGCTCGAGTATTCATGGTACCAAATTTTACCTCCTTGCAAGAATCAAATAATCCTTGACCAACAGTGTTGGAGATGTAAAAATCAATACCATCCACAGTCAAATTCTTCCCAACCTGGACAACAGATGACATAAAAGAAAGCGAAAAAACAAGAAGTTGTTGGAATGTCAAATAAGTAAAGAAACTTATCAATAAATTAATACAATACATATCCAAATAGTTTTTCGAATATGTCACAGTTAAATTATATTACATAAATTTTATTGAAGTTGCAAACATGATTATAGTTGAGTTACTCACCTTGGCGATGGAAGTCACATTAATAAACTGGCTCTGATAAGGAGAACATGAAAGTTCGCAGAATAGATTCAAGAAATTTCTCAAGCATGCTGGACAGCCTACAAGGAAAGGAATCGCCTGCAGCATGTATACATTTAAGCGATTTGCATTGACATGATTTAGAAAAACATTACAGTGAACAAACGCAATCACTATATAACAAAAATTATTTTATTTTGCACAATCATTCAAAACAGTGTAAATTATTCAATCCCATTGCCTTGAAATGATACAAAATTTCAGCATTCCCCGCAAATAAAATTCCATTGAAATGCAACATAAAATAAGAAGAAATTATATTTGTCCTCCTTCCTCAACTGCAGTAGAAGAAAAGCTGGAACTGTGTCATTGAACTACAACAATTTTCAGTTTCTTACTTGCTGAACTTGTGTTCGTAAGGTATCAAACTGCGCCGCCGTACAGCAGACATTTCCAGTAATTGTCGGGCACAAACTTTGAATCTTTGCTGACTGCAAATCATCGGGCTTTTGGAACAAACGAGAATAAATACAGCATGAAACAAATACTTAGTGAAGACTTGAGCAATTATGACAATTAGAACAATAGTAATCAGTGTAGCAGATGGGAAAATATTATACCTTGACAGATGGAGAACCAATAGGGCAATTCAGAACTTTACCATCACTACGAGTTCCACAAATGTCATACATGGCACAGTACTCTTCAGAATGTCTTTGTTTAACAATAAAAAACATAGATATCAATCAGTAAAGTTCAATACACGCTATCAATCTCATACTCAACAATCACTAATTGAAATAAAAAAAAAAATTACAAATTAGATTCTGACAAACTTCATTATTCAAAATGAATCCCAGATCATAAAAAATTATCTAAAAAATTCAACATATTTGGCAGGCATCAACAAGTTTTCTCTTGACAGCTGAAGATTATGGTTCAAAGCATCCAAACTTTTGAAACTAGATGCTCCAGCTAAGCTTCTGAATCTGCATCCGAGTCTAAGTCAGATATTAATGCACAAAACCATCCTATTTGCGTCAAAGAAACTCTGATAGTTCACTTACATCAACAATTTAAAAGACAATTTACTTCATCATTTAATATTCAGTCTTGGAAAGCTACTAAGACCGTCACCCTCATGTTAAAATCAAATTTCATGACAAAGATCAAAGTTTGGGCATCTAATTTTTCTCATCTGTGCCTGTCAACTATTCTCGAGCTAAAAAAAGAGATATCATAAGAAGAATAAACTGACTTAGAATCAAGGTCCATACATGAGTAAACCAATCTTAAAATCCATCCAAACCCAATTAGCATCATTTCCCAAACAGACAATAAAACGTACCCTCCCGTTGCATTGGCGTCTAACAGGAACCTTGTACCAGATATCTCCGCATTCACCATAGACACCACAACAAACAAAACCTGCAATCCCATTATTTTCCCACAAATCAAACCACAGTTTTCACGAATAACATCCCTTCTTCAGTCACAGCAGAAAAAGATTAGCCCACTGGAACAAAACTCACCGCAAACAGGAACCTCGAGACGGCCCTCATTTCCATCCAGTGTGACAAGTCCATTTACCGAAAATGGACCTTCAATCCAATTAAAAAATCGAATTTTGCACCTGTAAACAAAAACCCCGGTGTATATATATTATGATGATCTTACAGAGACTGAATCATGGGTCAATGGAGAGGGAGAAGCGTTCAGATTCGGGGGTCAATGCAAATGGGAGTGTGTATATATAGAGTTATAAATACAAACAGTAATATATACACATATGTGTACAATCTGTCTGGGTATACCGTATATATACAAGCACCGAGAGTGGTGAGAGTTAATGTAGAATATCATGCACGAGTTTTAAGGCGAAAAACCGACAGGGCGAAATCAAAATCCTGAAGATTATCGCAGTGTGGTTGGACTAAAACGCCCCTGATTTCGGCTCGTTGGCTGGTTGGTATTGGTAATGAATCAATGTTCTTCCCCATGCTCACCTTCCTTTTTTGGAAACAAATTACAGATTTAAATTTTAATTTAATAGAGAAATTGAAGATTACGATTTTTAATATTTTATTCGTAAATTTTTTAAAATTTGTGGAAGTAAGCTTGAAGGTTTTTATGAACTTAATTGCGGAGCATATCGAACAGTGTGTCCAAATCTATAAATTTGAGATAACTTAAATATTATCGATATGATAATTTTAATACATTAAATTGTAAATAATAAAACATATGTATACCATGCACACTCCGATATATTTCGCGTGTATTTCATTATATACTTAGAATATATTGAGATTAGATAATTTTATATTTTTGAAAACGTGGTGGTGTCCACCTTTCTTTAATCACAAGACATTTTATTTTTTTTAAAAAAAAGCCAAATTAATTTTGTATTTTTTTGAAAAATAATAATACTTAATGAATTTAGCCTGATTTATTTTGTATATGTCACTTATATTGTATGTATTTAATCTGCTATAATATTGGTATTACTTAGTTTTGGGGGGCTAAATATTTTTTCGCATACTATGGGACTCGACCTTAAGTCTCTCCAGAATGGAGGTGAGCTATTTATCAACTGGGCTAGAGTAAATACATTTCATTCATATTGAACATGCATTATATATGATAGATAATTAAGCCAATAATTCCATACTTGATTCTCTTTACAAGGTTACATATATTTTATTATTTATTAATAATTATCATTATATCATAAAAACCATATTCGTTTAACATATATATATATATATATATATATATATATATATATATATATATATATATGTGTGTGTGTGTTACGATAGTTGACTAATATATTATATGGTAATATCAGCTTCACTTGGATTGTATAATATTTGATTTGGATGTTTAAAAGTTGCAACTATGAACCTCTATATTTTGTACATTAATTTCATTGGAAAATTGGGACCGCGAGTAGAATTGAACTCATAAGGTTCATATGTTAACGTGTGGACTTCGCGACCCCAAATGCAACTTGAGGTATTTGATACTAGGGTGACTATAACAATGTCACATCGACATTTTGTTGATTACACAAGTTGATATAAATTATTAAAAAATATATTTCGTGTTATGAATTCGAACCATCACCTTAAGTATAAACAATTCATTGATTTTGATCGTCATATTTAAAATAAAATTAAAGTCAAATGACATCCCATCGAAACCTAAAAATGAGTATTTCAAAATTATTTAATTTAGATTTGTGACTGGATTCCACTCAATCCATCATTTTGATAAGAATTTGACGTTATGTGTTTTTGTTTGTAAGAACAGATCATTATAAAATAACAGATGTTACTATTGTATCACCAAAATACAAAATTATTTCAATTGTATAGTAGACGTTTGTTTCAATCTTATTAAAATTTAAGTGTAAGAAAAGTTATTCTTAATATTCCAATTTGAAGACAGAAAATCATTTCAATCTAAGTCATATAATCTTTCTATCCCCTTCACTCACTGATACTTCGATCATGAACTTGCACATGAGTGTTTGTGTGGCGCTTTAGGACTTGAATTACACTATAAATAATATAAAAATTATGTAATTTGTCGAATATGATATGTATTATGTATGTTTAACTTTATCTCATCATACACACACACACATATATATATATTAAGGCGTATTCGCACTCATATATTTTGAAAATCGACGCACCTGCACATTCTCGCACCCACATCATATGACTTAGATTCAATCTTATCCAATTAACAAACAAAAAAAAAATCGCTCTTTAATTTCTTCAAATCTATATTCTTTCCATTTTTTAACATTATACTCGTGTATTATTTCCGAATTTTCATTTTTCTTTTTCAGAATATATATTTCATTCGAGATTTCATGAATGGATTGCGACCTTCCTAATGCCCACTAATCTCACCAACCAGAATGCACATTGTAAACCAAAAAATAATAAATATGTGGAATAATTTCATTGACCAAAAAATGTTCGTATTAATGAAGGAAGCAAACTAATATATAAAATAAAATGGAATGACATACCCATATAATGACGTAAATGATATTTGGACTTAAATTTAAATTAATCATTAACTTAAAGAAAAAAGAATCGATCAAAATAATATAATATAAAATAAACATAAAATTCACATTAGGTGGGAGCGCTAGAAGACATGACCACAGTTCGTGAACCGCCAGTTGACGGTTCATAAGAGCTCGACTTTTAACCTTAACCTTCGTAGACGGTTTCGGTTACAGTTCGTGAACAGCCGGTTACGGTTCCGATTCCGATTAATGTTACGGTTCGACCCTTATATTTTTAAATTAAAAAAAGTAAAATTTTATTCAATAATTTAAAAATTACTATGAAAAAAAAAAGAACAAATGAAATGTAGGGGGTGTGGGTGGCTTGAATTTTTTAAGTTGCCTACATATCCTCTTAGGGTGTAGATGAATCAAAGTCCACGTAGTTCTCTTACCTTTTAACACTTCTTACCTTTGGAAGTGGCGTAGCTCAATCACTTTCGTTACCTGTCCCCATAGTATTAGTTCATTCGGTATCAAATTCATCTTGGTCCGAGCTTGATTCCATACCTTGTTTTCATTTTGCCGCCCTCCCCCAATCGTCCATTAGTGCTTGGGCATCTAAAGAATCTGGACTCATTTTTGATCATCTTACATCCAAAATATTTCCCCCTGCGCTAAAAGCTTGTTCCACAGCAACGGTTGACACGGGGCAAGCTAAGATTTCCTTTGCTATGATTGATAAAATTGGGAAAATTTGTGTCTTTTGTGACCACCACCGCAAGATATCAAATTGTTGCTCGCTATCTGCTTCACTGAAATCAAAAGAAGTCGTAAAATAATTATCAAGTTCCTGACTGGAACTTGATGATCCTCTGGGACGTTTATTGCGTTCTTTTAACAGAAGTTGTGCTTTGGTGAGTTTAATACCACTAGAATGACTTTGAACACTAATTTATATTTGTGATTCATTTTCTTGTACATCATATTTTAAACTATATTCTCTCTAAATCTCATGCAAATAATTTCTAACACGATTTACTACCATAGAAGAATCAGTTGGGGAAATATCATCCGGGGGGGATAATGCCTCATAATACATCACATTTAATGCAAAACATTCAATTTAAGTCGAGGATCTAAAGCAAAAGCAACTAGAAAAAGTTCATGAATATTATAAAAATATTTTTCCCATTTAACCTTCAATGCTACCACAGAAGAGGTTAACAGATAATTAGATAAATTTTCATTTAAGGTAAGTGCCACATTACAATAGTTCATCAAAACTAAATGAGATGTAGGATAATAAACTCCAGATAATTGTTCAGTTGCATCATAAAATACCTTCAACATTTCACAGATACTATTACATACATTCCATTGATGCGAAAATACATAAATATTAGAGTTTCCACCATGTTGTGCAAAAAATGGACACAATAACTCTCTATATTCATATGAATTATTTAACAATTTATATGTTGAGTTCCAACGTGTGGGTATATCTAGTGGAAATTTTCTAGGTCACATGCCATTAACCTTACAAACTTACCTCATTGTTTCATCAAACTCGGATGTGACCACAAATAAGATATTGTCATTTTTATTGGTTGAATCTGATTATCTAACGATCTTAATCCATCTTGCACACATAAGCTCAAAATATAGCAAATACATCGAATATGAAAAAATAAACCACCAATAGTAGGTTGACAAACACGTTTAAGATCTTCAATACTCAATGTGTTCGAACTAGCATTATCAAATGACACAGAAAAAACTTTGGAAGTTAAACCATATTCTTCTAAAATTACACAAATCAATTGAGAAATATTATGTGCGTTGTGTGATTCATTGAGCACTCGATATGCAAGCAACCTTTTTTAATTGACCAAGAATTATCTATTCAATGACAAGTAATACCCATGTACGAATTAGTTTGCCAATGATCACTCCAAATATCAGAGCATATAAAACTTTATTCGTCAAATTACTAAATAATGTAACTAATTCTTTTTTTTTTTTTTGACGAACTAATTTTTTAAGTGTTCATGTGACTGTGGTCCTAAGAACACGTTTAGCAGCAGGTTGTAGAGATTCATGACATAGATCTTCAAAACCAAATTATGCGATTCTAAAAGAAAGACGGTCTACAGAGATAGATTTTGCCATCGATTCTCTTAATTGTGCATCAGTGTATTTGAAAAGTGGAGAGTCAGTACCTTCACCGAGGAATAAAATCTAGACAGTTGAGTTCGAGAAGAATCATTACCAAACTCCACTGGATGCTTCGTTTCGATATGATGCTTAAAAGATCCATACCCACCACCACTTTGAAACTTACACGTACTGGTACAATATTTGGATTTGGCGCGCATCTCTCCGGATGGAAGAGTCACATTCTCAAAATGTTTAGTAAAAATCGATGATTTAAGTGGAGGCATAGATCTTACCTTTGAATGCGCACTTTCTTGGGTATCATGTGTAGCAAAAGGATCATCGTCAGTTCATTCAATATCAATATCAACATCGGGTTCGGCGTGTTCGTGATATGTTACCTTGCCTTTGCCTTTACGCGGATCACTAGGACCTTCCATTGAGTAATTCGAAAATAATAAAAGTAAATGATGTATCGAAAACTTTTGTGATAAGATTGATGAAAAATGAAATGGGTCTGGAGGATATTTATATGCATAAAAAATAACTGTCACTTAATCATAGTCGTCGATCTATAACGGTTACAAAATCCTAGCCATCGATTTTAAAAAATAATTGTTGCGCTTTAAAACGCTACAACTCTTTTCCTCTATTTTAAATAAAATTATCGTTTTTGTTTTGATGATTACAAAACCTATACATTTTGTACTAATGGTTTTTATTGAGTATGCAGCTTAAATTATGATCAAATTTGAAGATTGTAATAGATTTGAAATGCCAAAGAAATTGTCTTTTGGAAGACACAGATCGCCCCAGGCGATGGGTGCCATCGCCCCAGGCGATGGGTGCCAGGCGAGGATCGCCACGCCCATCGACAGAGGCGATGGCTAGGCGAGCATGCGGGGCAGATCGCCCCAGGCGATGGTGACCATCGCCTGAGGCGATGGCAGCCACAGGGACTTCGCCCCCGCACATCGACTGAAGCGACGCCGAGGCAATGCGCGGGCACGCGCGCAGGGAGTTCGCCCGAGGCGATGGCACGATCGCCTGAGGCGATGGTCTGGAACGCCTGAGGCGATGTAGGGTTCGTTTGAGGCGATGCAAATTTTGGACATGCTGAAGCTACGGCCTTAATTTTTGCTCTTGATCGCCTGAGGCGATCCACCGATCGCCTGAGGCGATCTGAGGATTTTTGACCGTTGGAACGCGGCGATAGGTGATCGCCCGAGGCGATGTCCGAGGCGATCGAGGAGTGATTCAAGCCTTACTTGAAGCAACGGCTAGTAGGAGCCTAGGGGGCTTTCTACACTATAAATATGGGTGTTTTGGATCATTTTGAAGTCAAGAAACAAGAGTATAAACTACAAGAAAGTTGTGTGCAATCAAAATCATTCTAGCATTGCAAACTTCATACATTTATATTGTATTGGAGTTTGTAATTTACTTCTTGTGTGTGATCTTTTGATTCTTGTTGTTGGTACACCGTGAAGGTGTGATTTGATTATTGTAAAGGTCCTCCAACACCGACGCAAGTTGGAAAATTGTATAAGTCGCCAATAAGTGAAGTTGGTGCAAGATTGTGGCTATCCTTGGAGCCCTTAAGGCCAAGAAGAAGTTGTTCTAGTGGATCCTCGGTTGGACGTTTTCTAGCCGGGAAGAGGAGACGTAGGCGATTCATCGCCGAACTTCTATAACAAATTCTTGTCTCATTTTATTACTTTATTTCCATTAAGCATTTATTTATTTTGATCTTTCTATTTATCGATTGACTAAAGGCTTCCGCAAAGCGCAAAATATTTTTATTTTACAAACTCATTTTAAAAAGCTAAAGTAGCCAAGTAATCTCATTCACCCCCCCTCTTCGATTCCAACAAGTGGTATCAGAGCCATTTGATTTTTGTTTTTAAATCAAATCTTTTTTATGGCTAATCTAGCAAATGAGTTTGCTCAAGGTCAATCGACGAATCGCCCTCCGCTTTTCACGGGTGATAACTACGGTTATTGGAAAAATAGAATTTCTCTATATATCCAATCCGTAGATTATGATCTATGGAAAATCATAGTGAAAGGTCCACATATTCCTTTAAAGGAAGTTGGGGGAATTAGTGTTCCCAAAGAAATGGACGATTTCACTAGAGCGGATATGATATTAATTTCACAAAATGCTAAAGCGATTAACATTTTGCATTGTGCCTTAGATATGAAGGAGTACAACCGGATCTCGATGTGCTCAACCGCAAAGGAAATTTGGGACAAATTGCAAATTTGTCATGAGGGCACTAATCAAGTGAAGGAGACCAAGATTGATCTATTGCAACTCAAGTATGAAACTTTTGAGATGGAGTCCGGAGAAAACATTGATTCAATGTTTAGAAGGCTCACTCAAATCATCAATGAGCTTGCCCAACTTGGAGAGAAGTATCCTCCAAAACAAATATGGAGAAGAGCACTTAGAGCCCTACCACAAGAATGGGATGCCAAGAGGACGGCCATCATTGAATCTAACAAAGGAGATAGTGCATCATATGATATTGATGAACTTCATGGTACCTTGGTTACCCATGAACTTGAGATGTCAACCCGGAAGGAAATGAAAAAGGATGAAGAAAAAGCAAAAGGCAAGGGGATTGCCTTGGTTGGAAAGAAAGCACAATACGATGACGAAGATGATGAGGAAATGGCATTGTTCACAAGGAAGTTCAAGAAGTTCTACCGGAAATACAACAAGCCAAAGACCTCCGAATCCAACAAGAATTCTACTAAACGAGAGGTAACTTGTTATAATTGTCAACAAAATGGTCATTATGCTAATGAATGTCCAAGTAGAAAGAAGGCGGATAAGGGAAAGAAGAAAGCTTTAATGGCCACATGGAGTGATAGTGACTCCGATGAAGAAGTAGCAAACCTTTGTCTAATGGCTCTTGAAGATGAAGATGAAGATGATGAGGTACCATCTTATGATGAATTATTAGATGCTTATAATGAAATTATTGATGTTCTTGGTAAATCTAAAAAGAGTAATAAATTGTTAAAGTTGGACTTGGCTAAAAAGGAAGAAGAAAATATTACTTTGAAAAATGAACTACTTGATTTAAAGAAATCTTTTGGGAAGTTTAATGATAGTGGTGTAATGCTTCATGAATTGCTTGGCTTGCAAAGATGTAGCTTTGATAAAGCCGGATTAGGCTTCTCAAGCAAGTCAAAAACATTTTCAAGCTTGTTAGCCAAAGCCAAGCATAATCCCCCTACTTGCACCTATTGTTGTAAGGTTGGTCATGTTAGAAATAAATGTAGATTTTTCAAAAATCAATACCAACCAAACAAGAGGTGGAAGTGGATTCCTAAATCCCCCATTGTTACTAACCAACATGGACCCAAAGAACAATTGGGTACCAAAGGTCCAAATATTAAAAATTTGTTTTGTAGGGAGGAACAAGTAAGAGGTCCAATTCTTGGTATCTCGATAGTGGATGCTCAAGACATATGACGGGTGACAAGAACTTGTTCTTGTCACTAAAAGCTAAAAGTGGAGGAAGTGTCACCTTTGGAGACAATAGCAAAGGAATCATTGAAGGCATTGGCTCAATTGGTAACTCTAACTCTACTATTATTGATGATGTACTTTATGTCAAAGGACTTAAGCATAACCTTCTTAGCATAAGTCAATTATGTGATAAAGGTTATGAAGTCTCATTTGCATCACTTCATTGCACCGTATCATACACTCATGACAAATCCATTAAATTCATTGGTTATAGAAGTGAGAATGTGTACAAGGTTGATTTGGATAATCTTTCTTCTCAAAATGTAAAATGCCTTGTAACATTGAATGATAACAAAAATGTGTTATGGCATAGACGACTTGGTCATGTTGGATTGAGCACCATTGGTAAAATTCAAAAACTTGATCTTGTTGTTGGATTGCCTAACCTTGATTTACAAGTTGATTCTATTTGTGATGCTTGTCAACTAGGAAAGCATACTAGAGAATCTTTCAAAAACAAAAATGTTATCTCCACTTCTATGCCACTTGAATTGCTTCATTTAGACTTGTGTGGTCCTTCAAGAACAACTAGTCTAGGTGGAAAATCTTATGCATTTGTCATTGTGGATGATTTCTCTAGATTCACTTGGACATTGTTCTTAGCCCATAAAAGTGATGCCTTTGAGAATTTCAAAATATTTGCAAAAAGAGTTGAGAATGAGAAAACTCTTTCAATAAAAAGTATCCGTAGTGACCACGGAACCGAATTTGAGAATGAAAATTTTATAAACTTTTGTGATGACAAAGGCATTGGTCACAACTTTTCTTGTCCTAGGACACCTCAACAAAATGGTGTTGTTGAAAGGAAGAATAGGACATTAGTGGAAATTGCACGTACTATGCTATGTGAATATTCACTTCCAAAATATTTTTGGGCCGAGGCAATGAGCACCGCATGTTATATCATTAATCGTTCATCAATAAGGCCAATTCTCAAGAAAACTCCATATGAATTATGGAGGGGGAGAAAGCCTAACATTTCTTACTTCAAGGCTTTTGGTTCAAAGTGCTTCATTCACAACAATGGTAAGGATAATCTTGGTAAGTTTGATGCCAAATCGGATGAAGGTATATTTCTTGGTTATTCTAATACTAGTAAAGCATATAGAGTATTTAATAAACGTAATCTTATTGTTGAGGAATCTATTCATGTTATATTTGATGAGACTAACACTCGAATATCAAGAATTTCCATGGATGGTGATGATGAAGAATTACTTGAGCAAAGGAGAGAGTCAACCACCCTTGAGAACTTTAGTGGTGACAAAGAAGAACAAAGAGTGGAGTCAAGTAATTCCAAAGAGGATGGAGAACTTCCAAAGGATTGGAAAACCACCAAGGATCATCCCATGGATCTCATAATCGGTAGTCCATCAAAAGGGGTAAAAACTCGATCCTCATATATCAATATTTGTAATCATCTTGCTTTCATTTCTCACATAGAGCCTAAGGACATTAATGATGCATTGCTTGATGATTCTTGGATCTTGGCTATGCAAGAGGAACTAAATCAATTCACAAGAAATAAAGTTTGGAATCTTGTACCTAGGCCTTCGAACAACACCATAATTGGAACAAAATGGGTATTTAGAAATAAAATGGATGAACATGGGACGATTATTCGAAACAAGGCTAGGTTGGTAGCTAAAGGATATTGCCAAGAAGAGGGCATAGATTTTGATGAAACATATGCACCCGTTGCTCGCTTAGAATCCATTCGCATGTTTCTTGCTTTTGCTTGTTTTAAAGATTTTAAGCTCTTTCAAATGGATGTCAAGAGTGCCTTCTTGAATGGTGATTTGAAAGAAGAGGTGTATGTTGATCAACCACCCGGCTTTGAGGATCCACATTTTCCCGACCATGTTTTTAAACTTGATAAAGCTTTGTATGGTTTGAAACAAGCTCCTAGAGCTTGGTATGAAAAACTATCTTCATTCTTAACCAAGAATGGCTTTACAAGAGGAAAAGTGGATATCACTTTGTTTACCTTAATTAAGGGAAATGATTTACTTATTGTTCAAATATATGTTGATGATATCATATTTGGTGCTACTAATGAATCTTTGTGCAAGGAGTTTTCTAAATTGATGCAAGATAATTTTGAAATGAGCATGATGGGAGAACTCAACTACTTTCTTGGATTGCAAATCAAACAATGCAAAGATGGAATCTTTATAAGCCAAGGAAAGTATGTCAAAGATATGCTAAAGAAATTTGGAATGGATAATACTAAAAGTGCATCAACACCAATTAGCTCATCAACCAAGCTTGACAAGGATGAACAAGGTAAACCAATTTGTCAAAAGCTTTATAGGAGTATGATTGGCTCTTTGCTTTATTTAACGGCTAGTAGGCCGGATATTATGTTTAGTGTTTGTTTATGTGCTAGATTTCAATCATCCCCAAAAGAATCACACTTGTTCGCCTTAAAACGCATTTTTAAATATCTTACAAAAACTCCAAATCTCGGCTTGTGGTATTCTAGAAACTCTTTCTTTGATTTGAAAGCTTACTCCGATGCCGATTTTGGAGGATATAAGGTGGATAGGAAAAGCACTAGTGGTACTTGTTTCTTTCTCGGTAATAGCTTGGTATCTTGGTTTTCCAAAAGCAAAATTGTGTTGCACTCTCAACAACCGAAGCCGAATACATGGCCGCCGGTAATTGTTGTGCACAAATCTTGTGGATGAAAAGCCAATTACTTGACTATGGGCTAGATGTTTCAAAAGTTCCAATCTTTTGTGATAACACTAGCACCATATGTTTATCTAAAAATCCAATTCAACATTCTCGAACTAAGCATATCGATATAAGGCACCATTTCATTCGTGACCATATCGAGAAAAATGATGTTGAATTATTTTATGTTAATACCAAGGATCAAATTGCCGATATTTTCACAAAACCACTAGACGAAAACACTTTTATTTTTCTTCGTGGTGAATTGGGCATGATTGAACTTTGAGCATGTTTGCATACCTTAACAAATGATATATATTTAGGGGGAGCTACTCTACTTCATCATTTGCATAGAACAATTGTGAAATTCATTTACATAAATTAATTATGTTTAATGAATTTTATAGCTCAACATTTAATTTCAAAAGTGCATATTGAAATCACCTTTAAAAATCACAAATTGTGAATTATTGTGTTTTTGAGATTATGTGATTAATTTTTGTTGTTAGATGGTTTAATGTTAGTTAGAATTATCAAAAATAATTTTTTGGTCCAAAAATTAGCTCAAAATGTTGCCAAACCATCGCCTCAGCATTCTGTGCGAAGTGCTCGTCCGTGGCTCGCATCGCCTCAAACGATCGCAAGCATCGCCTCGGGCGTGGCTCGCATCGCCTCAAGCGATCGCAAGCATCGCCTCAGGCGTTCTCGATCGCCTCAGGCGTTCTCTAGATCGCCTCAGGCGATCCCGTTTTTTAAAGACAGAAGGCTACGGCTTTTGGTCATTTTTTTCAGCAACAATTCGTGTTTTTCACCCATAATTCGAGATTTCTTCATCATTGTTATAATCGATCATCCTAAGCCTTTCCAAACCATCAATTTCACTTTCCAAACAACAAATCTTCCAATTGGATTTTTGCAAACCCTAACCCCTTTTTCATAAAAATCGAAACTTTACCTCAATCCCTTAAATTTCTTGCCATATGTCTCAAAGCAACCGAGAAGAAGGAGAATCAAGCCGGAGGAGACGCTCTAATCGCTCCAATAGGAATTATTCGGGTCCTCCACTTGATGGTAAGCCTATTCCGGAAGACTATCTTACTCGCAAATTAATTCCGGGTTATATCTTTGATTTCGATTTCCTTAGGACTTCCCAGCTCCCAATTCTTGATTGGATTCAATTCCAACAATGGGAAAATTTTTTCAAACCCCCTAGAAAGAACGATTTTTTGTATCCATCCATGATTCATTCTTTCTATGCCAATCTTGAACTGTTTGAGGGTGATGGTGAGTTAACTATCAAAACCATCGTTTGTAATCGCCCAATTGAATTCAATAGCACTGAATTAGGAAATATTCTTCGCATTCCTTCGGAGGGTCCGGCTAAATTTGCTCTAGCTACTTGGCCCAATGATGGGGTATGTGATCCTGCCCAAGCCTTGTATCTCATATTTGGCGGAACCCCTCAATGTCCAAACCAATCCTTTCTTGTGAATTCCATCCCTACAAACTACCAAATCCTTCACAAGATTGTGATCACCTCGATGATCCCTCGGGATGGTGATCGTCTTAGGTTGAAATTCTCTGATGTATACTTGATGTATTACATCATTACAATGACCCCCTTCAACCTACCTAGATTCATTGTCCAAATCTTTAGGAACACCGCCCATAATCCTAAAAAGGTTATTCTCCCATTCGGCCGTGTCCTAACAAAGATTTTTCTTCATTTCAACCTTCCTTTTGATGACAATGAGAAACTCCCTATCAAGTCCAAGGACACCTTCAATCTAAGGTGTTTTTTGTTTAACAAAATATCTTGGAATCCTTTCACTTCCTGTTGGGTTAATGATCCGGGGAACCTACTTTCTGCTTTCAATCCTAAAGATCACCCCTCATTACCCATTGATAGGATGACTAGTGCCCAAAGGGTTCATTTTCCTTTCTTGATTGAACCAAATCTTGATGAGCCACCCATTCAGCATCAATCTCCATCTACCTTTGATGACATGATGAATATTGGGGCGGATATTCCAGCTCCTGATAGTCATCAACCTTCCTCGTCTTTTGAATTCAATCAAGACGCTTTTGCCTTCTTTACCTCTCAATTCCAAAGCCTTCGTGAGGATATGAACTCACAATTTCAATCCTTGAGAGTCGATATGAATTCTCAATTTCATTCCCTTCGAGATGATGTTGCGTCTCTTCGAGCTTACCAAGACTCCTCGAGAGAAGATTTGTCGTATCTACGACATGAAGTGGACGCTCTTCGTTCTCAGTTTTCTAGTGCTCACATGGACGAGGATCCTACTCACGGGAATGATGGTGATGGTGATGGTGGCATGGATTGAGTTGTCTTTGTTTTAGTTTTTTTTAGATTTTATCCTTTTGTAATTGTTTGTAAGGATTGTAATTATTCAATTGATGTTGGGCTTAGTTTATTGTGTATGTTAATGGATTTTAAGTAAATTGATTGGATTTTGAGTTGATTGTGTTTTACTTGAATGGATTTATGGTTTATTCAATTTTTAAAGGGAACTATGTCCAATTTTCTTAAAAGTCCTTTACCCTTTTTTATTCTCACAAAAAGGGGGAGAATGGTTATGTAAACTTGGTGTAAACTTAATTGATGAAATGCTATTTGCACCTAATTGTTTTTACAACTTGTGACACATTTTGTAAAGGTGATAAAAATGCACATTGAAACATTGTTTATCATTGCATTCATTAAGGGGGAGTTTAAACTCTCTATGCATTGCATTGTTATAAGTCTTATTTTCTTTCAAGTTTACCGGGTTTTGTGATCATCAAAAAGGGGGAGATTGTTGCGCTTTAAAACGCTACAACTCTTTTCCTCTATTTTAAATAAAATTATCGTTTTTGTTTTGATGATTACAAAACCTATACATTTTGTACTAATGGTTTTTATTGAGTATGCAGCTTAAATTATGATCAAATTTGAAGATTGTAATAGATTTGAAATGCCAAAGAAATTGTCTTTTGGAAGACACAGATCGCCCCAGGCGATGGGTGCCATCGCCCCAGGCGATGGGTGCCAGGCGAGGATCGCCACGCCCATCGACAGAGGCGATGGCTAGGCGAGCATGCGGGGCAGATCGCCCCAGGCGATGGTGACCATCGCCTGAGGCGATGGCAGCCACAGGGACTTCGCCCCCGCACATCGACTGAAGCGACGCCGAGGCAATGCGCGGGCACGCGCGTAGGGAGTTCGCCCGAGGCGATGGCACGATCGCCTGAGGCGATGGTCTGGAACGCCTGAGGCGATGTAGGGTTCGTTTGAGGCGATGCAAATTTTGGACATGCTGAAGCTACGGCCTTAATTTTTGCTCTTGATCGCCTGAGGCGATCCACCGATCGCCTGAGGCGATCTGAGGATTTTTGACCGTTGGAACGCGGCGATAGGTGATCGCCCGAGGCGATGTCCGAGGCGATCGAGGAGTGATTCAAGCCTTACTTGAAGCAACGGCTAGTAGGAGCCTAGGGGGCTTTCTACACTATAAATATGGGTGTTTTGGATCATTTTGAAGTCAAGAAACAAGAGTATAAACTACAAGAAAGTTGTGTGCAATCAAAATCATTCTAGCATTGCAAACTTCATACATTTATATTGTATTGGAGTTTGTAATTTACTTCTTGTGTGTGATCTTTTGATTCTTGTTGTTGGTACACCGTGAAGGTGTGATTTGATTATTGTAAAGGTCCTCCAACACCGACGCAAGTTGGAAAATTGTATAAGTCGCCAATAAGTGAAGTTGGTGCAAGATTGTGGCTATCCTTGGAGCCCTTAAGGCCAAGAAGAAGTTGTTCTAGTGGATCCTCGGTTGGACGTTTTCTAGCCGGGAAGAGGAGACGTAGGCGATTCATCGCCGAACTTCTATAACAAATTCTTGTCTCATTTTATTACTTTATTTCCATTAAGCATTTATTTATTTTGATCTTTCTATTTATCGATTGACTAAAGGCTTCCGCAAAGCGCAAAATATTTTTATTTTACAAACTCATTTTAAAAAGCTAAAGTAGCCAAGGAATCTCATTCACCCCCCCTCTTCGATTCCAACAATAATAATTTTTATTTACGGTTGAACCAGCGGTTACAAACCGCCGGTTCAACCTGTTGCAACTGTCAAAAGATCCTGACCGTTGATATACAGCGGACAGGGATCCTGGCCTTTCATTTAAAAAAAATTCAAAAAATAAAAATTTAAGGCTTGGAACCGCCGGTTCTAACCGGTGGTTCCACGATTTTTCGGACCCGTGAACTGTAACCGGCCCGTACAGTAACGGGCCGGTTATAGTTCATAACCGTCAAACCGGGTCAACGGTTAACCGACCCGTTGACCTGGTTACGGACCGGACCAGGCCGCGGTTATTTCATAACCGCGGTCATGTCTAAGCGCTAGGCTCGGTACACAATAATCAGTAAAATGAAGTGAAATATTTAACATAATTAAAAGATAAAATTACAAAACTAGTCTCATATAATATAAATATTTATAATAATAGTACCAAACGTTTAACATAAATGTTTTTTTTTTATCAAATATAGTCTCATAAATTTTATTTTTTTAACAAAACTGATTCCAACTTTTGTTAAGGGTTTAGGGACTAATTTTGTTCAGAATAATTGTGTGACTATTTGCTAAAAAAATTAAATGAGACTATTTTTTGCTAAAAATAATTTATTTAGGACTGTAATTTCATATAATTAAAAACCGACAAGGTTAATAATATGAAACATAAAATGGTTTATTGGGGTATAACAATTGCTCTTGCTGTGTGATCGATCGAAACACAATGCTTGTGATGTTGTATGGTTTAAAAGATTTGAGTTACACCATTACCATCAGCTATATCTTTTGGTAAGTTGGCAAGCACTTGATCCTACAATTAGTATAAGAGCCAATGTTCTTGTTTAATAGAATACTCGACCTGATGGCTTCAGTTTTGTGCAATATTTCATCGTTATCTATTGAAAATTTTGATGAATGGAAGATTCGAATGCAGGAACAATTGGCTGCCTTGGATGATTATATGTGGGATGTCAGCATCAGCGGACCCGTAAAAATCATGAAGATCAGCCATGAAACTCCATCATTTTGCAGATGTTCATCATGTTGATAAGCCCATATATCAATGGTCTACATTGCTTCATAGCAGACGATAAGACATCTACCGATGATGATGTAATTGAATTTCAATCTAAACATGACGTAATTTTTACTTTGGATAATATGGCAAATGAGTAGATATCACTTTTAAAGTCATTTGAAGATATCAAAGCAGAAAATATAAGCTTAGGAGAGAATCATACAAAAATCATTCTTAGTCAACGGATAGAGTGTGAAACTCTCACAGCAAACATAAATACGCTCAAAACTGAAAATGATAAGTTTCATATTGAGAATAAGCATCTTATTTCTGAAAATAAAAAATTATCTCAACTTATCAAATTATGGAATTGAGCATCTATTTCATTGAGCAAAATACAAGAAGAATAAAAGTTACATGGTGATAAGACTGGTTTAGGCTTCGAATCTAATTGTATCAGCTCTATCAGTAAAACCAATACTCAAGTATACAATGACAAGGACAATTTTAAATCGATAAAATTTGTCAGCAAAGAGCTCCTGCTGAGCAAACTACTCAACCGATAAAGTTTAGGAAACATGTAGACAAGTTTTATGTTAAATCAGCCTGAGCAAATACACACAACCGGAACCGCTAACGAAAATACAATCGATAAAAATATGCTTCGTGTTTGATAAACAGAGCTGGTATTACTGTAAACCAATACAAAAACAATATGGGTTGAGTAAATTTATTCACTGCTTGATTGATAGTTTCAAAAAGGAAACTAGGGCTGCTTAACATGATGTGTCAATCAGGACCCGGCCAGAAATCGGACAGGTTAACTCGGTTCACAACCGGAACCGTGCTAACCGATTTCAGACTTAAGGATCCGATTTCGGGTTGAACCAGAACCGATCCGCTATTTTTTTAAAAAAAAATTAAAAAGTTTTGATTTATAGATAAATATATTCGAGTTTACTTAAAAAACACAAAGGACATTATCTCAATTGGTTAGAGCTAAAGAACAGAAGGTAGGGGTGCTTAACGGGCCCGGTCAAACAGAAGGTAGGGGTGCTTAACGGGTCGGGTCAATCCGGACCCGGCCCAAAACCGGACCGGTTAGTCCGGTCCGAAACCGGAACCGGACTAACCGGTCCCGAACCGGTATGATACCGGACCGGATCGGTTCTACAGTTCCGGATTCGGTATCTTACCGGTTCCGGACCAAACGGATCCGGTATCTTACCGGTTCCGGACCAAACGGATCCGGTTCCGGATTGAACCAAAACCGGATCTGTTTTTTAAAAAAAAAAATTTATTTTTTTTATCGATAAATCCCTTCGTTTTTTCCTTTTAAAAAAAAAGAAAAAAAGAAAAATCTGGTTCCGGGTTGGAACCGGTCCAACCCGGAACCGGTGGAACCGGAACCGGACCCGATCCGATTCCTTACCGGATCGGACCGGTTCCATCCTTAACGGACCCGAAACCGGCCGGTTCCGGTTCGAACGGACCAGGTCAAGCCAATAAGCACCCCTAACAGAAGGTGATGTCGCGTGTTCAAATCCTCCAAGCATCAATTTGCCTTGATTTTTTGAAGGAAAAAAAAAACAGGTTCCGAATAAAGAATAGAAGGTGATGTCGCGTGTTCAAATCCTCCAATTATCAATTTGCCTTGATTTTTTAAAGGAAAAAAAAGCAAAAAAAAAACAGGTTGCGAATTGGAACCGGTCCAACCCAAAATCGGTGGCCCCGAAATCGGATCGAATCCAGTTCCTTACCGGATCGGACCGATTTTGAAATTAATGGATCCGAAACAGGCTGTTCCGAACCTGATGGGGGCGGATTAATCCGTTAAGCAGCCCTAAATGAAACACACCATGAAAAATCTGAAAATATTATTCTAGTGTGGGTCCCCAATGATACATTCTGGGATGGACCCAATTAGAGTTGGATACCAAGTTCTTGATATGGAGATATTCTTCACAAGCTCGATGATATATGGAAAGAGGAAGTCACCTGATCTACCGACTCCTAGTGCTATTACCCTATTTTGATCAAAGAACTATAAGTTGACGTCAAAGCATATGTCCTACTGACTTCAAGTCTTATTAGTTCAGTTATGAACTATACATTGGGACAATATGCTTGCACTTAAAATTCAAAGTCAACAGATAATTCATCCGGTCAACCGATAAAGTTCGGCAACACTAAACTCTACGGACTACACTAAGGTTAATTGTTCCCGCTTCATTGAATTTATTTTGAATTATTGACGACGGTTACTAAATAAGTCAAATTGTCTGCATTTATTGCTGCAATCTTATCAGTTTCCATCATTACTTTTCTTAATGATTATCCTGTATTCCAAGATGACAGTTATAATGCTTTATATCTACATTGTTGATATTTTAGTAATTATATGATCCGCTGACACGTGCAAGTGTAAGCCCTACAGTCGGTAACCTCTCCCTATAAAAGAAGCATCAGTAGAAATTGCAGAGTCTTTACGCTTACTTACAATTGGTATCAGAGCCAAGTTCACGTGTTCGATTCCCACTAGTTGCAAGGAGTGCAATTATTGTGAGGGGGATTGTTGGGGTACAACTTATCGATCGAAATATCGTGCTTGTGCTGCTGTATGGTTTAAAATATTTGAATTATATTGTTATCATTAGCTATAGCTTTTGGTGAATCGACAAGCTCTTACATAATTGCAAACATTATAATTTATAATTATATGAATACAGAAGAAGTAGTTTGGTTAATAAATTAGTAGATAATAAAAATAATGTTGGAGTGTTCGAATAAGACTCCCAGCAATTCTTTGTGCACTCGTAGATGGGTAGCTTTGTGATATCTATGGCATAATAAGCATGATCGGCATCCTCGTTGTGCAATATCTGCATGTCACTTAGTACGAGGCTTTACGCTGCTATTATGGAAGATAAAATTAGTTCGAGGCTAATAACTATAGTTTTTTTTTTTAATGAACAAATATAGTTTTTGACTTAATAATAAGCACTTGATTCAAACATATAATATTTAAGTTTAATAAGAAAAGCATTTGAAAGGAAAAAAAACAAATAGGTAGAAATGTGGAGTTGGTGAAATGTGAAATATGACGGGTATTGATAGGCTCATTTTATATGAATGTTACATTTAACCATTATATATTAATTAATTGATTCTCTATTTTAAAAAAAATATTCTTTATTTTGATAAGTGTGTAAAATCATTAAAATTCATATAGGAAGCCATTTTTGTCTTATAAATTGACCCAAATTATATTTGGACTTTCTAATAAGTCAAAAATAGGTTTGGTTTAATAATCTAACTTATTTTACATTTTCTCTTTTTTGCTAGAGTGCCACATTATATCAAACATGTCAACATTGTCTCAATCATGTTATGTAATGATCAATGTTGTGTCAGGTTGTCAGCATTCAACAATATCCGAAGTCATATCAGCACTCCGATAAACAAAAAGAATAAAAATATGAAAGAATATTATGAGCAAAGTTATGATTCAAAATTACCTGATTTGACCGGGTTAGATAGGACTAAAGAATCATCATCATTTAGAGGATTTGAATAAAAAATAAATTTTCGAAAAATAATAATAATTTTTTTGAACATTTGTATGGTACTGACGCTAACTCTAGCTCATTGGATGGCTATACCCATGCGACATATAAAATCAAATTTAAATCAATATATAAGGCCAACTTTTTTCCCTTCAAATGTACCAATATTTTATACAGAAGATTAATTTAGAATACGCAATGTATGCATGATTTATCCAGTATAGTTTGTATGCAGTTCCAAAAAATATTTTATTATTTTAACTATAAATATAAGATACATTAATTTTGGCATGTGATTGAATAGTAGTTTGAGGGGAGGTGGGGGTAGGGGGTGGGGGGATAACCATAATAAATAAATGGAAGTAAAACGGTTGGGAAGGTGGGGAGTGGAATTAATAATTATTTCATTCAAACAATTTAAAATCATCTTTATCTCTGTAATTCATTTCAATTTCAATTAACGAGACACACTCAATTTTATATTATATTTTAATCTTTATTTTATTAATATTTACAATAAATCTTTAAATATTTTAGATTTACTTATAATATAGTTTTTGCAACTTTATTTTTTATTTTTAAAATTAAACAAAGTTATCCAAAAATTATGAAATATTTTTAAAATTAAAAATTATTTTCATATTATTCATGTATACTATAAATTATTGTTTTACCAAATTCTATTTCGTACTTTTAAAAATTACTATGAAATTTATAAATCCTTGTGCATTGTGCATTATTTAAATATTATTCTTCAAATTGATATTTTAATAAAAATTATAATATAATTATAATATTTATATTACTTATATAATTTGTTATAAATTATTATATATATAATAGTTATATAATAACAATATTAATCATTATATAATATTTGTGATGCCCGGTGATTAATGGTGTTAATCCCGGTGTAGTATAATCCTTAATGGATTTTAGTGGTGGTAATTATGAATTAATTGCGGTTTTGGGACTCCCGGGAATTTTAAATCCGGTTTATGGAGTCGTTGGATCCAATGGATGAGATTGTATCATCATTGTGGCGATAACCTTGGAATTTTATTTTTGGTGGAATCTGGGGTCCGGAGTACTTTGTACTAGGGCTGGTGATGAAATTTGAGTTGGAGAGATATTTATTGAAAACAGATAATTTTTAATGAATCATGATGTAGTTATGGAGGTAATGGTATTTTGGAGCCTTGGAGCTATATATACCAAGTGAACTCGATATTTCGTTATCATACGAAACCCCCCTCTCTCCTCTCTCTCCCGCACTCCTTCTCCCACCAAACCCCTTCATTTCTCCCTTGAAAGATGTGGGGTCTTCCCACCTTAGCAGTGATTAATAGACATAAGAAGGACTAATCATGCATTAATAACATCTTAGGGTTCTGGTTGTTAAATGAGCTAACAGAATTACAGGCCAAAATAAAACTTCAAAGATTATTAGTTACATTCCCATAATGAATGTTAACATGCTAGATTTATACGACTCCTAGAGTAGATACTAAACAAAGCTGAATCCTATACGTTCATGTGTTCCTCGTAGCTCACTGCCTCAACCCGACCCTTAGTCCAAAAGTGTACCTACAGAAACAACCCATCATGAGCATGTACATCGTTACTTAACATCATAAGGCAATGGCATAAAAATAAATGCATGAAAATAATTGGTAACGTATACTTCCTGGTTAATCGCATTAACCCTCTTTGGTTGTCCCTGTTTCATAGCCATGCATAAAAATCATTAATTCTTGACATGAATGATTAAAATCATCTTATAAATATCATCATCTTATAACATCATCATCATATAAGCATCATCATCTTATAGCATCATCATCTTATAGCATCATCATCATCTTATAGCATCATCATCTTATAACTATCATTATCTTATAGCATCATCATCTTATAGCATCATAACAAAATATAACAGTAAATGTACGAAATCTTAGTTAAGTAAACATGCTGGTTATTCATTAACTTCTTTTTGTTGTCCCTGATTCATATTCATGCATATGGGGCATCTTACCCCGTGGCATCTTACCACATAATAACATCGTATGACCTCTTACCATATGGGCATCTTACCCCGTGGCATCTTACCACATAATAACATCGTATGGCCTCTTACCATATGGGCATCTTACCCCGTGCCATCTTACCACAAATAACATCGTATGACCTCTTACCATATGGGGCATCTTACCCCGTGGCATCTTACCACAAATAACATCGTATGGCCTCTTACCATATGAGGCATCTTACCCCGTGGCATCTTACCACAAATAACATCGTATGGCCTCTTACCATATGGGACATCTTACCCCAAATAACATCGTATGAATATATATATAAACATCTTATCAACATCGTAGACATCTTATAAACATCGTAAACATCTTATAAACATCATCATTTCATCATGAATACTCGTGCAATAAAAGCATAGTCGTAGTGTAAATATGTGTTTTACCGTCCGATGCCCGTACGTCTCTTACGTACCTTTTCAAAAGGAGGAGGAGTCAACAGACTTATCTCCTTGATTGTGCTGGTACCTGGGATGGCTCTACACAACCACATAATAAAATATTAGGCACCGATACGAGAATCGTAATCAATTTCCTAAAAAAATAAATATAAAATTTTATAACACATGAACAGTGACTACCGATCGATCGGTCTCCCCTAACGATCGATCGCTAACTGTTCATCATTTTCATTCTTTTGCTACGGCATTTGCGCCGATCGATCGGTGTTCATCACCGATCGATCGGTCGTTCTTATTCATGCGAGATTTTCCAGAAATCTCGAACACTTCATTTCATGCCCTTCAAACTACTTCATAACATACGTAAAATGCCTGAACAAGCATATCAATAGCTTCATTACACTTCCATGCATGTATTCAAATTAAAGTTCCACTCAAAACTTAAACCGACATGCATTAAAATTGCCCAACTTTATCAGTACTCATCCAATCTTTCCAAAAACAGGGCATCATAGTTTTTACCCAGATTTTCGAGCACCACTTTTCATAACAAGAATTCTAACACATAAAACATGTAACATGTTCAAATAAACATGCTAGGGGCTTCATAAAACTTCTATGTAAGCACTTAAATTCAAGGTTCAACAAAACCTAAGCTAGCATGCAACATAACCTTATCAAAATCTTCAGCCTCAACCCACTTATACAGAAAACAGAGCATGTTCTTCCTTGCCCAGAATTTCGAGCACTTACTTTCATAACAAGAAAACCAACACATAACGTAAGTAATATGCTCGAACAAACATGCTAGGAACTTCATAATACTTCCATGTAAACATACATACCAAGGTTCCGTTCATACCCACACTAGCATGCATAAAAAACATCACTACAAAACCCAAACTCAACCAAAAACCCAGAAAACAGGGTACCAACTTACCCCTCTCTTTTTGCTCCTCTTTTTGCAAGGATTTGTACACATTTTACCAAGGTTTTTCCTCCTCCTATTGAATCTTAGCAGGACGATTTTTGAGGGAAAAGAATGAGAAGAGCATGTGGTTGGAGGTGGAGTGGTGGGGGAGGAGGAGGATGAGGTATGGGTTGGGGGAAGGGGTTGGCAAGTGGGGGTGGCTGATTGATTGGGGGGGTGGTGAGGTTGGGGTGCCATGTGGTGTTTAATTGTGTCCCGGTATTTCATACGATGTATAAAAATATCTCACCTTGATATTTTATAATTTTACTACATCAATACAACAATTAAAAACACCTAACATGCTCCCTAAACCATATCATCATATCATAATTATAACCCCCAATTAAAGTGCCACAACCCTCTTAAACACATCGTAAATCATCATCGTAGCACATATCATATAACATTCCGGGGGTATTACATTACTTCCCTACTTATAAGATTTCGTCCTCGAAATCCACATGCATCATCATAACGGAACTAAACATAAAAAACATACCAGAGAATAGTTCCGGATAGTGCTGCACCATATGCCGTTCCGTCTCCCACGTAGCCTCCTCGACACCCCGACGATCCCACTGAACTTTGACCATCGGTATAACTTTGCTTCGTAGTCTGCGATCCTCTCGATCCAGAATTCTGATTGGTCGTTCTACGTAGGACACATCTGAGTCTAACTGTACTTCAGTAGGCTGTAAGACATGAGACGGATCTGGCTCATACTTCCTCAACATAGAGACATGGAAAACATCGTGTATGCCAGATAAAGATGGCGGTAGAGCCAAACGATATGCCAATGTACCGATACGCTGTAAACTTCATACGACCCAACACACCTCGGAGGTCATCTCCCCCGCATACCAAACCGGACTACACCCCTAGAGGATGAGGTTTTCAAGAAGACCTTGTCTCCTAATTGGAATCCCAGCGGTCGTCGCCGCTTATTGGCATAGGCAGCTTGCCTATCCTGGGTCGCTTTCATCTTCTTGGCGTATCTACTTAATCTTTCTTTCCATAACCTTTATCATATCCGATCCTCCGACCGCTTTACTAGCCAAGTCCTCCCAACACAGCAGTGATTTACATCGTCGTCCATACAGAGCTTCAAAAGAAGCCATTTGAATGCTTGCCTGATAACTGTTATTATAGGAGAACTCCACAAGCGGCACTGAATCCTGCCACGGAGTATCAAACTCCAAAATACATGCCCTCAACATGTCCTCGAGTGTCTGAATGGTACGCTCCGTCTTGCCGTCTGTCTGAGGGTGATAAACCGTACTCAGTCTCACCTCTGTGCCCAAAGCTGTCTGGAGACCCTCCCAGAAATGTGAAGTGAACCTCGGGTCCCTGTCAGACACTATCGAGACTGGAATACCATGCAATCTCACCACATCCCGTATATACATCTGGGCCATCTTCAAGTATGTATATGACATACTGTAAGGGATGAAATGAGCCGTCTTCGTCAGCCTATCCACGATCACCCAGATCGCATCAAATCCTGAGGCCGTCCTCGGCAAGTGGGTCACGAAGTCCATAGATATATGCTCCCACTTCCATTCAGGCACCTCTAAGCTCTCCAGCTCGCCACCAGGCCTCTGCCTCTCTGCCTTTACCTGCTGGCAGATCAAACATCTTTTAACAAAAGTAATCACCTCACGCTCCATGCGTCTCCACCAGAATTGATCGCATAGGTCTTTGTACATCTTCTTTCCCCCTGGGTGGATACTGAACCGACTACTGTGAGCTCGCTCCAATATTCCTCTACGTAACTCTGGTGTATCTGGGACTACCCATCGGTTGCCCAGTCTCAAAGAATCATCATCAGCCACTCTGAACTTGGATGGCTAACCCTGAAGTACCAATGGTGTCCATCTCTGAACCTCACTATCCGACTTCTGGGCCTTCCTGATTGCCTCAAATATATCTGGCTCCGCCAATAAGGTCGACACTCGCACAAGCGACGTGTCTATATCGAGATCATAGCCCAGATGACAATAGGAAGTCATCAAAGCTGACAAACACTTAGCATCCTCAGCAGTACTCTTCACCTTCCGACTTAAGGCGTCTGCTCTCAAATTTGCTTTACCGAGATGGTACTCAATCTCACAGTCATAGTCTTTGAGTAAATCTATCCACATTCTTTGCCTAATATTCAACTCTGCCTGAGTGAATAAGAACTTCAGGCTCTTATGGTCCGTATATATAGTGAAAGACGTGCCAACAAGTAATGCCTCCAATTTTCAAGGCAATTATGATGGCCGCCCGTTCCAAATCATGCACTGGATACCTAGCCTCGTGTGGCTTCAGCTGTCTCGATGCATAAGCCACCACATGCTTATCTTGCATCAACACACAGTCCAAACCCTGTAGTAACGCATCCGTATACAAAGTGAACCTCTTATTCTCAGACGGAATTACCAACACGGCGCTGTAGTCAAACGACGCTTCAGTTCTTGGAAACTTTCCTCACAAGCCTCAGACCAAAAGAAGGGGGACTCCTTTCTGAGTCAGCTGTGTCAGGGGTTTGGCGATCCTTGAAAAATCCTTGATGAAACTTCGATATTACCCTGCCAAACCGAGAAAACTCCGTATCCCCGGTACAGAAGTGGGTGCAGCCCACTCCATCACAGCTTCAATCTTCCTGGGATCCACATATATCCCACTGCTAGATATAACATGCCCTAAGAACACCACATTGTTCATCAGGCGCATACAACAGCTGGGGCATTCGTCACTCCAAAGACATGACTAGGAATTCATGGTGCCCATATCTAGTCCTGAAAGTTGTCTCCTGAACATCATCTTCTCTTGCTCGAATCTGATGGTACCCCGACCTCAGATCGATCTTACTGTAGAGCCTCGTACCCTGCAACTGAGCAAACAAGTCATCGATCCTCGGAAGTGGATACTTGTTCTTTACTGTGGCTTTAATCAGTTGCCTATAGTCAATGCATAGACGCATCGATCCATCCTTATTCTTAATAAATAAGACAGGCGTGCCCCAGGGCGATACGCTAGGGCGTATGTAGCCCTTATCAAGGAGCTCTTGCAACTGAGTCTTTAACTCCCTTAGCTCTGTTGGTGCCATTCTACACGGGGCACGAGAAATGGTAGACGTTCCTGGTAGTAACTTAATCCCAAACTCGACCTCTCTCGTCGGTGGGAATCCGGGAATCTCCTCCGGGAAGACATCAGAAAACTCTGCCACTACGGGCACCTCCTCAACCTTTAACTCTTCTTTCCTTTCCGTAACATCAACGGCATATATGAGATATCCTATATGGCATCGTTCCAATAACTGTGCCATCTTGACAACAGATATTAACGGAATCCTTCAACGGGAATCATCCCCATAGAATGTCCATTGGACTCCCATAACAGACCTGAATCGGACAGTCCTCTGCCTGCAGTTCACGACTGCATGATACCTGTTCAGCACACAGATGCCCATATGCATTCGGAGTTTGACATTCCCAGAACAATCAAGTCCATCCTCAGCTCGTTACCCTCAAAATAAATGAGGCCGTCATAAACAATCTGATCGGTGATCAAACTTCTTTCAGCAGGTGTCGAGACTACAAGAGGCATGGGCGACGGAGAAGTGCGTATGAAATCGCATCACCTACTTCAGCATTTGCTGCTATGCTGCAACACAAGGGTTAACAACAATACCCAAAAGCAGTTCATAAAGTATATCGTTAGATAATTAAACATGTTACTATAACATCTTCTACTTCATATGCAACATACATATAAAACATGTTTAAAAGTAAGCACCTAGCTAACTCAGTGCTAAGGCTACCCTTCACTCATTCCCGAGTTATCTAACCACTGCTCTGATACCACTAATGTGGGGTCTTCCCACCTTAACAGTGATTAATAGACATAAGAAGAACTAATCATGCATTAATAACATCTTAGGGTTCTGGTTGTTAAATGAGCTAACAGAATTACAGGCCAAAATAAAACTTCAAAGCTTATTAGTTACATTCTCATAATGAATGTTAACATGCTAGATTTATACTACTCCTAGAGTAGATACTAAACAGAAGCTGAATCCTATACGTTCCTGTGTTCCTCGTAGCTCACTGCCTCAACCCGACCCTTAGTCCAAAAGTGTACCTACAGGAACAACCCATCATGAGCATGTACATCGTTACTTAACATCATAAGGCAATGACATAAAAATAAATGCATGAAAATAATTGGTAACGTATACTTCCTGGTTAATCGCATTAACCCTCTTTGGTTGTCCCTGTTTCATAGCCATGCATAAAAATCATTAATTCTTGACATGAATGATTAAAATCATCTTATAAACATCATCATCTTATAACATCATCATCATATAAGCATCATCATCTTATAGCATCATCATCTTATAGCATCATCATCTTATAGCATCATCATCTTATAGCATCATAACAAAATATAACAGTAAATGTACGAAATCTTAGTTAAGTAAACATGCTGGTTATTCATTAACTTCTTTTTGTTGTCCCTGATTCATATTCATGCATATGGGGCATCTTACCCCGTGGCATCTTACCACATAATAACATCGTATGGCCTCTTACCATATGGGCATCTTACCCCGTGGCATCTTACCACATAATAACATCGTATGGCCTCTTACCATATGGGCATCTTACCCCGTGCCATCTTACCACAAATAACATCGTGTGACCTCTTACCATATGGGGCATCTTACCCCGTGGCATCTTACCACAAATAACATCGTATGGCCTCTTACCATATGGGGCATCTTACCCCGTGGCATCTTACCACAAATAACATCGTATGGCCTCTTACCATATGGGGCATCTTACCCCAAATAAAATCGTATGAATATATATAAACATCTTATCAACATCGTAGACATCTTATAAACATCGTAAACATCTTATAAACATCATCATTTCATCATGAATACTCGTGCAATAAAAGCATAGTCGTAGTGTAAATATGTGTTTTACCGTCCGATGCCCGTACGTCTCTTACGTACCTTTTCAAAAGGAGGAGGAGTCAACAGACTTATCTCCTTGATTGTGCTGGTACCTGTGATGGCTCTACACAACCACATAATAAAATATTAGGCACCGATACAAGAATCGTAATCAATTTCCTAAAAAAATAAATATAAAATTTTATAACACATGAACAGTGACTACCGATCGATCGGTCTCCCCTACCGATCGATCGCTAACTGTTCATCATTTTCATTCTTTTGCTACGGCATTTGCACCGATCGATCGGTGTTCATCACCGATCGATCGGTCGTTCTTATTCATGCGAGATTTTCCAGAAATCTCGAACACTTCATTTCATGCCCTTCAAACTACTTCATAACATACGTAAAATGCCTGAACAAGCATATCAATAGCTTCATTACACTTCCATGCATGTATTCAAATTAAAGTTCCACTCAAAACTTAAACCGACATGCATTAAAATTGCCCAACTTTATCAGTACTCATCCAATCTTTCCAAAAACAGGGCATCATAGTTTTTACCCAGATTTTCGAGCACCACTTTTCATAACAAGAATTCTAACACATAAAACATGTAACATGTTCAAATAAACATGCTAGGGGCTTCATAAAACTTCTATGTAAGCACTTAAATTCAAGGTTCAACAAAACCTAAGCTAGCATGCAACATAACCTTATCAAAATCTTCAGCCTCAACCCACTTATACAGAAAACAGAGCATGTTCTTCCTTGCCCAGAATTTCGAGCACTTACTTTCATAACAAGAAAACCAACACATAACGTAAGTAATATGCTCGAACAAACATGCTAGGAACTTCATAATACTTCCATGTAAACATACATACCAAGGTTCCGTTCATACCCACACTAGCATGCATAAAAAGCATCACTACAAAACCCAAACTCAACCAAAAACCCAGAAAACAGGGTACCAACTTACCCCTCTCTTTTTGCTCCTCTTTTGCAAGGATTTGTACACCTTTTACCAAGGTTTTTCCTCCTCCTACTGAAGCTTAGCAGGACGATTTTTGAGGGAAAAGAATGAGAAGAGCATGTGGTTGGAGGTGGAGTGGTGGGGGAGGAGGATGAGGTATCGGTTGGGGGAAGGGGTTGGCAAGTGGGGGTGGCTGATTGATTGGGGGGGGGGGGGGGGGGTGGTGAGGTTGTGGTGCCATGTGGTGTTTAATTGTATCCCGGTATTTCATACGATGTATAAAAATATCTCACCTTGATATTTTATAATTTTACTACATCAATACAACAATTAAAAACACCTAACATGCTCCCTAAACCATATCATCATATCATAATTATAACCCCCAATTAAAGTACCACAACCCTCTTAAACACATCGTAAATCATCATCGTAGCACATATCATATAACATTCCGGGGGTATTACAAAAGAAAATGGCTTGAAGCTTGGCTCGGGAGCCAAAATTTCTCGAACATAATTTGGTAGTCTCCTTCTCCTCGCTTTTATTTTCGTATTGATTGTAATTTGGAGGTGTTTGGTTGAGTTTAGAGTTGGTTTGAGTTTTTGGAGATTTTGTAAAATCTTGAAATCTTTATGGGTTTTGTTTTAAAATGGATTATAACCCTTGTTGAGTGTACTAGGGTATTTGTATGTGGTTATTTTCGAGTTGGAGGAAGTTTGGGTATGTATTGTGGAGGTTTTGAAGCTTTTGCAAATGGTGTTTTTTGGTTTTACTCAGCGACCGATCGATCGGTGGAGTTTACCAATCGATCGGTGCAAGTGCGTAGCGTTGGTGTTAATTTCAGTATTTACCGATCAATCGGTATGAGCGACCGATCGATCGGTGGGTGGCTAGCGATCGATCGGTAGCTTGGACAGATCGATCGGTGCAAAGCCGTAGCTAAAATCGAATTTATGAACAGTTACCGATCGATCGGTAATGGTGACCGATCGATCGGTAGTGCGATTGTGTAAAATTGTATTTTGGGTCCTCCCTCGGGTTTTGGGGAGCGATTATCGACCATTTACTATTTAATCATCGTGTTGGGATGATTGAGGTCGGATTTCATGCTTGTGCATATGAATTTGGGATTACTCATTGATTATGAGTTATTGAATTGTGTTTAGCACATTTCTTCATCGGACCTCGGGATTGAGGCAGTGTTTGGACTTGAACTACGGAATCATAAGGTACGTATGACGTACAAGCATAGCCCTTTATTATAATTACAATTGTTGAGTGCATGGTACACTGTATTGCAATAAATATATATGGAAATACATGGTTTATGGTAATTGCTACAAATGGATATATATGCATTGGGAATTATAAGGTGCCGCTTTTGAGCGAGCAATGATTGGGATGTTGTCACCTTTGAGCGAACATCGGTTATGACGCCACTGCTGTTGAGCATGCGTGAGAATGAAATGCCGCTATTGTAGAGCGAGAAATGAAATAGAACTATGAAACCATAAGTGAGATATATGAAAATCTGTAATCATTGTTTAATGATTTGGTATTATTGATTATGATATCGGTATATGGCAAATGGACTTGTTAATCAATGTAATGATTAACTGGCATTTGGGAAGAGTTATTTTGAGAACATGGACGGTACAGGGAATCCCGGATGAGGATGATACCATTCAGGGAGTATCTTTCATATTTCATAGCATTTACATTTTTGTAGATTATGAATTGTATTATTGTGATTATTGGATTTGAGATATTGGTATGCTCACCCAGTGTGGGGGCTGTCTCTATTGGGGCAGGTGATTAGGTACATCGATGGCTTTGGAGTGAGCTCGAGCTATGGAATGTAGGTGATTCCAGGGATCGAAGTACCAGTAACGGTTTTGAGCATGACGTTTTATACATTTGATACACATATACTTATTCGATGCTCGCATGTGAGCACTATTATGTGTATATGGTATGTATAAAAAGGCAATGACCTTTCTCTCTTCATTTATGAGTAGTATGCAATTATCAATTGAATTGCTAAATGAACTGAGAACATGTTAGTGTATTATGATGGTGCATGATATGTATCTGGACTTGGTTGGGGGGAACTAGACATTATATGGAATAATGTACATAAATTTTATTATTTACATGATTTGCTATGGCGATAAGTGGGTTTTCCCCTACATATATGATTGCATGCACTAAATGATTGGGTTAATACACTAATAACGGGTTAAGGGCACGGGGGTCCTTACAATATTAATATTACTATTATTTATATAATATTTTTATACTTTATATATATATATATATAATATTTTTATACTTAACCATGCAATCTCACTTGCAATTGCCACATTGGACTTGCAATTGTCCAATGTGACAATTTGCAAGTGGGTTAAAGATGCCTTAAGTCCTCAAGCTGGTCATATATGATGCACATACAATCCTAAAATCATTCATTGTATCATCAAACATTTTTAGTATACCGACACTCCTCAAATATATGTCGGACACGCCACGTGGTGTTTTCTTTTTTAAAAAAAATCGGACATCAGTCTCGGACACTCACCTCAATGTCGGACACTCACATCAAAATCGAACACCCGTGTCGACACTGTCAATGATGCTTTTTGGGGTTAACTGTACGATTTAAAAAGTTTTTGGCTAAAATGAAACTTGGACATATTAATTAAATTTTATGTTAATTGAATTAATTTAGATTTGATGTCAGTATATGTGATATTATGATGATTTCATTAACATATATTTAGTTATATGCCATTTGAATTAGGTTAAAAAAAAGATATTTTATTTAGATATATTTGTTAAACTTTATGTAATTGAAGTAATATATATTTGATATTAATATGCGTAATACTATGATGATGATTCAAGTTATATGTATTTATTTATATGCTTTTTGAATTTGATAAGAATATTTTTGTTTTTACATGGGTTTAGAATTAAAAAATGTGAATTCTATTTGTCGTAATATAGTACACATATAAAAATATACAAGCGTGTCCTGAAAATTTTGAAAATCTGTGTCATTGTGTCCGTATTATTTTGTTAGTGTCTGTGCATCGTAGCAGTTCGATCACTCATATATTTTACATTAAAATTTCTTTAAAATATGTTTTTTTCATCACAAAACCCCGAAGCCATGATTTTTAAGCTATAACATTTCGAAGTACACTACTATTATTATTGCTAAACTATTCATCTTCACTCTCTAAAACATCATTTGGGGCTATGATTGCAATACCTCATCATCACTTTTAGCCACGCCTCGATCATGCAAAAAGTAGGGAAATTCAGTGTTTTTTGCCCATATAATAATAATCTTAGTAAAGTTGATCTTTTACAAAAAAGGATGAGAATAAAGCCATGTCGATTTTGTACGGTTTTAAACAATTTCTAGGTTCCCATGTGAATTTCAAATCCTATTGCAGCTAGTGAAATCCAGCTTGATAAAACCTAGATATGTCAATGGGTTCGGGTGTGGGTCCAAGTCTATATTAAACCTATCTCGCCTGGGACAGGCCCGGACCAGTTTGATCTGGTCCCACAATGGGCGGGACATGTCTAAAACCAGGGCTAACCCAAACCTGATAAACTCCATATTAGTTTGAAAAATAACAAAAATAAGTTCGAACAATAGACCCGGACGGGTTATTTTTAATAAATACAACCATTCCGAGCAGGTTATTAGATGGTAAATTTGGAAAATACTAAAAATAAATTGGGTCAATACAAAGAAAAAGGGGCGAGTTATTTTTATGTACTGGGATTTTGTCTATAACAGAGAGTTATTTTTATGTCAAGTTGACCGGTAGATTGGTAGTAAGTGGGTATTTTGTTATTGCTTTTCAAAACTGCTCATTCGTTTTCAGGAAAAAAAATAGATTTTTAGTGATTTATTTCATTGATTCTCTAAAAATAAGTAGGTAAATTATAATAAGTTGAAGTTCATTAAGCTGTTTTTATTTTATTTTAATAGCAAACACTCAATGTTTTTTGCTTATAAGCAACTTTTTTCAACTTTAAGCAAAAACAGCATAAAATTATTTTGAATAAGCAATTACAAACACACACTAAATAAATGGATAAATTTGGAAAAAGGGACGGGCCAAACCTTTTTATTAAGGTTGGCCTTCTCCGCTCCTTACGAGTTTTTTTAATGTCATCCTTAATAACAATGTTCTTGAGATTTTATCTTGTGATATATATCTGTTTCATATTGTAAGAACTCGGAGATGGAAGAGACCTAACTTTCTAGAGAAAAAGGTTGATCAAACCCTCTTTTTAACTGCCCATAATTGACTTGAAATTACGTTTACTATATCTATTTACACCCTTACGTCAGAGCTCGTGATTTTATGGCCAACATTGTTGGCCTCACTTTTTTACACACAATCTTACAAACATCAACACACATATGAATATATATAAATATTTATGTATATCGATCATTATAAACATTCGATCTATATAAATATTTTTCCGGACACCGTTGTGATATTTAACTGCAAAAATTATTATTCAAATGAAGTTTGACAGCTTATTTTGACTTCTGTGGGACCATCGTGTAATTTATTGCACTGTGAACAAAGTCAAATTCTCACATTGTTTGGGTTGGTCGAAAATTTCCCATTGCCTTAGGAATTTCTCCCTACCGCACTCACTTGGCTATGGTACATATCAGTGTGAGACCTGCCAATTCTCTTTTAACCCCTCCCCGATATTAAATAATATATATAATCGTAATAAAAAAATTCCCTTTAGAAGAAAATATATTATGTTATGAAATATTCTATCCTATACCGGGAATAAGATTACCGACAGCGCATAAAATTTGGTAAAAAGGCAAAAAATTTAAAATAATCAAAATAAGGGCAAAAAAAAATTTTAGAGGGTTAAAATATAATTTTAAGGAGGACAAAATGTTATTTTTGAGAAGCAAACTATAATTTTTAGGGGTGAAATGTAAATGTTTTTTTAAAAAACTTTTAGGTAATAATATTTTTCTTTTATCTTGGCAAGGGGGTATGGAACCGCCTTGACTCCCGGTACAACCATAGTCACTCACTGGATCTCATATGGGTCCATTCCATCCAATGGTATTGGTGAGTAAAACTGATAGATGCGCGTGACAACATTTATGGGTGTTTACGACTGTTGTTCAAGATGGCTTATCTACTTTTCAGACCAAAAAGAAGATTTTTGGTGTTTTATTTCATTGCTTCTGTCATTGCTTATTTTAAAATAAGTATGTAAAAGCAGAAGCAGAGAAGAAGGACATGAGATGTGTTTCCCTACGTTTTCTTGTGTTGTTGCATTTTGTAATAATTTGAAGTGCATTAAGCTGTTTTTTTTATTTTAATAGCAAACACTAAATACTTTTGTTTTAAATCAACTTTTTCCAACTTTAAGCAAAAACATGAAAATGCTTTGAATAACAATTTCAAACACACCCTTAATATGGTTTGTTTTTGTTCAATCGCATATAAAATAAATTTCTTCAATCACATGTAAAATAAATTTTTTGAGATTTCCATTTAAAAATACTTTTAATGAAGGGTAAAAAGCAAAAAAACACATGTGTTATAATAAATATGCACGAAACTCCACCGTATTAACAAAATAGGCACAATACCATTTGTGTTTTCTTAAACTCGGCATTAAACAACATTGTGTTATAATAAGTATGCACGAAACTCCACTGTTTTATTAAAATAGGCAAAAAAACCCTATATTTTCTTAAACTCGGCATGACACCCCAGTGTTATAAAAAGGGCAAAAAAACCCTTATTTTTTTAAATCTTGCACGAAACCCCTCGTGTTAAACAAAATAGCAAAAAACCCCATCTATTTTCGTAAATCTTGTACAAAACCCTCTCGATTGTCTAATATACTCTCCAATTTTTCCGCATTATTTTCTTCTTTTCTGTAATGATTTGTTCTTTTTTTTAAAACGAACAATATTCAAAATTTTAAAGTGAATACTTTTTGTGGTGTAATTTTAAATATGAATAATATTCTAATTTTTTCTATAAATATAGAAAAATTATGATTTTTCATTTTAACTAAAAGAACAAATCATTACAGAAAAGAAGAAAATAATGTAGATCCGAAAAATTGGATAACATATTAGACAATCGAGAGGGTTTTATGCAGGATTTACGAAAATAGAGAGTTTTTTTTGGATATTTTGTTTAAAATAGAGGGTTCCGTGCAAAGTTTCAAAAACAAGAGATGTGTTTTTTGCTTATTTTGTTAACACACGGGAGTTTCGTTCATATTTATTATAACAAAATGGGGTTTAATGCCGAGTTTACAAAAACATAGGTGATGTGATTCGTTATCTTTCGTGTTCGGTAGAAATAAGCGAAAAATAAACAAAAGACACCACAATTTTTACGTGGAAAACTTTCAAGGATGAAGGAAAAATCACATAACCTTATCCAGTATAAATTATTTACTATAAAAAATGGATTTGTTATAGGACTTTGACACAAAACACGAATATCAAACTCCTAAACAAGAATATCAGAAAAAATAAGAGAAATGACCGAACAGACTCTCTTCAGAGTCTTTTTTTGCGTCAAAAGTCCAACCCCTCCTAATGAGACCATAAGTGTGTATTTATAGAGCTGATCCTCGTGATTAGCTAATGGGAAATCCGGAACACGACTTTCTCTGATCGTGACGTTATTAGGGCAAATGTGTCCGAGAAACCCGCGCTCTATTATTGCACGTTTATCTCCGCCGGTTGACATGCTAGTTACGTCTGGGTCTTCCGCTATTCTTTGGCCAGTATACCGATCAGGGTTTGATAGTGTTAGGTACATTGTGCTCGGATATCTCTGTTCGGATACATTGTGCTCGGATACCGCTGTTCGGTACTTATAGAGGATTTTACCCGAGAAAACTAATATGTCATATGACATCACCTCACCCCATTGAAGTAAAGCAAGATGAAAATATTGAAGTCTTGTTTTATCATCTTCAGGTAAAATCCTAATTTTGACCTGCTCGGGTTTTTTTTGCCGTTCTTTTGGACGGCATGTGTTTAACAACTGTTCACATAGTCCCCCTATAAACCTCGTCACTCCCCCCTCATTTGTTTTAGTTTGCTTCATTCTGTTTCCGAGCTAGTATCAGACGACCGACCATCGCATCTTCAGGCTTTTCAAGCATGTGCCTACCAAGTATGACTTCCTCTTCGGATGATTCCTCCTTGAGGGAAATAGAGATTACGGCACTCAACTGAGGAAAGAGTTACTACTCTTCCTCATCTGCCTTCATCCTCATCGGATAGCGAGTAGACTCTAAGCTCTTCAAGTTCTTCAGCTGCTCGCAAAGAGGAAGAGTGGGATGCTGCAGAACAAAACTTGGTGACAGCTAAGGTCCCCTGGTTCGAAATTTTTGAATCCAGGATCCAGACGGACCAGTATCTATCCAGCATTCGCGCCAAATGGGAGATTTCTGAGGGGACTTCTATTATTGCTACCCCTTCAGGATCTCGCCTCTCATCTGCCCCCTAAGGGCTATTTTCCCTTTTATTTAGATCAACTCGAGGGTGTCTTTTCTTTCCTGCCCTTTTTTTTTGTTGAAGTGGCCTTTTATTTTGCCATCTCCCTCAGCCAATTAGTCCCCAACAGTTATAGACTGTTGGCGGGCTTCTTCATAGTCTTCTCCTTTCTGGGTTGTACCCCCTCCCCCGAACTCTTTCACTATTTTTTTCTTCCCGAACGGGAGTTGGTTTCCACAAGAACTACCCCTCGTCAAAAAAGAATTGGAAAAATTCTACTTTTTTGCTCGTCCACTCTAGCCCTGGGATTGTCACATGGAGTGGAGAGAAAACCTCCCGAAGGGTAAATCAATCAAGGGGCACCTTGAGAAGGAATCGTATCTGTCGGTTCGTCGTAAACTTGGTGATCAGTGCTATAATCTGGCGGAGCTGATTGACGACAGACTACTATAGTTGTTTTTTTGCTGAGCCCTAAGGGTGCATCCTTGAAAATGGCACTCGGTGAGTGTTTCTGGGCACTCTTACTTGTTTATATATTTTGACTAACCTGCTCGGACTAACCTCTGTCTGTTCTTTTCAGAGACAAATGATGAAGGCTAGGATGCCCGAAAACTTGAAAACTAAGTCCAAGAAAGGACAAGCTTCAGGCCAGGCATCGGGATCCACTGTTCTTCCTCCTCCAACTCCCTTCAGTGATCATACCCCTGCTCCTCCTACGTCTCCAGTTATTGACATCATGGGTTCACTAGAGGAGGAGGATGCCTTGGCTCATCGTCCTCGCAAAAGGGCAACCCCGAGGGCCAGGGTTCTTCTTCGAAAACCCCCCACCCCTACCAAAAAAGCCTCTTCTTCAACCATTCATCCCGTACCCCGAGCCTCATCTCAACCTACTCCTGGTGATTCGAGCGATCTTCGGCCCACCTCGAGATACCACATACCAAGTTGGGACTACTCTCCCCATGTCCCCCTCCTGAAAAAACCCGGCTCCAAAGTTTCCCAATCCATCCTCTACTTCTCCCCCAACTCTCCCGACCGCAAGTATCTCGGGAGTTGGCCTTCATCAACTTTGTGAATGACTTCGCCACTTCTTTTACCAAGGTAATTGCCCCTTAATGAAAATTTTCTAAGTGTTTGTCTTCGGTGTACTCACTCCTCATGTTTTTATGCAGGCCCACATGATGGCTGGTGAGCTCCTAACCCGATTCCACTCTGTTCGCTCAGAGGTGGCTGGTCATTGTAAGGAAATTCACCAGCTTTAGAATATTGGCGAGGACTTGAAGAAGACGGTGGGCATTCTGGAGTATCGGCACTCCTCTATGAAGGCTGCTCAAGAGAAGGCGCAGAAGGCCTTCGAGGAAGAGCGTAAAAGATCAGCCGAGTTGGAAGAGGCCAACAAGACCCTATCGGAGCAATACCAGGCCTTCTCCGAGCAACTTGCTCAGGAGAAATCCTCTGATGATGCCCGAATAGAGGAATTCTGGCTCTTGCGAAAAGCTGACTTTTTGAAGTCTTCGGAGTACAGTGATATGGTGGCCAACCGCGCCTCAAAGTTTTTTGCTCATGGGTTTGAAGCTTGTGCTCATCAGTTTGAGACGAATGGTTATCCACCTGAGGGAGCTCCAAAGGACTTTCTCGACCAAGAGGCTGCTCTGGAAAGCCTCCCTCCAGAGCTCTTCGAGCCACATAATAGGAGTGTTGTTTTTCTTTCCTTTTTCTGTCTTGCTGTAATATTTTCTTTTATGAATAACATAATTTTGTTCAATTTGCTGTTCGAAATCCCGATCCCCAACACTTAGACAATTTTGATTTAAAACGTGGACCAAGCATCCCGATCCCACGAATAATCTAATAAAATTCTTGAACAAGCTCGCTACACCGAGTATAATAACTTAGGCAATTTTATGTTTAAACAAGGACCAAACATCCCGATCCCACGAGTAAAATCTTGAACAAGCTCGCTACTCGAGCACAATAACTTAGGCAATTTTATGTTTAAACATTGACCAAATATTCTGATCCCACGAGTAAACCAATAAAATTTCGACCAAGCTCGCTACCTCGAGCAAAATAACATAGGCAATTTTATGTTTAAACGTGGACCAAACATCCCGATCCCACGAGTAAACCAATAAAATTTCGAACAACCTCGCTAACCCGAGTAAAATATCATACACAATTTTATGTTTAGACGTGTACCAAACATCCCGATCCCACGAGTAAATCAATAAAATTCCGCACAAGATTGCTTCAACGAGCACAATAACCTAGGCAATTTTATGTTTAAACGTGGACATAACATCCTGATCCCACGAGTAAACCAATAAAATTCCGAACAAGCTCGTCACCCTGAGCACAATAACTTAGGCAATTTTATGTAGCGTGGACCAAACATCCCGATCCCACGAGTAAACCAATAAAACCCGAGCACAAGAACTTAGACAATTTTATGTTTAAACGTGGACCAAACATCTCGATCCCACGAGTAAACCAATAAATTTCCAAACAAGCTCGCTTACCCGAGCATAAGAACTTAGGCAATTTTATGGTTAAACGTGGACCAAACATCCCGATCCCACGAGTAAATTAATAAAATCCCGAACAAGCTCGCTACCCCAAGCACAATAACTTAGAAAATTTTATGTTTAAATGTGGACCAAACATCCCGATCCCACGAGTAAACCAATAAAATTCCGAACAAGCTCGCTTCCCCGAGTAAAATATCATAGGCATTTTATGTTTAAACGTGGACCAAACACCATGATCCCACGAGTAAACCAATAAAATTTCGAACAAGCTTGCTTCCCCGAGAAAAATAATTTAGACACTTTTATGTTTAAACATGGACCAAACATCTGATCCCACGAGTAAACCAATAAAATTCCGGACAAACTCGTTTCCCCGAGCACAATAACTTAGACAATTTTATGTTTAAATATGGACCAAACATCCCGATCCCACCAGTAAACCAATAAAACTTTGAACAATAGAATTCCGAACAAGCTCGCTACCCCCAGCACAATAGCTTAGGCAATTTTATGTTTAAACGCGGACCAAACGTCTCGATAACACGAGTAAACCAATAAAGTTCTGAACAGCTCGCTACCCCACAGTAGAATCTATTAACTGATCAATCCTCGGCAACAGGTAGCAATCTTTAGGTCATGCTTTATTCATGTATCGGAAATCCACAAACATTCTCCACTTACCTCCTGACTTGGGGTACTAAAACCACATTCGAAAACCATGTAGGAAAACTAATTTCCCTTATGTGGTCTACCCTCAACAGCTGTTCCACTTGCTTAGCAATAATAACATCTTTCTAGGGCCCAAAATGTCTCCTCTTCGCTTGATTGCCCGAGCATTAGGATCGACATTAATATGGTGCTCGGTAATTTCTTGTTTTACCCCGACCAGGTCGGCAGTATTCGAACACGTCCACATTCTGATTCAAGCAGTCAATCACTCTTTTTCGTATGTCTGAATCTAACTGGGAACCCACTCTGGTGGTTTTCGTCGAGTGACCCAGCTCAATCGTGAGAAATTCCTCCGCGGGAAATACTCGTTCTTCAATCTCATCCAGCTTTTCTCGCTTCCTCTTGTTGTTATCTCCTCGTTCGTCAACCCCTTTCTTCTGTTCTTTATCCCGCCTCAACTCTTGCACATAACATTTTCTCGAGGAACTTTGATTTCCTCTCACTTGCCCCACTTCCTCACATATCGTTAGGTGGTAAGTGGACGCCATTGCATGAAAAGCAGCTATGGCTGGTCGGCCCAAAATTATGCTGTAAGATGAGGGAGCATGCACTATGAGAAAGTTGATAATCTTGGTCTTTGTCCTCAGTTCTTCACCCTACGTAACTGGTAAAGAAACTTGCCCCACCAGATTTACAATCTCTTTTGCAAATCCATGAAGAGGTGTTCACCCTCTGTATGGTTATGTTCCCCAACTCCATCTGGGTCAATGTGCTTAGAAAAATCACATCGACCGAACTTCCTGTATTTACAAAGATCCTCTGCATGTTGTAATTGGCTACAGTGGCAGAAATAACCAGTGCATCATCATGGGGGAAATGAATTCCTCCCAGATCTTCAGGCCCGAAAGCAATGGAGGGCCCTTCTGGCGTATCATCTAGGTTGATTGATATTACTTGCAGCTTTCGAGCATAACTTTTTCTTGCTATGTTAGAGTCTCCGTCTGATACTCCCCCAGAAATCATATGTATAGTTCCTCGGTTAGGAACATTATTTGGGGCCACCTCCCCTATAGCCTGGTTGTCATTCTCCTCTTGCCTTTCTCCTCGGATTGCCCACGATACTTGCTTAAGCGCTCCCCTTCCCGTATTAGCATTATTCCGAGGAGAATGATTATTGCCAATTTGTCCATCATGGGGTTCTTGCCTTCTCCCAAATCTACCAGCTCCTCTTCCTCGAAAATATCCTCCTCGGAAATGTCCTCATCGGAAATGTCCACCTCGACCTCTCTTTGCCACCCTTTGATTCATGGCTACTTCCCGAGGAGGTCTCATCGGGAGGTACTGATTGAAACTCCTTTTCGGCTGTTCCAATTTTTTATCCCTCCGATTTGGCTAATTTCCTGGTTTCACATCTTCCATCTGCTTCATTTTTTGAGCTTCTTCTAAGTTGATATACTTAGAAGCTCTTCCAAGCAGCTCATCATAATGGGAAGGTGGTTTTTTAGCAAAAGATCTAAACAGATCTCCTTCTCGTAGCCCTTGGATAAAGTCGCTGATGAGTATCTCTGGGGTAACATGAGGAACGTCAAGGCATGCTTGATTGAATCTTTTCAGAAAGTCCCGCAGAGATTCCTTTTCTACTCACTTGAGTCCGAACAGACCGAGGGTTGTTCTTCTGCAACTTCTGCTGCTCGTGAACTGGTGCAAGAATAATGAGCTAAATTTTGGGAATGAATCTACGATCCCCGATGGCAGCTGGTTAAATCAAGACTGAGCTGCCCCGGCTAGAATAGTGAGGAAAACTCGACACTTCACTCCATATGTAAGTTGGTGAAGGAGTGAAACGTTCTCAAATCGGGATAAATACTCCTTGGGATCTGTGCTGCCATCGTAATTCCCTACATTCAAGGCTCGGAAATTAGATGGTAGGGGATCATCAACAACTTGAGGAGCAAATCTCTTGCAACTCGTCTTTTAGATCCTTCATCTGATGGTGTAAAGTTTTATCACCTTCCTCGCCCGTCCGATTGGAATGATCCTTGACCTCCTTCGTTCCTATTACAACCCCTTTGAAGAAGCCAAATCTTCTTCATCTTCAGTGGTTCTCTCTGGCTGGGGCGGAGTCATAAATTGCTTCATGACTTCCCCCACAGTTCTGGCAATTACTTCAGTTAATTGCTCCATAGGCATTCCCCCAGTAGGAAATGCCTGAGGAACATTTTGAGATGTCTCCACATCATCTCCTCCTCCTTTGTGCACCGAGGACGAACATGAAGGGGGTTTGATATATTCCCCCTTGAACCTTGCCAACGGCCTTTGCTTCTAACCACATTTCCTTTCTTCAACGTCTTTGCCCGAAACCTCCCACAGACGGCGCCGATGATGTTATTCGTTATCTTTCGTGTTCGGTAGAACTAAGTGTTTGCAAAAATAAACAAAAGACACCACAATTTAAGTGGAAAACCTTCAAGGATGAAGGAAAAATCACGAGACCTTGTCCAGTATAAATTCTTTACTATAAAAAAATGGATTTGTTACAGGACTTTGACACAAAACACGAATATCAAACTCCTAAACAAGAATATCAGAAAAATAAGAGAAATGACCGAACAGACTAAATATGCTCTCTTCGGAGTCTTTTCTTGCGTCAAAAGTCCAACCCCTCCCAATGAGACCATAAGTGTGTATTTATAGGGCTGATTCCTCTGATCGTGACGTTATTGGGGCAAGCGTGTCCGAGAAATCCGTGTTCCATTATTGCACGTTTATCTCCGCCGGTTGATTTGTTATTTACATCCGGGTCTTCCGCTATTCTTTGACCAGTATACCGAGCAGAGTTTGATAGTGTTCGGATACATTGTGCTCGGATACTGCTGTTTGGTACTTATAGGGGGTTTTACCCGAGAAAACTAATATGTCATATGAAACCAATATTTTTTTTTGCCTATTTTGTTAACACATAGGAGTTTCGTGCATATTTGTTATAACACAGTGGTGTTTTATTCTTTTTACCCTTTAATGAAACACCCAATATAATTATTTTGGTTTTGTTTTAAAACCTAATTTTATTTATTTTAATTGATACAAAAATGAAAGTAATGTACAACAACAATAATCAAGTCTTTAATCTACTAAATAAGACAATTACGTGGATCACATATGTTATTGTGCTCTAACCCTTACTAATTCATAATCAGTATTTATATATTTTTTTGTCAAGATTTAGAGAATTTATGAGTTGAAATAAATCAAATTCAATTTTTGACGCTCGAAACAATACATTTTTGTTACCACGAGACATGAATATCGTGGAGAGTTCGACTATGATGAATGCCTGCGGAAAATTTTTTGGTGAATCAGTTGAATAATTATTTAAAAAGGATAATTTTATTATCAATACTGTTTTAAAGTTCTATTGTGTTTGATTACAGATTTCTTGATTTTTTCAATTAAGGATGATATGATATTTATGATATCAAACCGTGATACATGGTATGATTCTACACATATAAGAATTTTATAAATGTAACAAATAAATAACAATATCATTATTAGCATAAGAACTATATTGCACATATTTGATTTAATTTGATTATCTCTATTGTTTACGTAATTTATCATAATTTATTAAGATTAAAGACTTATTTTTTGTTGGAGCATAAAAATTGTACTATAGTAAAATGGATAAAATGAATTAACTTGTATTTCACACACTCCCATAAACTCTTTATCCCAGGCACGTCATCCACCCAATACTTTGAGAAGTTTATTATTTATTTATTTTATTCTTTGTAACTTTATTTAATAATTTAATTCACAACAAAATAGCTCTATTCAGAATCCACAGGCCCATTTCCAATGATTTAAGGTCTGCTCTATGGGATCCTGTGCTTGATTCCTTGTCTTATCTAAAAATATTAATATTATTAAAACAAATAAAAATCAAAATAATTAAAATTAAGAATTTTTAAATTTCACTAATTACCAGTTCTATGCAAAATATAGTAAATTCATCACTGACATTGCCGAGGAGATTACTTAGAAGGCTCAATTGATGCAACTAAATCACATATTATTTGATTCATATTTGGAATTATGAGTTTGAGCCAAATTAGAACGCATCTTTATATATTTTTGAGCATGAATTATCTTATTTTATAATTTATGAAACTTTTTCTCGGATCCCGTACATAACGGAAGTTTTCATTTACCGGGTTTGTCATAATTTATGAATTTTTTATAGTTTCTGTATCACAAAAAATATAGATCAGCCTGTGCAACATTGATAAATATTTCAATTTACAGTAGAAAAACCAAAATTCCATGAATATTATGGTAAAAAAAAACCACATTCGATATGGAAAGAAATTTTACCAGTTATTTTTAACTTTTAACAAAATTTATTATATATATGTATAATCAAATGTTTTACGCTTTATCAAAAGTTATAGATTATGGTAACGGCTCAACTCAAATATTTTAAACAGTACAACAACACAAGCTACGCATCAATCACTTTTCCAGTATGAACAATTATTGATTTCCAACAAACTCACTCTCAATAGTTGCACTCGACACGTGACCTTGACTCTAATTTCAGTTATGGGATCAAATAACTATGGTTTTATCAAAAATTATATATGATGATAGTAATGTAACTCAAATATTTTAAACCATACAACATCATAATCCTCACGTTCGCTCACTCTTCCAATATGAGCAATTATTACTTCACAACAATGAATTTTTTTTAAAATATGTAAATTTCAGTCTTCAATTTATCGAAATTATTTATATCCAGGGCTCTGGAAGATGATAACTGGCCAAACGCATCAGCCCCACACAATCCGTAAAGCATTAAAATTAAGCCATTCTTTGCATGTAATTATTATATTTAATAATTATTACATTCAAATAATAAAATATTTAAAAGGGCAAAAAAGCCTCCGCAAAAGGAATAATCCCAGCGGCGCACCTCGTGGAGCATGCTCAATATTATTTTTTAAAACACTTTTTATATTGTCATATTAATTAAACATTTTTATTATAATTTATATTTCAAAGTAAATTAATTATATGTAAGTATTTTGTATATTTAAAACTTATATACAAAAGAGTGGAAATAGTTTTTATAGTATTTTGCAGAATAATATGCCATGTAATGCATATTGGTTATATTTTGATGTACTAATAACAAATCTCAAATAGGATCCGTCAGGGTTACAAAAATCGTCGAAACGCATAAACAATTTTATATAACCTAGAAGGAACTGGTGTAGCAGCTCCCCTTAAGATTCAATTTTCGATTTGTTATTAGTATATAAAATAAGCTTTGACATCCAATTTATTTCTTCTTAACTAATACATGAAAGAAAATAGGAAAAGTATGGGAATCCCATTCCTTAATTATACAATTTCACGATTACTTGTATTTAGTCAATGGAAATATATTACTACATGATTAATTAATTAATTAACACATGGAATGAGTTTTAAAGTTGGTGTAATGATTGATTGTTGAACATGCTTAGGGATTTGAGTCATATTATTGCCATCGAACAAACCACCAAAAATTTCAAAAATTTAAACAAAATACATGAATCTCATTCAACATATAATCAAGTATTATATTTATTAGCTAGTAGTTATATTTCCTGTGTATTTTCTTTTGTTACCTAGTGGTGTCGACTCTGGACAGCCCATGGTTTTTCTATCATTTGTTTACGTTTTACTGTTTCCTTCGTGAGTTACTACTGTTTTGGGCTACTACTTGTGTTTTGTGCCTGGTTCGACTATTTGGTCTTTGTGTGGTGGTGTCTTATTACTCGTGTTTTATCGTTGCCGGGGGTTGGCTTGATTTTAATTACTGAATTCAAGATTTCGTGCACCATGCAGTATTCTTTTGTTGTTTTTTGTCCGCTACGGATTTAGGATATGAGAGATTAACGTTTGGTGTCTGTTATCAGTTCTTGCCTCCCGTTTATCCTCATGTGTACCTTCTGATTTTATGGAAGACAGTTCGTTTCTTCGACCATCTCGTAACCTGCTTGGTATGAGGGGATCCGTTTGGTTATGACGGTCTCTACTTTTCCAATTTGTGGTTTGCGCTTCTGTTGCTAAGCCCTCTACTTATGGGCCTTTTAGTACCCCTTTTAATGGGATTTACATTGATCACACTTGGCATTTGGTTCTGTCGCTTTGTTTTGTTTCGTTACGTATTCTGGGTTTTGGCTGGATTTTTGTTGTAAATGTTATTACTTAATACAATGTATGTTTATGCTAAAAAAAGAAAGTATTATACATTACATTAATATAAACAAAACTAAATATATAATTTAACTTTTTTTAAATCATGTGCCATTTTAAGTAAGTATTAAACATGACATATGATAAATATATAACATAAGCAGCCATATATGATCACATGAACTATTGTTGTTACCTGTCCTTTATACTTGAGCTTAAATTCCAAAAAAATCCGCAAACTATATTTTGAAATATATAACTTATGTGTTTGGGTCCATTGTTAGCTAATGTGTAAAAACCTAATGAATTATGAATTAATTCAAATTTGCAAAATTAATATAGGTTTCGAGTTAAATCATACTATAGAATCAAACATTCATGGTTTTACCAAAATATATGACTAATGTTAATGGTGCAAATCCAATATTTGAAACCGTACAACAATCAAAGTGTCGCTCTCCTAGTATTGATAGATACTATTTCACAGCAATCCCCTTCTCAATATGCATTATCTTACAATTCATAAGATTCAAAAACATGACATTGACTATGATATTAAGCTACAACTAGTAGTATCGAAATAATCCCAATATTTTTAAATCGTACATCACCCCGAATGTCGTGTCTCGATTAAGGATGTAAACGAATCGAATATGTTCACGAACTTTTCGAGCCGGTTCGATAAATATTTGATTCGAATTCGAGTCAAACTCGAACATGTTCGAACTTTTTTCGAGCCGAACTCGAGCCCAAATTACTTTGTTCGATAGTTCACGAACCGCTCGCGAACTTTAATATTTTATTAATATAATATAATTATATATTAAATAAATATATTTCGAACCTTACGGGTATTTATTTTCGACCAATAATTCGGATAGCTCGCGAACATGTTCGAACCTTTTCGAGCCGAACTCGAACTCTGATTTAAGGCGAACTCGAGCCAAATTTTTGAAACTATTCGAACTTCAAATCGAACTCGAGCTCAACTATTCCGAGCCGAACTCGAAATTTTTCTTATATTCGACTCGATTCGATTCGTTTACACCCATAATCTTGATAGCTCTCCCATCATAAACAATTAATGATTCCCTAACACTCACGATCTTGGACCCACTGGTCATTGCCAACTTATTTAAGTACATGCATTTTTTAATTATTTGGATAGCGCATGCATCATAAGGAGTGACTGAATTCATAATATCTACTATGCGTAATTGGGAAGGAAATTGAATCACATTATTTGTTCATTTTTTATATAATAGCATGACATCAATTGTCATTCATATCATTTATATATATAGTAAGATATTGCATTGTTTCGGTCGCCTTCTAACGTCTTTAATCTCCTCACTTTTCGACTGTTTGTCTGTTTATACTTGGTGTCGTTGTCTCATTGTCGAAGTTTGACAGTTATTTATGATGTACCTCATGGACATTTAATATATTTCATGTTTCTTGATAAAAAAATGGATATTATATAATGAATCAATTTGTTTTTACGGTCAAATGTTCTGTCTAGAACAATAAATAGGTGGGGTTAGAGCATTATGCTTAAAGAAAATAAAATTGAAAATTATAAAAAATTAAAAATAGAACTTTTTTTTTTTAAATCTATATCTCCCTCCCCATCTCTAAGTGATGATGAATCAAAATAACTCTCCCCAACTTATGCACTTTACAATTATTGTAAATATAGTTGTGAAAATAAATTATAACAATTATCATATGCACATAATAAACTTCTCAAAGAGCTTTTTTTTGTCAAAATATACTCGATAATTTCTTTGAACTCTGTATTATTATAACTTATAACAATATTTTCTTCGCTCGTCCCTTTACTTTCTTGAAATGGTCAAAATCCATAAACTATACTCATCGCATATTTGCATCGTTGTGCCTACATCGTATCGTACGTGACGAAAATAGCATAAATGATATTTATTGCATCTTATTTTCTATACAAGCTACACCAACCTAAACCCGAATGTCTTCATTTCTTATTTTATCTCTTCTGACTTTTTATGACTTTTTATGAGATTATTTTTACAATCGATTAAAATAAATATTTAAATATGCTATTTTTCTCGTTATCAGTATTTATGATATTTTATAATATCTTTCGGAGTCTTTTTAAATTAGGGGTGATAGTATAGAATAGATAGCAGAGAATTTGAATTATCAAATTTGTCTAATTTAATAAGTTACGAAATTACTAAATATTAGAAAGTAAAATATTCATTATAGATTTTACAGGAAATAATAGAATATTATTCTGTTTGACTTACTGTACGTGGATTGAACCACAAGAACACAGACTGGGCTAAATACAAAAAATACAAAAAGGGCACAAACAATTCTAAATATAGTGGAAGTTGAAAACATGCATGCATCAACACACATCAGTAACTGCTAGGCTCATTCGAACTTTGACGTCCCCGAGCCGAAGTGGCGATGCCTCTAGCTCCGTCCTTGCCGCGGTGGTTGTTCTGTGGAGTCCATTGCGGGAGAGGAAGGTCCTTTACATCCCATTGTCTTTGCCTCGGCTTGGTTTTCGATTCCTTCGGCTTCTTTTGAATTTTTCGGATTCGTTCCAACATCTCCAAGACTTCCTCCATATTGGGACGACATTTTGGGTCTGGTTCGAGACACTGTAGAATGAGTTCAGATGCCAGGAATCCGGCCTTCGAAGGGTATTCGTTATTAAGTCGAGGGTCGATTAGTTTCTTCAACTTGCTTTTACTAGACAACATAGGTTTAGCCCATTCCACCAAATTAGTTTCCCCATTAGGCCGGTTGAGATCTATCACTTGAAGGCCTGTTATGATCTCCAATAACACCACTCCAAGTCCATAAACATCACTCTTCACATACAAGTGACCTACAAGAATAAAAATATATATATGTTAGCTTACTTCGGAAGAGGTGACTTGCTAAGCTTCCTTTCTGCATGTACTCATACACCAGAAGGAATTGCTTCTCTTCCCAGCAATAGCCCAGTAATTTAACAAGATTTGGATGGCTAAATTTTCCCAAGAATTTCACCTCCGCCTGTAAAATTAAATAAAATATAATTTCTTGATTAATGTGAATACTAAAATATAGAAAATTCAAAATCTCTTTGGAATTTTCAATTAATACTGCTTGACTTTTTGAAGAGATATATATATATAATTGGTCATAATGGAAGGAAAAAAATATGGTACTATTAAATAAAAACTTGGCCGGCTAAGGGGAGGAACGCCGAAGGCACATGATTATAATTTTGACTTCCATGAACAACTATTAAAAATTATGGTATGTTTTTTTGAGCAACTATTACAACTACAGGAGCAAGGGGAGGGTGATGAGGCTCAAAGACCTTAATGGAGCTCACGCCAGCTGGGCTACAAGACCTATTTGGAATTTTGAATTTTTGTGACAATTTACTGGTGCAAAGTTGGAGCGTGAGCATATATACGTGTGTGTAGATATATATCAGCTCCATTAAAGGAGCTCGATTTCTTGAATATATGAAAGTAACACATGTCATATTTTCATGCCATATTTTCCATTTTCTCTCCATGTGTAAACACACTCCATAATTGGTATAAACAAAAGAGAGATAGAGAGACTGAGAACAAAATAAGAAAAAGGAGAGAGGACGAAAGCATTTCTTTCATTTCTCTTTGTTTCTAGGCTATTTATTTATTCATTTTATTGTAAGGAATAAATTGTAAATCATATTAGTTATAGTAGAAATATATTGAACTAGGTTCCGTGGTATTTTCCTAAATTTGAGAGGTTTTCCCATAAAAAAATACGGTGTTCCATTTATTTTCTAGTATATAACAATTTTTGGAATAATTCTATCGCTATGTAGTCGATTCATACAATTCACGAGTTAACTTGGTTTGTTTGCAATCATCACAATATCGTGGATTAGCAAGAAAAATAATGCTAAAGTTTGACAGTTATTTATGATGTACCTCATGATCATTTAATATATTTCACGTTTCTTGTTAAAAAAAAATGGATATTATATAATGAATCAATTTGTTCTTCCGGTCAAATGTTCTGTCTAGAACAATAAATAGGTGGGGTTAGAGCATTATGCTTAGAGAAAAAAAAATTGAAAATAAAAAAAAATTAAAAAAATAGAAGCTTTTTTTTTTGTCAAAATATCCTCGGTAATTCCTTTGAACTCTGTATCATTATATATAACTTAGAACAATATTTCTTCGGTCGTCCTTTTGCTTTCTTGAAATGGTCAAAATCAATAAACTACACTCAGCGCATATTTGCATCGTTGTGCCTACATCGTATCGTACGTGACGAAACTAGCATAAATGACATTATTGCATCTTATTTTCTATACAAGCTACACCAACTTAAACCCGAAGATCTTCATTTCTTATTTTATCTCTTCTGACTTTTATGAGATTGTTTTACAATCGATTAAAATAAATATTTAAATATGCTATTTTTCTCGTTATCAGTATTTATGATATTTTATAATATCTTTCGGATTTTTTAAATTAGGGGTGATAGTATAGAATAGATAGCAGAGAAATTGAATTATCAAATTTGTCTAATTTAATAAGTTACGAAAATTACTAAATATTAGAAAGTAAAATATTCATGATAGATTTTACAGGAAATTATAAAATACCAGTCTGTTTGACTTACTGTACGTGGATTGAACTACAAGAACACAGACTGGGCTAAATACAAAAAATACAAAAAGGGCCCAAACAATTCTAAATATAGTGGAAGTTGAAAACATGCATGCATCAACACACATCAGTAACTGCTAGGCTCATTCGAACTTTGACGTCCCCGAGCCGAAGTGGCGATGCCTCTAGCTCCGTCTTTGCCGCGGTGGTTGTTCTGTGGAGTCCATTGCGGGAGAGGAAGGTCCTTTACATCCCATTGTCTTTGCCTCGGCTTGGTTTTCGATTCCTTCGGTTTCTTTTGAATTTTTCGGATTCGTTCCAACATCTCCAAGACTTCCTCCATATTGGGACGACATTTTGGGTCTGGTTCGAGACACTGTAGAATGAGTTCAGATGCCAGGAATCCGGCCTTCGAAGGGTATTCGTTATTAAGTCGAGGGTCGATTAGTTTCTTCAACTTGCTTTTACTAGACAACATAGGTTTAGCCCATTCCACCAAATTAGTTTCCCCATTAGGCCGGTTGAGATCTATCACTTGAAGGCCTGTTATGATCTCCAATAACACCACTCCAAGTCCATAAACATCACTCTTCACATACAAGTGACCTACAAGAAATCAATGTTATGAACTTGATTGTTAGTATTATTTGTAAGTAACGATAGCAAAGATAAACAACTACCGGTCGCCATATACTCGGGAGCAGCATAGCCTAGTGTGCCAACAACGTTCGTTGTAATATGTGAATTTCCATCGCTAGGACCTAACTTAGCAAGTCCAAAATCCGAAAGCTTCGGATTGAAGTCCTACAAAACAAATCATTTGACATCGTAAACGATGGGTACGAATCCGATATATTCAAATATCCGAAGTTCGAGCTAACTAACCTCGTCGAGTAAAATATTAGCAGCCTTAAAGTCTCTATAGATGACCTGTTTCTCGGTTGCATGTAGGAAAGCAGCCCCACGAGCAGCTCCTATGGCTATTTTAATTCGTGTATCCCATGGGATTGGTTCTCCTGCTCCTTCTGAAATCATATAATAATCAATTTATATACATAAGATATTAAATAAATCTAATTTTTTTAAAAAATATATGTTAGCTTACTTCGGAAGAGGTGACTTGCTAAGCTTCCTTTCTGCATGTACTCATACACCAGAAGGAATTGCTTCTCTTCCCAGCAATAGCCCAGTAATTTAACAAGATTTGGATGGCTAAATTTTCCCAAGAATTTCACCTCCGCCTGTAAAATTAAATAAAATATAATTTCTTGATTAATGTGAATATTAATATTATAGAAACTTCAAAAGATCTTTGGAATTTTCAATTAATACTGCTTGACTTTTTGAAGAGATATATATAATTGGTCATAATGGAAGGAAAAAAATATGGTACTATTAAATAAAATCTTGGCCGGCTAAGGGGAGGAACGCCGAAGGCACATGATTACAATTTTGACTTCCATGAACAACTATTAAACATTATGGTATGTTTTTTTGAGCAACTATTATAACTACATGAGCAAAGGGAGGGGGATGAGGCTCGAACCCAAGACCTCGAGCTCCTTTAATGGAGCCGACGCCAGCTGGGCTACAAGACCTTCAACAACATTGTGGTCTTTATGAGTCTTAGAAGAAATGTTTTGGAATTTTGAATTTTTGTAGCAACTTACTGGTGCAAAGTTAGAGGGTGAGCATATATATATATATATATATATATATATATATATATATCAGCTCCATTAAAGAAGCTCGATGCAACACACACAGGCCACAGTTTCCATTTTCTCTCCATGTAAACACACTCCATAATTGGTATAAACAAAAGAGAGATAGAGAGACTGAGAACAAAATACGAAAAAGGGAGAGAGCTTTACCTACCGAGAGAGGACGAAAGCATTTCTTTCATTTCTCTTTGTTTCTAGGCTATGTATTTATTCATTTTATTGTAAGGAATAAATTGTAAATCATATTTCTTTATAGTAGAAATATATATTGAACTAGGTTCCGTGGTATTTTCTTAAATTTGAGAGGTTTTCCATAAAAAAATATGGTGTTCCATTTATTTTCTAGTATATAACAATTTTTGGAATAACACTATCTATCGCTATGTAGTCGATTCATACAATTCGCGAGTTAACTTGGTTCGTTTGTAATCATCACAATATTGAGGATTAGCACGACAAATAATTGGTAGAATGGACTAAAAATATCATTAAAGACCATGTAATTATATTAAAAATAACGTATATTTTACTGAAATCATATAATTTTTTAGATTTTTGTGTACATAAGAACAACCTACCTTAATCTCATGACTTTAGACATAATAATTAAAGAATAATAATAGTAATAATAATAACATAAAAGGTTGAGGTTTGCCCATTTAGAAACCAAAATAATAATATATAATAAAGAAAAAGATATGAACTCGAGATATGGCCACGAAGTCTTGGCATGGCCACCCACAAGTGTTAATAACTTGATCAATTATATTAGACTCTTTTTTTATTACAAAATAATATTGTAATTTATCTGTTGAGGAAAATTTATTTTCGATCCTATAGCTTTCACATTTTTCATTTTTTATCATATTAGTGATCAATTCCCAGTTTCACTTAACCAAGTTGTACTTTTCTCCAATATTAATCCCTTTTTATCAGATACTGACATGACGTCGGACATGCCAATAATGCCTAATGGCTAAAAAGGATTTTGAAAGTGGACAAAAAAATTAAGTAAAATTTTTTTGTGGGCAAAGTTGTACTTTTTTATTATTTTAATCTTTCACTAAAAATTTCAAAAAAAATTATATATAATTTTTTGTCTGCCAAGAGCCCGGCTTTACCCAAAGCATGGATCTGCCCTAACAATATCCTCATGCTTCAATAATAACAGATGAAATATTTGTAGAATATGTGCATCATGATTCCCTCTCTAGTTTGTCACGTATAATGAAATATTACATCTATCGCTCTTGTGCTTTGACATGATCTCCGAGGGATTTCCTCGGAGACCATCTATTGCCTTTGGACCTGAAGATTTATAAAGGTTATCATGTATTGTTTATTTCTGCCACGATAGCCAATTATAATGTGCAAATGATCTTCGTGGATAGAGATGCATTGTCAATATTGGTCCAAGAGTTCTTGCTATGCCTCAATCTCAAATTTTTTATTTATTTTTATGTGGGGAGGGGAGATTTCAAATTTTTTGGCACAACCCAGCATTGAACATGAGACGTCCTATTTGGGGACAAAAGGTGACAACAAACCGGGAAAGCCCGTGGTGTCGGCTCAAAATTTTAAAATAGTTATCATAAACTTAAAAAATTCGAGCTATTCGACTCAATTTAAGTCCTTGTACCCCAAAAGACACACCAAGTCTAGTAGTCTAATGATATAGTATTGTATGAAACTCATTTATTTTTAAAATATAAAATAATGAAGAAATAATTTGAGAAGTAATATAGAAAAATAATTTACCTGCCATTCCTTGAGACCTTGTTCACTATCAGGATTGGACTTTTTGACAGCAACAGGAATTCCGACACCAACCCGCGACGGCGCGTAGGTTTTCTCATCCACCCACCCTTTGAAAACTGTCCCAAATCCGCCCTCCCCCAGCACCGTGTCCGGCCGGAAATTCCTCGTCGCGCTCCTAAGTTGTGCGAACGTGAACATCTTCAAGTTCGGAGTCGTATTGATCTTCCCACTTGTTGGCAGCTGAACACCCCCCGCAGCACCACCTCCTCCCCCTCCAACACCGCCGCGATCTCCACCAGGCGGAGACACGCGAGTTCTCTGACCCCGGTTCTTGATCGCCTTCCCATCACCATTACGTACTGTAAAATCAAATCAAAACAAAAACCAAAAAACTTCTCAATCGTGGATTGGAGATTACTCACACGAAATAGACACAAAAAGCACACACAGACACACACCTGGGCTGCAGGGTGTGACGGTGTAGAGTCGTGTATCAATGGGCTTCCGCCAGCAGTTTCCCATTTTTTTCTGCTAAAATCTGCTTCAAGTTTATTAATCTAAAAGTTTATGGAAAAATCTATCAAAATTTGCGAGTAATTCGTATCAAAGTGTGAGGTTTCTGGGAAGGGAAGGAGAAAGAACAGAGGAAAATGGTAGGGACGATCGGCACAAAGAAAGATGAGGAAACCTCCTGCTTGATTTTTACTAATAATTTGATCTTGTTTATATAGTAATCATAATAAATACATAATTATTTAATATATTTGTTATTATTTTATAACGTGGACTTATTCTAAACTTGACTATCTTTGCCGTCGTTAACGTGTTGTTGGAGTCTCAAACTAAAAGGGGATTTTTATTCGAGTAAAACCTATCTTATATGTACTCCTAAAAATCTCACGATGTAGTATCGAACATTTCTAGGATATCGACACTCTTCGGACACTCTTGGGACACATGTCGGATACACCACGTGGCGTGTCTTTAAGTTTTTTTAAAAAAATTAAATCGAATACATGTGCCTGACACTTCTCTCAAAATCGGACACCCATGTCGGACACTTTCGATGAGAGTGTTCTACACAGAAAGGACACTTTTGGTGGTTAATTCTACAATTTAAAAAAGTTTTTGGCTAAAATGAAATTTGGACGTGTTGGTTAAACTTCATGTCAATTGAAGTAATATAAATTTGGTGTTAGTACGAGTGATACTATGATGATTTCAGTGGTTCACATTGATTTATAGTTTTTTGAATTTGGTAAGAATATTTTGAGTGTTATATTATATTTGGGCGTATTTGTTAAATTTTATGTTGATTGAATTAATATGTATTTGATATTAGTATGAGTGATACAGATTTATTTATATGCTTCCTGCATTTGATAATAATATTTTTGTTGTTTTTACATGTGATGTTATCCGCTTATTTTTATGTTTTTATGGTAGAAAGGATTACTAAAAAATAAAGGAAACACACCAAGATTTTTACGTGGAAAACCTTCGAATTGAAGGAAAAACCACGGGATCTAGTACAGTTTAAATTGTACTATCACGAAAAAATGATCAAGTTACAGGACTTTTGACCCATTACAATCGCAGAATTATCACATAAAAATATCTGCAAAGTACAGACAAATGATGGCCGAACAGACTTGGAAATGCTCTCTTCGAGTCTTTTTCTTTATTCCTCCCCTCTTTTGTAATGAGACCTTCAACTCCTATTAATAGGAGCTATTCTGGAGTTACTTGGCGGGAAAGTCTTGAATGTGCCTCCCTTGATCGTGGCTAAGACATGGCAAACATGTCCGAGAAATCCGCCCCATTAATGCACGTTCAATCCCCGCCGGTTAATTAGTTTTAATTATGGCCGGGTCTTCCGCTATATTTTGACCAAAATCCCGAAGAGGGTAAGGGATGCTCGGTAATATGTTGATCGGTATTCTGTGTTCGGTAACCATCTCTTCGGTCTAACTTCTGTTCGGCGATTTTAGAGTTTGTATTTTCATAAATGGATTTTACCTGAGAAAATCAATATGTCATATGACATCACCTCAACCCCCCCCCCCCCCCCCCCCCCCCTGAAGTAAAGCAAGATGAAAGTAGTGAAATCTTGGTTTATTGTCTTCGGGTAAAATCCTGACCTGCTCGGGAAATTTTGCCGCTTAATTTTCCCACCTAAAAAATTCAAAAAACCTGCGGCGTTTCGTTTCCCGAGGCACATCTATAACCGTTCACTTGATTATTTGAGCGGTGCTGATTCAGCGATTGTTCAAGTGGCCCCCCTATAAATACTCGTTCATTCATATGGTTTAACTCACTCTACTGCAATTTGCTTCCGAACTAGCATCAGACGTCCGACCAACTTTTCTTCCATACTTATTTTCTTTCCGTTCATCGAGTATGTCTTCTTCCGATGATTGCTTGAAAGCTATAGGCATGTTCGATGAGGAGGGTATCCTGAGTCCCTCTCCTCGACATTCTTCTTCCTCTGATAGTGAGGAGACTTCCAGCTCGTCGTCAGCCTACGATGTTCGTAGAGAAGAGCTTCAGGCTGCGACAGAGCAGGATTTGATAAAAGCCCGCGTTCCTTGGTTTGAGATTTTTGAATCAGGGATTAAATCACAACGGCAACTATCCAATATCCAAACTAAATGGGAGATTTACGAGGGGACATCTATTATTGTTCCCCCTCCCGGATCTCGTCCTCACATGCCTCTCGAGGGTTATTTTCCCTTTTACATAGACCAACTCCGAGGGGGACTTCGTTTTCTTGTTCCTCCTTTTTTTTTTATAGATGTTGCTTCCTACTTTGCCATCTCTCTTAGTCAGTTGTTCCCCAACAGTTATCGATTGTTGGCGGGTTTCTACATAGTTTTATCCTTTTTTGGTTTCTCTCCGACTCCTGAACTTTTTCATTGTTTTTTTTTCAATTAAATCGAAAGGATATCGGGCTCTTTTACTTTTCTTCTCGGACAGGGGTGGGTTTCCTGAAAAACTACCCATCTTCCATAAAAAAACTGGAAAAAATTCTTCTTCTTTGCTCGCCCACTCCAACCCTGGGATTGCCCCATGGAGTGGAAAGAGAACTTACCGAAGGGCAAGTTGATCAAGGGGCTACTTGAGGGAGAAACATATCTATCGGTTCGTCGTAAGCTTGGCGATCAGTGTTTTAACCTTGGGGAGCTGATTGACGACGGACTGCTGTATTTGTTCCAGCTTAGTCCGAAGGGTGCTTCCCTAAAACTGCCCCTCGGTGAGTGCTACCGAGCGTTCTGCTTTGTTTGCTTACTTTGTTTTGATATGCTTGAATAATTGCTATGATGTCTTTTTCTTGCAGAAACAAAGATGCTGAAGGCCAAGATTGCTGCTAGCTTGAAGAAAACTTCCTTACAAGGGAAGGCTGTTGAACAGACCACTGATCCAATTCCTCCTCCATCTGTTACCCCCACTCCTACCGAAGAAGTGGTTGAAATACCCGAGGAAGAAACCTTGGTTCCTCGGTCACTGAAGAGGGCGGCCCCCGAGGGCCAAGATTCTTCCTCAAAACCCCCTCCTGCCAAGAAAACTTCTTCTCCTCGAATCACCCTTACCCGCCGAGCTAGTCCACCACCTAAAACTCGAGCTGTTTCTCAACCTGCTCCAAGTGGTTCGGGCGCTTCTCGGCCAACCTCCAGATACCATATACCCGATTGGATCTATTCCCCTAATGTCCCCATTCTGAGAAAACCTGACCCCAAAATTTCTCACTCTATCATTTGCAATTGGGCCAATTCTCCCGACCGTAAATACCTCGGAGGGTTGGCCTTCAGCAACCTGATAAATGATTTCTCCACTTCCTCCACCCAGGTAATTTACACTCTCTTCAACCTGATAAACACTTTATCTTCGGTATATTGACTTCATTTATTCTCTTGCAGACCAATCTGATGGCCGACGAGATTACGACTCGCTTCCAATCTCTGAGATCATCAGATGGGGATAGCCAGAAACGCCTCAAACAACTAGAAGGCATAGGTGAAGAGATGAAGAAATCCGTGAAATTAATGGAGGAGGGATACTCGGCTGCTGTGGCTGCTCGGGCTAAGGCAGTGAAGGCTCTCGAAGAGGCGCACAAGAAATTAGCCGACCTCGAGGAAGCTAACACCACTTTATCCGGGCAGTACAGGTCTGTGACTGAAGAGAACAAATCCCTCTCTGAGCAGCTTTCTTAGGAGAAGTCATCGCGGGCTGAAGAGAATAAGTCCCTTTCTGAACAGCTTGCTCAGGAGAAATTATCTCGGGCTGCTCAGATCGAAGAATCCTGGCTCATCAATAAAGAAGAGTTTATGAAGTCTGAAGAGTATGGCGACATTTTGGGTGAACGAGCTGCCAAGTTCCTTAATTATGGCTTTGAAGCGTCTGTTCGTCAATTTAAAGCCGCTGGCTATCCTCCTGAAGGAGCTTCAACAGACTTCGTAAATGTTGATGCTGCCCTGAATACCATTCCCGATGAGTTCTTCCAGCTGTAGATTTAGGGACATACCCTTCTTGTTCTAACTTTTGAATTATTGTAATCTTTTGGGAATAATATTCTGATTTTCCTTGTCTTTTTACAATCTTGTATAAGTTAGCCTCTCAACCAAGAAAGACTTAAGCAAATAAAGTTCAATCCATCTTCAAAGATAATAGTTATTACGAGCAAATAAAGCTCGGTTGGAATAAGAAATATCCCAAAATAATGAATATAACCGAGCTCAGTGAAAAGACAACCCGAGCAGATAAAATATGGTCCGGGTTCAAGGGAAAACATCCCGAGCAGATAAATATGATCGAGCTCAAAAAATATTCCGAACAAGCCCGCTATTCCGAGCATAACCACTTAGGCAATTTTAAGCTTAAACGTGGACCAATCATCCCGATCCCACGGGTAAACGATGCTATTTTTAAGTTTAAACGTTGATCAAACATCCCGATCCAACGAGTAAACCGATGGTATTTTTAAGTTTAAACGTTGACCAAACATCCCGATCCAACGAGTAAACCGAACATTGCTCGCTACCCCGAGCATAATCACTTAGTCCCATTTTAGGTTCAAATACAGACCAAACATCCCGATCCAGTATTTAACCCGCCAACAATGGACGATAATAAAGCAAGCTCGCTACCCCCGAGCACAATAACATGATATTTTTAAGTTTAAATGTGGACCAAACATCTCGACCCCACGAGTAAACGATGGTATTTTAAGTTTAAACGTTGACCAAACATCCCGATACAACGAGTAAACCAAACATTGCTCGCTACCCCGAGCATAATCACTTAGTCCCATTTTAGGTTCAAATACAGACCAAACATCCCGATCCTGTATTTAACCCGCCAACAATGGACGATAATAAAACAAGCTCGCTACCCCAAGCACAATAACATGATATCTTTAAGTTTAAACGTGGACCAAACATCCCGATCCCACGAGTAAACGATGGTATTTTTAAGTTTAAACGTTGACCAAACATCCCGATCCAACGAGTAAACCGAACATTGCTCGCTACCCCGAGCATAATCACTTAGTCCCATTTTAGGTTCAAATACAGACCAAACATCCCGATCCTGTATTTAACCTGCCAACAATGGACGATAATAAAACAAGCTCGCTATCCCGAGCACAATAACATGATATCTTTAAGTTTAAACGTGGATCAAACATCCCGATCCCACGAGTAAACGATGGTATTTTTAAGTTTAAACGTTGACCAAACATCCCGATCCAACGAGTAAACCGAACATTGCTCGCTACCCCGAGCATAATCACTTAGTCCCATTTTAGGTTCAAATACAGACCAAACATCCTGATCCTGTATTTAACCCGTCAACAATGGACGATAATAAAACCCCGAGCACAATAACATGATATCTTTAAGTTTAAACGTGGACCAAACATCCCGATCCCACGAGTAAACGATGGTATTTTTAAGTTTAAACGTTGACCAAACATCCCGATCCAACCAGTAAACCGAACATTGCTTAATAAGCGAAAATTTATTTAATTAAGAAATACATATGAGAACAGCAATGATAACTGAAATATTACACGAAATACTTTCTTAAATTATGAATGTTCCAAGGTCTCACCAGTTCTCGACCTTCATGATCTTCCAGCCTATATGCTCCTCTTCCGATCACTCCTCTTACTTTATAGGGGCCTTCTCACTTGGGTGCTAACTTCTTTACTTCCCCAGCAGGATTAATTCTTCGCAGCACTAGATCTCCCACCTGAAAAGCCCTCGGGTGAACCCTCCGATTGTAAGCATTGGTAACCCTTACTTTGTATAATTCCATTTTAGCCAGGGCTCTTTCTCTCAACTCTATAATCCCATCTAACTCCAACTTTCTCTTTTCTTCGTTCTGATCGGGATTATAACTTTGTACCCGAAGAGATTCCACTCCAATTTTCACTGGGATGAGGGCCTCGGAACCATATACTAAACTGTAAGGAGTCTCTCCTGTAGATATCCGAGGAGTCGTTCGGTAAGCCCATAAGACACCGGGTAATTCATTTACCCACTCCCCTCGAGCCCCTTCTAGTCTTGTCTTGATCCCATGCAATAAAATCCGATTAATCATTTCCGCTTGTCCGTTTGCTTGAGGATACGCTACTGAAGTAAAGACTTGTTTAATTTTCATATCTTTACACCACTCTTGTATTCTTCCTCCTTGAAACTGTCTTCCATTGTCGGAAATTATTCTTCGGGGTATTCCGAACCGGCATACTATGTTTCTCCACAAGAATCTGATGACTTCTTCCTCAGTTATTTTGGCCAATGGCTCTGCTTCCACCCATTTAGTGAAGTATTCGAAAGCTACTATGGGACATTTTCTCTGCCTTGTAGCGGGAGGAAACGGTTCAACAATATACATTCCTCATTGGTCAAATGGACAAGAAGTGATGCTGCTATTAAGGACTTCCGCAGGCACGTGGGACACATTTGCATGTCTTTGGCAATTAATGCACTTTTTCACAACTTCCTCAGCGTCTTCCTTCATCGTCGGCCAATAGTATCCAGCCCGAAGGGATTTCTGATTCAGCATGTTAGTCCCCAAATGATTTTCGCAACATCCTTCATGAATTTCCCTTAGCAAATGTTCTCCTTCTTGCCTCGAGGGACATTGTAAAAAAGGAATCGAGAATCCTTTTTTGAACAACTTGCCTTCTATCAACACAAATTGGTTCCCCATCCTTTTGACTCGAGCAGCTTCCTTTGGGTTAGGAGGCATAATCTTTGTCTTCAAAAATTGAGTAATATGCTCTCGCAATCAGATACAATACATGGCTCCAAATTCATGATGCTGTTGATGGATATATGAGAGATCAAAAGATCTTGTACGAGCACATTCATGTTCTTCCATTCGTGTACTGAACTAGCAAGTTTTGCTAACTCATCGGCACGAGTGTTCTCTTCTCTTTGTACTTGCGTTAATTCCACCTCTTGAAATTGGGCCATCATTGCCCGAACATTTTCCACATACTTTCTGAGTTTCTCCTATTTCACCTTATATACCCCATTCACTTGATGAACAACCAGCATTGAATCCATAAAAGCTTTTATCTTCCTAGCTCCAGCATCCAATGCTATTCGGAAGCCCGAAATAATAGCTTCAAATTCAGCTTCATTGTTTGAGGAGGGTAACCCAAACTGGACGACAACTCTGATTTCTTCCCCTTCGGACTAATGAGTATGACACATGCTTCACTTCTTCTCCTACTAGAAATTTCATGGTTAGATGATAGGTGGAGGCAACGGCTTCGAAGGCGGTTAGGGCTGGTCTTCCCAATATTACATTATAAGAAGATGGTGCATCCACAATGAGAAAATTTATCATCTTCGTTTTGATCCTTGGTTCTTCACCAAGTGTAACTGGTATAGACACCTGCTCTATCGGATTTATGACATCCCCTGCAAATCCGTGCAAAGAAGTATTCACCCTTAGTATGTGTAAGCTCCCCAAGTCCATTTGGTTTAATGTACTAAGGAAAAATACGTCTGCTGAGCTTCCCGTATCCACGAAAATCCTTTGCACACTGTAGTTAGCCACTGTGGCAGCCAAAGCATCATCATGAGGAAAATGGATCCCTTGTAGATCTGCGGGCCCAAAGGATATGGACGGACCCTCATGTACATGATTGGGGTCAATAGACAATACTTGAAGTTTCCGAGCATGACTCTTTCTTGCTCTGTTCGAATCTCCAGCCGACATTCCTCCGGATATCATGTGTATAGTTCCCCGATTAGGGACATTGTTCAAGGTTTCTTCTTCTCCCTCTGCTCTTCCTCCCCGAACCGACCAAGGGACTGGCTGAGGCGCTCCTCTTCCGGGATTTACATTATTTTTAGGAATGAAATTATTGTCCTTGAACTCCTCGCTAAATCCCTGCCTTCCATCAGACTCATTAGATCTTCCACCTCGAAAACCTCCTCCTCGGGATCCTCTTCCTCGGAAGGACCCTCCTCGGAACGTTCCTCCTCTGAAAGGTCCCCCTCTATGGGGTCCACCCCGACCTCTCTTCGGCATACTTTGATTCATGGCCACTTCCCGATGAGGTCTCATCGGGAGATACTGGTCAAAACTTCTTTGATCGGCTCCACTGGCTTATTCTTTCTGTTCGCCTCTTCCCCAACTTTACATTCTCTTCTTTGCTTCATCCTTTGGGCTTCCTCCAGATTAATGTATTTGGAAGCTCTTCCCAACAGCTCATCATAATCAGAAGGTGGCTTTTTTGCCAAAGATCGGAATAAGTCCCCCTCTTTTAATCCCTGGGTGAACGCGCTGATGAGTATTTCAGAGGTAACATGTGGAATGTCAAGACATGCATGACTGAATCTTTTCAGAAAGTCTCGAAGAGATTCCTTATCCGCTTGCTTAATCCCGAACAGACTAAGAGCTGTTCTCTTGCAACTCCGACTACTTGCAAACTGAAATAAAGAACTAAACTTCGGGAAGGAGTCTATGATTCCCGCTGGCAACTGATTAAACCATGATTGCGCCGCACCAGACAATGTAGTCAGGAGAACCCGACATTTCACTCCATCCGTAAGTTGATGAAGAAGCGAAGCATTTTCAAATCGAGACAAATATTCTTCAGGATCTGCACCACCGTCATAATTTCCCACATTTAGAGCCCTGAAGTTTGGGGGCAAAGGATCATCAACAACACGGGGAGCAAATGGAGTGCTCCTTTGCGGGGGATACAGACGTCCCTCCATTTTATTATGCATCTGCTGTATCTCATTCTTCAGCTCCTCCATTTGGTGATTTAGAGCTTTGTCAGTTTCATCATTCAAATGACTGGGAATACCTTTAACCTCTTCAGGCTCTTTTTCTGGCTCCTGCACGGAGGCCAAATCTTCCCCTTCTTCTTCCTGCATGGTTTCTTCTTTCTGGGGAGGGGCCATAAATTGCTTCATGACCTCCCCGACAGTTCTGGCTATCATTTCTGTCAACTGTTCCATGGGCATACCCCCAGCAGGAAATATCCGAGGAATATGTTGAGATGATCCTGCGTCTTCTGGCCCTTCTCTTGGTTCTGTGAACGAGTATGGGCGAGAATTGGATCCATTTCCCCTGGAAGCTTGCCCCGTACCTCTACCTCTAGCCATCTTGCCTTTTGATTTACTTTTTGTTAGAAAATTCTTCCTGCTTCAACGTCTCTACTCTAGTTCCCACAGACAGTGCCAATGATGTTATCCGCTTATTTTTATGTTTTGATGGTAGAAAGGATTACTAAAAAATAAAGGAAACACACCAAGATTTTTACGTGGAAAACCTTCGAATTGAAGGAAAAACCACGGGATCTAGTCCAGTTTAAATTGTACTATCACGAAAAAATGATCAAGTTACAGGACTTTTGACCCATTACAATTGCAGAATTATCACATAAAAATATATGCAAAGTACAGACAAATGATGACCGAACAGACTTGGAAATGCTCTCTTCGGAGTCTTTTTCATTATTCCTCCTCCCTCTCTGTAATGAGACCTTCAACTCCTATTTATAGGAGCTATTCTGGAGTTACTTGGCGGGAAAGTCTTGAATGTGTCTCCCTTGATCGTGGCTGAGACATGGCAAACATGTCCGAGAAATCCGCCCCATTAATGCACGTTCAATCCCCGCTGGTTAATTAGTTTTAATTATGACCGGGTCTTCCGCTATATTTTGACCAAAATCCCGAAGAGGGTAAGGGATGCTCGGTAATATGCTGATCGGTATTCTGTGTTCGGTAACCATCTCTTCGGTCTAACTTCTGTTCGGCGATTTTAGAGTTTGTATTTTCATAAATGGATTTTACCCGAGAAAATCAATATGTCATATGACATCAACATGATTTTAGAATTTAAAAAATGTGAATTTTAGTATTTTGTAATATAGTACATATATAATAAATTTTAAAATATACAAGCGTGTCCCAACCGTGTCGTATTATGAAAAATTTTAAAAATTCATGTCGCCGTGTTCATATCATATCGTATCAGTGTCGTCGTGTCAGTGTCCGTATATTATAGACTACAATCATCATAATGAGGGGTGGACGCATGCATTTGGTAAGGAGGCAAAAAAATAATTAAAAAATTTAAGGTAGAAAAAATTTTGGGTTATGCATCTACAAATGACATATGGTTTGGGGGTGGACAAATGCTTAACCTAAGACGTTGACTCTACTCACGTTACGTGTACAACTAAAAATATATATGGTAAGTGTAGTCAATAAGCATGGTGCTAATATTCTTGTCGTGAAAAGGAAGATTAGTGAAATTGTTTTATAAGTTGGTCAATTTCGGATTTGGGTCATCTAATTAGTAAAAATTCGATCTTAGTATGATAAATTGGTTTATTTAGCTTTTATTTCTTTTTTCTTTTTCCGTCGAAGTGATAGCATGTGCTGAATATTACTGATATAATGTCAGATAATACTGACAGTGTCAAACAAGACTATAAAAAAATGATCAAAAGTACGAAAAAGACCAAAATTTAACTAAATCTAAAAACTACCACATAAATCTAATATCATCAAATATTTGTGATTATATTTCATGATTAATACTTAATCTACTCAAGTTAGTGTTGAATTCCAGTTGTTAAGACTAGGGCTGCTTGACGGACCCGGCCCAAAATTTTGAATACAAATGCCCATTAGCTCAATTGGTTAGAGCTGCAGAATAGAATGTGATGTCCGCTTTTTCGAAGCCTCCAAACAACAATTTTCTGGCTTTTTTGAAAAAAAATATCAAAAAAATCGGTTCCATGTTGGAACCTGTCCAACCCATAACCAGATCCAACCCGGTTCTTTATCGGATCGGATCGGTTCCAAATCGAAATCGGATGGATTCGATTCGGATCGGACTAGATTGATCTGATAGGCAACCCTAGTTTAGACTATAATTACAAATTAAAGTAAAAAATGGGAGTAGCAAATGCAACGAATATACAAACGCGGAACACCAAATAATAATGCTCTCTTGCTACACGTGTAATGCGGGACACTGCCCAATGGTTTCGATACAACCCCATAATCTTTTTTTTTCTAAAATTATTACACTATTATTAAGTTTCATTTATTTATTATAACACATGACTGATAATTCCATTATTTATTTATTATGGTGTTATGATATTATCATAATAATTATTATTATTATCGGAACAATTTTTATGTTAAATTTATGAAAATTGTCTTAGAAGATTAACTTTTATTATGTGATGGTTTGGAAACTTGCATGGAAAGTTTCGGTAGCCACGGATGAATATAAGATATAATAAATTTTGAAAATTGAAGGATGTGACTTATTTTTAGTCTATATTTTTTAATTAACTTTCTTTATTATAAGTATAAAATATACTATTTTATAAGGGCTCAGCCATTAATAATGAAAGTTGGTTTCTTGGATAAAATTTTTTTAGTCTAAAATATACACATTTTTAGTCTAAATTATTTTTATGGCATTCGCTCTATTTTAGTAGAATATAATATGATAAATGATAACTTATTTATTGAAAGTCTATAAAAGTTTAAATTAATATATCATTATATTGAGAAAATTTGGATTAATAATCAAATATGAACATTATTTCTGAAAAATGTAATGAAATATAGGAAAGTTCATGAATAAATACGTGTTTAACTGAATCAAATAAGAACAAAGAGTAAAAGCATGGGTCAACCAAAGCAACCAAAAACCTTTATTTTTCAAGTTTTTTTTCCTCATTTTTTTGTCCACGTCTTAATTAATTATTTCTTTTAAACAAAATTATTTGATAAATATAAATATTAGCAATGTATTGGACATGCAATGTAGAAGTGGTGTACTCATCAATTTTTGTGTGAGCCCGAAGATGCACCGTCTTTAGTCTAACAAATCTGATCCATCGGCACGCACGTGGTATAAGAAAATAAAAGCGTGTCTCTGTTACCAATTATTGTTGAAAAAATTGGCTTAATGAATTGAAATTAAGCAATAAAAAAACGAGAAAAAGTCGAATGTTTGAAAAAAATGAATGAAAACAAAAAAAATAAATTACGCTGCCTCTAAAAATTACAGGCAGCAAACGCTCAAATGTTTCCTATGAGGCGCTTGAGCTCCTCGTGTGCTGCCCAGAATTTTCTAGACAACAATTGGATAGAATGAGAGACGCCCTAGTGCCTCCCCGGGAGTGCTAGGGTGCCTCCTGCATGTTTTCAAAGGGATTTGCATCTCTTTCATGTGTAGGGTGTGGCTTTCATGAAATGATGCTTTGAAATGGTGTCTTTTGATCATGTCTTATGTACTAACATATAATCAACATCCTCACCTGAATTAAAACAACAGTTCTTGCAGAATTAACATCACATGCTCGAGAGAAAGATCAAATAGCAACTGAATCATATTCATATCGCGTTCATGAGAAAAGAGAGTTTACAATAGTTGTGGTTGTGAGACTTGTGATTTATAGTGCCACTATCACAAGCAATGAGTAGTCGTTAGAAGTGTAAAAATGGGTTATTCCAGAGGGTTGGCCCACCCCGACCCACCAAATAAGTGGGTTGGGCCAGGAGTTTTTAGGCTCGCCGGAAGGCCAACCTATACAAGCCAACCCATTTGGGCTATGGATTGGTCCTTTTGTTTTCAAAAAAAAAAAATGGTTATTCCTTTTTTTAGACTCAATTCATAATAGAACTCATTATCACATTGAAAAATCCGGTTCACAATATATTTTTCACTTAGTCGTGCTTAAAAGTTGCAACATGGATTTCAAAATTGAGTAAAATATAAATTTCCTAGTCAAGTATTTGGGCTGATGTCTAGATAAAACATGAAGCAAGTTTCAATATTCTCTTAGCATCAGTTACAGGCTCGGCAAGTCCAATTGTAATTCTTTCCTGAATTCTTTTAAAATATTTTTGAATTTTTTTCGGCGAGTTGACCCATCTAACCTGCGGCCCACCTCGGGTTGGATTTGGTTGGGGTTTTCCCAACTCGCCTGGAGACACGCCCAAACAGACCCAACCTGTTTGGGCCGCAGGTTTTGTGGGCTTGCCCATTTGGGTAAGGCTGATCCGTTTTGACAACTCTATTCATTGTATATTTGGAGAAGAGTGTCGTATTTCGTAAGCAACGTGTACGGGGAAAAATCTTCTTAATAAGGTAGTATAGAACACTAGTCTCAACTCAAACTTGCTCCAGTCATATTCCGATTTTTCACCTCGCTGCAAACAACGACGCCAACGAGATCCTTGTGGAGTTGAAGACAAACAAGGTAGCCAATAGTTATAACTTATAACAAAGTGGTAAGCGCTAATATGGGTTCGAGCCTACCGAAAATCATATTTGTGTGGATTGTATTGTGGTAAGAATGTTGGGGCACATATCCTACGTGCGCTCGTAGACGAGGTACTCCTCATCGAGCCTCTCAGAAAGTAATTTCACAGGGGTTATTGGAAGTGGTGTACCAAATAATTCTTCTGTGCACTCGGAGGTGCACAATTTACGGCCTAACAAAACTGACCCATCAGTAATCATATGGTGCACTCATCATGTCTACCTGTTACTTATTACGGGGCTTTGTGCTGTCACTATAAGAAAATAGAGTTGTATCTTTGTAATCAGCTATAACTTTTAGCAAAATGACGATTAGCATTTGCTCCTGACACGGTATTCATTCATTCATTATATTTACTATATTACTAAACTTAATGGTATCTAATAGTTTATTGACTAAATGGAAGATTTTTACTCTTCTATTTGATTAACTTTATAAATATTATAAATAAATCAACTACTTTCAAAAGTAAAAATATATTACATATTTAAAATATATATTCATGTATTATATTGCACAAATATGCATATATCCATCGGTTAATTATGAATAAATCAACTACTTTCAAAGTGTATCGAGTTGGTTCGTTTTTTTTAGTATAATCAAATATTATCGGATTCATATTTAAAATTATGAAACTCAGACGAGTTTGAACATTTTCGAGTGTGTTTTTAATTTAAGCCAAAATTATTTTATTTAGTAATAAATTACAAGCTTTAATATTTTAATTAGCACTTTGAGTAAATTCAAAATTTACAATAAGCTCGATAAGTAAGTTCAAAACAGATTAATCAAACTCTAATTTCAACGCTTAGTCGAGGCGAACTTGAAATCAAAGCAGTTTGTTTTTAAAATTTGAGTAAATCAATTATAAAAAAAAGAGAGCTAAAGTTCGAAATTAAAAGACAATTTGTGCCAATTCCAATGTAAAATTATTGAGTCTTCAATATATATGATAGAGCTAGATCACATGATGCGCATGTGTGCCTTAATAAACTTATTAAAAGAAATATATATACACACACTAAGGAAACGAAGTTAAACATATCTAATATACTTCATAATTAACAAATTTACATCATTATTATATTATTTACAAATTTCCAATACGAAGTTCTTCACAATTTGACGTCTGCAGCTTTACTATTCTTAAAAAGTATTAAAAATAGACATTACTCTAAGATTGCAGTTTTGCAAAATGTTATAGCAATTAATAACACTGTAATTCAAATCTTTTATTCGATCTCTCTTCTAGTAGGAACAATTATTATTCTGCGAAAATATATTTATATAATGAAAATGAAAATTAAATATTAATATTACATTTGTATTCAGCATGTTCGGACACTCCGCGGAAACGAACACGGCAGGACACAGGTACGACACGGTGTCGAACATGCCACGTGGTGTGTCTGGATTTTTTTTTTTAAAAAAATCCGACACGTTTCGGACATGGCATAGACACGAGAAAATGTTAAATATTTTTTTTTAAAAATAACTTTTTATTTTACACAAATGTTAAAAAATTATAACTTTTTTGTATGTTTTAATTAGTGAATGGAGTGTCTACAACTTGACGTCATTTTCAGTTTTATTATTCAAATATTTGATAACTAAAGTTTTTTTTTTAATTTTAGTATATTAGAACATAATGTATATGTAGAATATATATAAAACAAATATTTTTGTATCCTAGAAGTGTTGTGCCCCATAATTTTTGAAAATTCGTGTCCCTGTATCCGTGTCGTGTCGTAGATGTATCTCCGTATCCGTGTCCATGCAGCTAGATTAAGAATGACTCATATTATTTTCGGAGATTTATTAAGAATGACTCGTATTATTTTCGGAGAATCATATCATTACCTTATGTAATGACTAATATAAACATTCAAATTAACTCAATAAAAATAAAAGTCATATCTATAAAGTTCATTATATTAATTTTCATGCCAAAAAACTTAGATATCAAAATTATTATTATTTTCTCCGCAAAAATTTTATAACATCATAGATTTTATCATATTTTGTTTTATCAAATATTTTACTATTTTATATATTATTACGTTTTTTTATGAAGTCATTACATAATAGTGAGTATTATTTTATCTACTTATCATATGATAGATTTTTCATATCAATCTGAAGCGGCTAGAGACCATAAAAATTCATCTGAACCCAAAATCGTAGAAATTTGTATTATGATAGTTAAAAAAATTATTCAGAAAGATTTAGTAATCTTTAGTGTGCGACTTAGTAAATCCTAATGTGCGAATTAGTAAAGCTTAGTGCACAAATTAGAAAATATTAATTTCCTTGAATCGCCGAACGCGCACTCAGCTCACTAGATCGTAATCAGAGTGTCAGTGCGTGGAAGTGAAGGATGATTATGTGATTTAGTGATAGAGGTCGAGTCCCTGCATATGCGTATGGATGGATTGTTTTATTTTATTTTTTATGCCGTAAGTTAAAAACTTTTATTCACATAAATTTAGTTTTTTTTTTAAAATCTAAAAATGTGAGTAAACTAATCAAATTAAGATGACCAAAAATGTTTTAATTGAATTTAATTAGTCATTTAAGATGCCAGATGGCATCGGGCCATTATATTATTACAAACGAAAAAAAAAAGAGAAAAGAAAACAAAAACAAAAAGTCTACTTGATATTTTATTCTTAAATTATGATAAAAACTTGCCCTTTGACTAAATTTTCTCACTTGCAATGTTTTTCTAAAAAATATATTCTTGAATAAAATAAGTTTATCCAATATAATTATATTTTTAAATTAGCAAGCATAATATGTTAACAATAATTTATCCTATATTTTTGCAAATTTGAAAATATAACTGGAATAAAAAATACATTACATAGTTTGAGGATTTAGAAATATAATGATAAGATGAGCATTCATCATGTTACCTTATAAATTTACCATCATATGTCTGACCATATTCAAAATTTTGTTAGGAGGTTAATATTTAGTAAAATAGTGAATATGAAGATTCTATTATACCTTTTTTGTATATAACAAATTTACTAACTATTATCTATCAAAACACACTTTTAATAAATTTTCACGGTCAAGATATCATTAGAGCAAACTCGGTGTATGAGGCACCCGCAATATATGGGATCTGAGAGGGATCGGATCCATTGAGACTAATATACTCAGACTAATCTTACAATCAGAGGCGGACCTAGGGGGTGCGTCTGTCCCCCCAAAAAAAAATTCTATTAAAGAAAAAAAAATCATTTTTAAATTTTTTTTACACCTTCAATTATTTTTAACCCTTACGTATTATAAAAAAAAAAAAATATTCGCCCCTCAAATTTTTTTTCTGGGTCCACCCCTGCTTGCAATGTAAGAGATTGTTTTCTTGACTCGAACTCGTAAACTACAGGTTACATGACAACAACTTTACTATTGCGCTTATGTTTGCGTTATTTAAAAAGGTCATGTTTTTTGACACTATAACATTTTGAGGTCTAAAATTTGATTTGAGCCTTTGACCGATTCTTTAATTTAAATTTCTGCTACATTTCAAAATATAATATCATAATTTCTGTTAGTTCTGTTATTTGTTTTCGCGATACTTCCTTTTGACTAAATCCAAGTTTCTGAGTTACTAGAATCCCTCTGAAAATAGCTCTCCAGAAGAATGGGTAAACGCTTTATTTTATACAAAGGTAATAATTGGAGTCTTATATAAATTCATTTTATAATTTAATGGTAACTTATAATTCAAACCCCACTAATTTATTTTATTATTTCAACAAATTTGTCACCTCGAAACCAACACTCTCAACACTTTAATTTTTTTTGAATTATGGCTGCTTCTTTTTTTCCAAAATTTTAAATAAAGAATTATTTACATCGTAAATAAAACTTAATTTTATTGAGGATTGAGTAATATGCAAAGTATTAATTTTATTTATATCAAAAACCATAAAAATGATAGAAAAATAACACAATTTTACATTATCTATATATATCTTCAAGGGTTGTGTTTACTTCGGTTACTAAGAATCTCCGTCCTTAAAACGATATTGTCCTGCCAATGTGTTAAGGATATCAACGTCAATTCGTTTCTCAAGATATATCGATTATAATTCGTGATATAAACACTACAAATCACGAATCATTAAACCACAAGGGCTTATAGACACTCAAACTTTGAATATGAATGATATGAAGAATAATGCACATATTTTCACTTTAAAAGTTGAATTTGATCTTGCAAAAAAGTGTTTTAATTCATTCAAGGGTTGTCCTATTTATACCAAAACCAATTGACGTCATCAAAGAACATATTTTGGAAGTGTTTTTTCATGAAAAAATCGTGTTAGAACCGAAGAGGGGTGATGAATGAGGTTCCTTGCTTACTTTAGCGTTTTAAAATGAATTTGCAAATAGTCGAATTTGCTCTGGGGAAGACTTCAAGTCAATCTAACAATAAATAATAATAAGTAATAAATAATTGCGTAAAGCGATAAACGACACAAATATTTGTTATAGAAGTTCGGCGATGAATCGCCTATGTCTCCTCTTCCCGGCTAGAAAACGTCCAACCGAGGTTCCACTAGAATAACTTTGATCTTGGCCTTAAGGGCTCCAAGTTAGCCACCACACACTCTTCACGAGTCTTCTTGGCCTTAAGGGCTCCAAGGATAGCCACACACAAACTCTTCCCGAGTTACCCACACTCTTCACGAGTCTTCTTGGCCTTAAGGGCTCAAAGGATAGGCACAACCTTGCACCAACTTCACTTGTTGATGTCTTATACAATTTCCAACTTGTGTCGGTGTTGGAGGACCTTACAATAAATCAAATAACACCTTCACGGTGTACCAACATGAAGAATCAAAAGCTCTAACACAAGAAATAAATTACAAACTCCAATACAACACAAATGTATGAAGTTTGCAAAGCTAGAATGATTTTGATTGAGCAAAGCTTTCTTGTAGTGTACCCTCTTGTTTCTTGTCTTCAAAATGCTCCAAAACATCCATATTTATAGTGTAGAAGGCCTCCAAGGCTCCTACTAGCCGTTCTTACACTTAAGGCTTGAATCACTCCAAGATCGCCTCGGACATCGCCTCGGGCGATCACCATCGCCGCACTCCAACGGTCATGAATTTGCACAAATCGCCTCAGGCGATCATCTCCCAAAAATAATGGCGTAGCCTTCAATGATCAAAATCTTTCATCGCCTCAAACGTTCCAGGCATCGCCTCAGGCAATCTCGCCATGCGCGCGGTCCTCGGCGTCGCTTCAGTCGATGAGCGTGGCGAAGTCTTGATTGGTTGCCATCGCCTGGGGCGATCCTGCCCAGTCCTTGCACAATTGATTTCCTTCAAACAATCCACTTTAACCATCTAAACCTGTACACTAAGTAGACACATTAGTATAACAAACACAAGTTTTGTTGATCATCAAAACTCATAAATACTTCGGAGATAAATTAAGCATTAAACTCAATAATGCGTTTAAGGCTCAACAATCTCCCCCTTTTTTATGATCACAAAACTTGATAAACTTGAAGAAGTAATATACATGAAATATGAGTAAACAAGACCCCCCCTTAACAAATGCATAGCACATACAAGTTTTATCAAGTAAAGCATAATACAAAACACTATCCCCCTCAAACCATGCATGTATTAAGCTCTCCGCCTCAAACTAAGCTTCAAGTTTATCAAAATTCTCCCCCTTTTTTGTGATAATCAAAAAGCACAAAGTTCAAATAAACATAGCACAAGTATATGTTGACACATATCCATAGTCTAACAATTAGCACATGTTCCTCATCAAGCATGTAATAGCCATAACAAGCATAAGATTAAATCATTGAGAGGAAGACAAACATGCGTTTAAGGCAATTTACAACAATGAATTCTAAATGTGCAAAGTGTGCATATGTTCTACTAAGAGTTCATGCACTCATTCCCAATAAACATTAAATTGCTCAATGCATCATTATAAACAATTGATAGGTAAATGGGAATAAAATCATTGAGGCCATAGAAATAATAAAGTTATATGAAATTCTTAATCCATTTTTCTATGATCCAAGATTGAGCATCTAAACACTTATAGCATGCTTAATCACATTTAATTGCACATTTCATATTCAAAGAGCACTCATGGCACATCAAGATATTTACCATAATGAGATAAGCATAAATTATGCATTAAAACAATTTAAATATGCATAAGCTAAGTGGAAATGCATTTTACTATCAATGAATATTGAGTTTCATTATTTATTGGTCACAATTAATTTGTGTCAATTAAATTTGAATTGCTCTTTTTAAATGCACAATTATAATTCAAAATAAATTTACCTTGGATGTTAAGAATGAATTCATATCATCGGTCCTTTACCTCGCGCTTCCTGTATTATGGTGCATAAGATGATTTCCTCCATTGAGATGCTAGTGCCTTCATCCTCTCTCCTTTTGCTGTTCCTACAAAACAAATTTTTGATTGGAGGTTCTTTGGTACCCATTTGATTTTTGGTCCTTGCGGGTTATCTTTCATCGATGCCTTTGGAATCCATTTCCACCTATTATTTGGTTGGTATCGATTTTTAGCAAATCTACATTTATTCTTTGTATGACCTGTAATACCCTTGTCCCGCATTGGTTGTGGATGAAAATTTAAAGTGGTTTATAAAGGCTTACAATGGACTATTATAGCAACTTTGGTTAACAATTTTCGTAGAGCGAGGACGGATACAAAGTAGTTGCTATAAGAGCCCATTGTACAGTCGCGCTTGCGCGGGCCTGGGCCCGGGTTGTGACAGAATGCTATCAGAGCCGGTCATCGGCAGAAAACACCGGGAGATAAGAGCTATGCGGGGCAAAGTTCTACGTGCATGTGAGCCACCTCTTGAGCTTAAAGGGGCAAAGTGCTACACGACGGGGGCCACCTCTTGCGGGGCAAAGTGCCAGCGTGGGAATAACCTCTTGAACCTGCGGGGCAAAGTGCTACATGATGGGAGCCACATCTTGAACCTGTAGGAGCCACCTCTAGATTCCCGGTGCCGGTGGATCAATGAGTTAGGTCGCGACGAGGACATCGCGTTCTAAAGGAGGGGTGATTGTAATACCCTTGTCCCACATTGGTTGTGGATGAAAATTTAAAGTGGTTTGTTTATAAAGGCTTACAATGGATTATTATAGCAACTTGGGTTAACCATTTTCGTAGAGCGATGACGGATACAAAGTAGTTGCTATAAGAGCCCATTGTGCAGTCGCGCTTGCGCGGGCCTGGACCCGGGGCGTGACATGACCAACCTTACAACAATAAGTGCAAGTATGGGAGTTATGCTTAGCTTTAGCCAACAAGTTTGAAAAAGTTTTTGATTTGCTAGAAAAGCCTAGTCCGGCTTTATCAACGCTATATCGTTGCAAGCCAAGCAATTCTTCCAACTTTAAGCTATTTTCACTAAACTTGCAAAAAGATTTCTTCAAAGAATTTAATTCATTTTTCAATGAATTATTTTCTTCATCTCTTGGCTAACTCAAGTTTGAGCAATTTGTTACTCATTTTGGTTTTGCCAAGAACATCAATAAGCTCATTATAGTTTCTAATAACTCATCAAAAGATGGTACCTCATCGTCGCATTCCTCTTCTTCATCATTTGCGTCATCTTTGGCCTCATCTTTGGCCATGAGACAAAGGTTTGTTGCTTCTTCTTCATCGGAGTCACTATCACTCCGTGTGGCCATTAGAGCTTTCTTCTTCCCTTTATCCTCATTCTTCTTCCTAGGACATTCATTGGCATAATGACCTTTATATTGACAATTATAATATGTTACCTCTTGTTTGGAATCATGTTTGGTGGCACCCGAGGTCTTTGACTTGTTGTATTTGTTGTAGAATTTCTTGAACTTTCTTGTGAACAAGATCATCTCTTCATCATCAGATTGTTCTTTCCTCCCGACCAAGGCTATCCCCTTTCTTATAGATTTATCTTCATTCTTTATTCCCTTCCAGGTTGACACCTCAAGCTAATGGGTCACCAAGGTACCATGAAGTTCATCAAGGTCATATGATGCACTATCTCCTTTGTTGGATTCGATGATAGCCGTCCTCTTGGCATCCCATTCTTGTGGTAAGGCTCTAAGGGCTCTTCTCCATATTTGCTTTGGAGGATACTTTTCTCCAAGTTGGACAAGCTCATTGATGATTTGAGTGAGCCTTCTAAACATTGAATCAATGTTTTCTCCGGACTCAATCTCAAAGGTTTGATACTTGAGTTGCAATAGATCGATCTTTGTCTCCTTCACTTGATTGGTTCCCTCATGACAAATTTGAAGTTTGTCCCAAATCTCCTTGGCGGTTGAGTACATCGAAATATGGTTGTACTCCTTCATATCTAAAGCACAATGCAAAATGTTAATAGCTTTAGCATTTTGAGAAATTATCCGCCCTTGTAAAGTCGTCCATGTCTTTGGGAACATTCCTTCCCTCAACTTCCTTTAAAGTAATATGTGGACCTTTTACAATAATCTTCCATATGTCATAATCTACGGATTGAATATATAGAGAAATTCTATTTTTCCAATATCCGTAGTATCTCCGGTGAAGAGCGGCGATCGATTGACCTTGAGCAAACTCATTTCCTAGATTAGCCATTAAAAAGAATTTGATTTAAAACAAAAAACAAATGGCTCTGATACCACTTGTTGGAACCGAAGAGGGGTGAATGAGGTTCCTTGGCTACTTTAGCGTTTTAAATGAATTTGCAAATAGTCGAATTTGCGCTGCGGAAGACTTCAAGTCAATCGAACAATAAATAATAAGAAGTAATAAATAAATGCATAAAGTAAATAAAGCGATAAACGACACGAATATTTGTTATAGAAGTTCGGCGATGAATCGCCTACGTCTCCTCTTCCCGGCTAGAAGACGTCCAACCGAGGTTCCACTATAATAACTTTGATCTTAGCCTTAAGGGCTCCAAGTTAGCCACCACACACTCTTAACGAGTCTTCTTGGCATTAAGGGCTCCAAGGATAGCCACACACAAACTCTTCCCGAGTTACCCACACTCTTCACGGGTCTTCTTGGCCTTAAGGGCTCCAAGGATAGCCACAACCTTGCACCAACTTCACTTGTTGATATCTTATACAATTTCCAACTTGCGTCGGTGTTGGAGGACCTTACAATAAATCAAATAACACCTTCACGGTGTACCAAAATGAAGAATCAAAAGCTCTAACACAAGAAATAAATTACAAACTCCAATACAACACAAATGTATGAAGTTTGCAAAGCTAGAATGATTTTGATTGAGCAAAGCTTTCTTGTAGTGTACCCTCTTGTTTCTTGTCTTCAAAATGCTCCAAAACATCCATATTTATAGTGTAGAAGGCCTCCAAGGCTCCTACTAGCCGTTGCTACACTTAAGGCTTGAATCACTCCAAGATCGCATAGGACATCGCCTCGGGCGATCACCATCACCGACCTCCAACGGTCATGAATTTGCACAGATCGCCTCAGGCAAAGTGCCGATCGCCTCAGGCGATCATCTCCCAAAAATAATGTCGTAGCCTTCAATGATCAGAATATTTCATCGCCTCAAACGAAGTCTCCATCGCCCCAAACGTTCCAGGCATCGCCTCAAGCGATATTGCCATCGCCTCAGGCGATCTCGCCATGCGCGACCTCGGCGTCGCTTCAGTCGATGAGTGTTGCGAAGTCTTGATTGGTTGCCATCGCCTGGGGCGATCCTGCCCAGCCCTTGCACAATTGATTTCCTTCAAACAATCCACTTCAACCATCTAAACATGTACACTAAGTAGACACATTAGTATAACAAATACAAGTTTTGTTGATCATCTCATAAATATTTTGGAGATAAATTAAACATTAAACTCAACAATGCATTTAAGGCTCAACAAATCGCAACTATACACGAATCGCTATGCAACTATTCAGAAAAAGTGCACATTTCACGTTGGGACAAAAAAAGAGGGGCTAGGGTGCCTCCAAGCAGCGCCTTAGCACCGTGTCTACTGCCTGGGCATCATCCAGGCTGCAGGAAGCGCTGGGGCATTGCACAGGAAGCGTTGGGCAGCTCGGGTTTTGCCTGGCAGTGTTTCCTCGTCCATTTTTCCTCCATTCGTATTTTCATCTTTTTTATGCTTAATTTCAATTTATTAGGCATATTATTTCTTTCTATTGCACTTGGGTTTTTGAAACGAACTCCATGTGGTTTTTCCAATAATAATTTTCGATCGTAGTTTGAAAATAGGTTTTTTAAACCTTGTTGGTCTTGAAAAAAGACTATTTACCACCGTGTGGTTTGAAAATAGGTAATTCACCCGATGTAGTTTGTGAATATATGTGAAACACCCCGTGTATGACGTGTGGGGGGCAGCATACTATGCTCTGCAAACCACCGGTTGGCAAAATGCATATTTTCAAACAAAATGTGGGTAAAATGTCTATTAGTGATACCCATATAAGGGTAAAATGTCTATTTACGAACCATATATAGAGAATGCATATTAATGATACCCTATGATACACGGGACTCCTAAAAATCACATGGTGCGGAGTCAGACACTTCTAGGACACGGACAACTCATCGGACACGTCACACGACGTTTCCTTAATTTTTTCAAAAAATAAAATCGGACACCGGCCGTGTCTGACACAAAATTGACATTTTTGGGGATTAATTGTACAATTTAAATTTTTTTTATCTAAAATGAAATTTGGACGTGTTAGTTAAACTTTATATTAATGGAAGTAATATATATTTGATGTTAGTATCGGTGATACTATGATGATTTCAGTGCATGCATTTATTTATATGCTTTTTTGATTTTGGGAAGAATATTTTTGGTGTTATATTTTATTTGGAAGTGCTTGTTAAACTTTATGTTAATTGAAGGAATATGCATTTGACGTTAGTATGCGTGATACTATGATAATTTTAGTGACATGCATTTATTTATATGTTTCTTAAATTTGGTAAGAATATTTTTTGTTGCTTCTACATTGTTTTAGAATTTAAAAAATGTGAATTTTAGTATTTTGTAATATAGTACATGATTAATATATATAAATATATAAAATATACAGACGTGTCCCAACCGTGTCGTATCCTGAAAAATTCGAAAATTTGTATCATCATGTCCATATCAATGTCATCGTGTCAGTATATATGCATCGTAGATGATACCACATGGGAGTAAATAAACGCATACTCTACACTTGGATATGGGTAATCAAATAAATTTATAGGGTATATTTGAATAAATTAAGTTACTCACTACCATAATGTGCAATATTAAGACCATACTTAATATGCAATACCATGCAGCAACATAACTGTAGGACTAGGTGGGAGTGAGACCCAGGAACTAATTTACGCAAAAGCCGTGTAGCGTTGAACCGCTGCAAGTTGTTGCCACCAAGTCTCTTGCTCTTGCTCCTATTAAGCTCAACCTTAATAGAAGTGGGTAGCGGAACTGGGTGGACGGTATATATATATATATATATATATAGATGCTATCTTTTGGGAGAAAAATAGGATTTATTCTCAATGTTTGTTATATTAGAATATACAATAAATGATTCGTTTTGCTTATATTTTTGACCGTAAAAGTCAATCTCATACATTTTTCAATCAGTTATAGTTATTGATAAAGTGGCAAACACTTCATCTAATAATTGTTATTATAGCGAGATCATATGTTCGACTCCCCCAGGAAGCACTTTCTAGAGAGATGGTTATTGGGTGCGCTGCGCCCAGTAAGTGTCGTCCAGTGGCTTAACAGCCTGGTCCATTGGCACATGTAGTGCACAACCCTTCATGCCCACCTGTCGCTTAATACGTGATTTGCGTTGCCATTGTATAAGGGTTTGAAGTTACGCTGCTATTATATAAGGGTTAGGGATAAACGCTTGATCCTAACAAATCCATACTTGTTGATTAATAGAAAATGACAACAATAGGGAGATTAGTCCGAGACCAAGTGAAACACATCATAGAAAACACAATTAAATATAAGATAAACCTAATTAATCCAATAAGATGAATAGTACATGTCTATATGCACAAAATAGGGGTGGAAGGCGGGTGCCCTTGAAAAATTATATTTTGACCCCATTAATTTTTTTGACCCCCGTAAAATTGCATTCTCTATGCTAAAATTAACTCTAAATTTTTTTTCTTCTCTATTTTTTGTTCCATAAATAAAAAATCTAAATTCGCCCCAGTCACGCGTACCATGCCAGTAGCAGTGAAGGAAATCAGAATCAAGGATAAAGTCATCCATATGACCCATTGTACCACCACCGAAAGAGTGCAAACAATCGTCAATTTCCAGAATAGCATAAAATACATCAAGGGGAGGAAAAGAACACGGCTCCTGAAATGCAACAACTGGTCTTGATCATAAACACAATCGACTAGGATGTTGAAAGAAGTAAAAACCCAAATATAGCCAGAAAAATGAGAAACCAACTTGTGGAAGCCAAAACTACGGGTCATAAAACGATGGTCAAGAGGAAATTTAGGTTCTGTGATAACCAATATTTTGATAGTGAAGATGTCTTTGAGTTTTGGGATTTACCCGCCCGCGAATAGTCCAGCTCAAACAATTCATGAGTTAGGATCATCAGAAGAACTTAGTCGCCCTTTCGGTTGTCGAGGCATGCGAGGGCGACTAGAAGTGGCGCCTTCTTATTAGGATAATGCAGCTGTATTGAAGTATGATCAGAAGTGACATAATAGTTATTTTTTGTTAGTGGCACCAACAAGATTAGCATGACTAGAAATTGAATATTAGTTAATTCCCGATTAGATTTCACAATAGCAGTATGAGAATCATCAGCCAAAGGAAGTTTAATTTCTGAAAATTACACTGAACCACAAATTTAAGACATTTGAGGCTGGAGCACAGGAGAAGCACCAGATGAATTTCTACATCTTTTTTGTTAAGACAAAATATTATTAAATAAGAGCACAAGGGTTGATCAAACCCCTTATAAGTTCAGTACACGAAGATAATCAGAAAAATTATAAACATGCGGCACAACATATATAAACCAATCCGTGAATGTGTAATGAGAGGGGACCTGCTTCTTTTGCTTTGAGCCAATTCCATTATCTAACTTTGGTAAGCTCATAACTTGGTCAATTTGAACAACTTCACCCCTAAACAAAATATTGTTTCTTAAAACCCAAATACTCCAAATGCAACACTGTAGTTAGCCAACAATCTGTAAATCTCTTTCTAATAATCTCATGTGTTGTTCAAGATACGAAACCGGTTCTGCTTGGCCTGTTGACACAATTTCGGCATCGAGTCATGTTCGTCTGGTAAGAACCTGTTGACACAATGCCCAAATTCATGCGAGAGTGAGGTGTTGACCCAACCAAGTCTATGAGGGAAAGAAGAGTCCATGTTAACATGGAGAATTCAGCATGCTCAACCTCTATTCTAGATTATGCAATACTTCGAATTCATTGTCGCCCCATAGATATAACTTAAGAGGTATCCTCTTGGAATCCAGCAACACTCAACTTCTTCGTTTTAACCTCAGCTCAATCGCTTTACTTCTTTCCCCACCAGCATCTGGGGTTCGTTTGAGCTAGCTAAGCCTGTTCTTTTGTTGAGTAATGGCTGGAGCATGCAGTGGCTTAGGTTGAGCGCCTTTATTATAGCAAGTTTTCCATGGAGTGTCCCAACATTTTACAATCAACACAATAACTAGGGATTTTTCATAGATTATCTTCTGTTGACGATGATGATTTCACCAATGAACCCAAAAGCAGTCAACAACTTGAGAATGTCAAGCTCAACACAATCACGAGCAAATGCAGGTCGAGAAAAATCAGCCGTGGGATCATCCACTTTTAAAGGAGTTCCAGTGGCTAGGACAATAGGATATATATAAACCCCCTTGTTATTGAACAAACGAAATGGCAAAATCTTGGATTCGAATTAAAAAAGAACAGGGACAACAGAGGATCTTCTTCATGGGCCACAAGAACAAGAACCTGTAGATTCAGATATCAACTTCCTCACCAAATGAAACAGTCCAGACAAATTCGTAAACTCTTCATGATATACAGTAATCCAAGAGGGCAAACTCATCAAGCCAAAGGCCACAGCAAGCTTCTCACTATGACAACATTTTGGCCCAGAGAAACCCAAATCGTAGACATATTTCCCAGTATCCTCTATCTTTTCCATTAGCTTGTCTCCTTTCTTTGTGGATGACAAGTATCATCTACACTGAACACACGAACAGTGTTGTTGACGTCAATCCAGCTTAGAAATTAATAACCGAAAAAACCCAATATTTTTGTTTCAAGAGGTGACTCTCATACATATAACACTTAGCTCCCACAGGTTCAAGAGGTGGCTCCCCACGCACATAGCACTTGGCCCGCATAAAACTTATCCTTGTGTTTTCTACTGGTGACCATCTCTGATACAATTCTGTCACGCACTGGGCTCAGGCCAGTGCAAACATAACTACACAATAGGCTCCTACAACAACTACTTCATATCCTTCATCACTTTACGAAAATAGTTAACTCAAGTTGTTATGATAGTCCATTATAACATATTATAAAATATTTTAAACTTTCAATTTTTACATATGTGGGGCAAGGATATTACAGTTACAGCCTAATAGAACTGCCAAGTAGCTCATGGGGTCGAGTTTATATCCCAATTGTAACCTCTGTTTAAAAACCTCAATCACTTTTCTAACATTGATTCAAAAACTTCAATCACTTTCCTACCATAACCACTTTGAGTAGGGGTGGGAATCGGGACGGGTTTCGGGGAATCGGGATATTCGGGTTCGGGTGATTGGGTATCGGGATTACTAAAGTCATACCCGAACCCGAATTCGGGTACCCGAACCATGAAATTTTTTTTTAATTTTTTTTAAAGAAACGCTCTTTAGATTTAAACCTAAAAAATATATATATTTTTATTTTTAAAAGGAAATTGGGTTCGGGTACCCGAACCCGAACAATTTTTCTCTCAAACCCCTACCCGAATCCCGTCCCGAACCCGCTACTACCCGATCGGGGAATACCCGATTATCCCGAAAAACCAGATTATCCCGACCCGATCGGTCCGATCAGGACCCGAATTCCCGAACCCGTTTCCCAACCCTAACTTTGAGCATATACAGACATCATCGCGTTCAAGGATATGGTATTTTTTGTGATTATTGAATCAAAAACTTTTGTGCGTCTCCAATTCTTCCCCACCTTGAATACATAGCGACAATACTATTCACACAGAGATATGTGAAGCCAAACCACAATTTTCAGCTACAGCTATAATTTGTCCTCCAAGTTTCAATAAAGTTAAATAAGCACATGCACTCAATGAAGTAAAAAAAGCAATACTTTACTCCCAAGTCTACACATCTGAACATAGAGTTTGAGTTCATCTTCCCAAAAACCATTTTGTTGCATATATGTGGCTAACATTGAGTTCCATGTGATTACATTTCGTGGGGCATTTCATTGAAATATTCTCTCAATTTTTTCGCATTTCCAACTCGAGAAAATGTTGTTATTTTCTCAGTCCATGATATCATATCATTTACCCGCATCAAAGCGTGATCTACATTTTGAACATTACCACATTTACCATACATTAGAAGAAAGCACTTGCATCTGTATGTGAATACATATTGGATATAATATATTGAGAAAATTAGTTCTAGAATATAAATTGCTAGTTAAATTTAGAATAATTTACCAGGGGCAAAACTTATGGTGGGCAAGCCCAGTCTAGCCTACCCCTTATAATAACTAGGGCAAATTTCGGGTCGGTACCAGTAGGAGAGACATTTTTTGGCCCAATCCACCAAAAAATAGTTCTTTCAACTAGGTCCAATTTTGGATGCAATGACCAAACTAACCATATTTATCAAAACACCTGCACTTCTCAAAGCTGTATTATTCTTTGAAAATCTGCAGCACTATAAGCTACGTCAATGAGTAGGGCAAGCAGCAACATTCTGGAGTGAAAGAAGCACGGGCATCGACGGTCGAGTGGAGGAGGGCGTTGGCGGCGAAGGCCAATAAAAGAGGAAGATAGAGAACACGACCACCAAGATCATGTAGTTCAGGAGGAAGATGGAGAACATGACCGCCATGGTAAACTAAGCAATTGGCCAAAATTTTACAAAATGGGGATTATTTTATAACATATTGCGTCAAATAAAAATCTCAAGCCCTGATAACAATCCAAATCATTTTCTTCTTCTATTTATCTTCTATTTACCGATATCATGACTTTCCAAACTACAATCGTGTGCAATATTTCTTCAGTGGTTTGGATGCGGACACAAGGATGAATATTCAACAGAGCTTTGTAAAATGGTAGTCCTTTGGTTGATAGAGATGAAGATAGTGTATTGCACTTGTTTAATGATATGACAAACTTCGACTACGAGTGGCATTGTAATCCTTCACTGCAGGGTTGTAGCCACCAATACCCACCAAAACCTCACTACCCTCATTTTACACACCCACCACTTGAACATCAAGAAGAGATGGATGATAGTTCTGCAGAAGTCAATGCTCATCTAGAGGATACGTTACTTAGATTTATGGAATCATGTAAGATAAGGATTGAAAGTTAGACCACCTCCATACGACGTCCAGAGCAGCAAATGGATTGAAAGGATTGAAAGCCAGACCAACTCCATACTGTTTATGTATTCTCAGTATATTTTATTTACCATCACAATTGTTAAATACTGATTCGATCCGTCAATTTAAATAAACTATTCCAACAGTTGAAGCCTCATTTCTTTCTGTCTCATTGATTTTCTAATTTCTGAAAGACCTTCTAACTTTTCAGAATCAGAGTACATGTTGGACATAAGTGCATAACTCCCAGAGTCTGTCACTCCCAAAATTATCAAATGGGACATTGTTGCTTCTGTGTTTCCATGCTACTTCTGTGCTTCCATGAATACGGCACGCACCAAGAAGAGCTCCCCACACAAAGGAATTTGGTTCATGTGGCTTTTCATCTATCAAATTTTCATCATTCCTCGGCAAACCTTCCAGACCAAACATATCTATCATACAGATGAAACAATCAGATGTTGGGGAGATACTGTGGCTTTTAGTAATCAAATTATAATAATGCCTCAGATAAAAGCCCATACGCCCCGGGCCCAGACCCAACTATTTCATATCTGTTGTCGCTTTAAGAAAATGGTTAACCTAGTTTGTCATAGTAGTTTATTGTAACCCGTTATAAACCATTTTAAAATTCAATTTTTACCCATATGGGACAAGTGTATTACAATTATACCTGCTTCAGAATACGATGTCCTTGTCGTGGCCTAATCCATCGATCCACCAGCACAGGAAATCTAGAGGTGGCTCCTACAGGTTAAGAGGTGACTCTAGTACATATAACACTTAGCCCCCGCAGGTACAAGAGGTGGCTCACCACGCACATAGCACTTGGCCCGCATAACACTTATCCTTGTGTTTTCTACTGGTGACCATATCTGATACCATTCGGTCACGCACTGGGCTCAGGCCAGCACAAACACGACTGCACAATAGGCTTCTACAACTACTCCATATCCTTCACCGCTTTACGAAAATAGTTAACTCAAGTTGTTATGGTAGTCCATTATAACCTATTATAAATTATTTTAAACTTTCAATTCTTACATATGTGGGGCAAGGGTATTGCAGCTACAGCCTAATAGAACTGGCAAGTAGCTCACGTGGTCCGGTTTATATCCCAATTGTAACATCGATTCAAAAACTTCAATCACTTTCCTACCATAACCACTCTGAGCATATACAGACATCATAGCGTTCAAGGATATGGTATTTTTTGTGACTATTGAATCAAAAACTTTTTGTGTATCTCCAATTCTTCCCCACCTTGAATACATAGCGACAATACTATTCACCACAGAGATATGTGAAGCCAAACCACAATTTTCAGCTATGGCTATAATTTCTCCTCCAAGTTTCAATAAAGCTACAATGGGTTTACTCCCAAGTCTACACATCTTAACATAAAGTTTGGGTTCATCTTCCCAAAAACCATTTTGTTGCATATATATGGCTAACATTGAGTTCCATGTGATTACATTTCGCTCGGGCATTTCATTGAAATATTCTCTCGATTTTTTCGCATTTCCAACTCGAGAAAATGTTGTTATTATCTCTATCCATGATATCATATCATTTACCCGCATCAAAAAAGTATGATCTGCATTTTGAACATTACCACATTAACATACATTAGCAGGAAGCACTTTCGTCTGTATGTGAATACATATTGGATATAATATATTGAGAAAATTAGTTCTAGAATATAAATTGCTAGTTAAATTTAGTATAGTTTACCAGGGGCAAAACTTATGGTGGGCAAGCCCAGTTTAGCCTACCCCTTATAATAACTATGGCAAATTTCGGGACGGCAGCAGCAGGAGAAACATTTTTCGGCCTAATTCTTCAAAAAAATATCCTTTCAACTAGGTCCAATTTTGGATACAATGACAAAGAAAAACCATACTAATCAAAACAATTGCACTTTTCAAAGCTGCATTTTCTTTGAAAAGTTACAGCACTATAAGCTACGTCAATGAGTAGGGCAAGCAGCAGCATACTGGAATGAAAGAAGCGGGGGCAACGACGGTGTGGAGGAGGATGTTGGCGGCGAAGGCCAATAAAAGAGGAAGATGGAGAACACGACCGCCAAAATCATGCAGTTCAGGAGGAAGATGGAGAACACGACCGCCATGCTAAACTACGCAATTGGGCAAAATTTTACAAAATGGGGATTATTTTATAACATATTGCGTCAAATAAAAATCTCAAGCCCTGATAGCAATCAAAATCATCTTCTCTTTTCTTTATCTTCTATTTACCGATTGTGTTTTTCTTTTATATTTCTTATGAATTTAAATTTTATTGTAACGATTGTTTGTAGATTTTTAATGACTCAAAACTGTAATGTATTTGAGATGTTCGGTCAATTGTTTGAATGCAAATTTTATATGTATTATGAATTTCAATTTTATTGTAATGATTGTTTGTAGTTTGTTAATGTGAAACTCAAAACTATGTATTTGAGATGTTCGATCAATTGTTTGAGTGCAAATTTTGAAAATATAACGATATTCAAATCATTTGTGCATGTATATATGTTTTTGTTGGACCTCTCTTTGTGTAGAAGTTGGCCAATGAGGTAATGTTGTCATTAACGGCTTGGATTTTTTGTTTTGCTTCCTTGTCCTAAAAGACAGTACAAGGACTCAGTGGTGCATGTAATTTACATGCACCTAAATTGATGAAGCAAGTATTTCTGGTTCTTCATTCGGGTTATTAAATGACACCCTAATTGAATTGCGTACCATGTGTAATGTATGGCTTTGTGGTTATACTTTATTTTGTTGATTCGACGATAAAAAGAACAAATGTTATGGTTTTAGTTGGGAAAGTTTGCTTTTAGTTTGTTTACTGTGCTCTTAAGATGCCTTTTAACCAATTGAAATCAAATCACATAATGAGTCTTCTATGTGCACCACTTGCATCTAGCGGTGCATGTGGGTTACATGCACCGACAGCTCATGAGTCTATCGGTGCATGTAATTTACATGCACAGATAGACGCATTGGTGCATGTAATTAATTACATGCACCTTTAGACTTATGTAATGCTTTCTTATTTCAGTTTCCTATTTCACACCATGAGCCTTATCTTTCATATTGAAATCACATAATGAGCCTTCTATATGTATCACTTGCATTTAGCGGTTCATGTGGGTTACATGCACCGACAGTACATAGTCTATCGGTACATGTAATTTACATGCACCTATAGACTCAGTGTTGCATGTAAGGTGTTGCTTTTGAGTTTCTTGTTTCAGACAGACTTAGTGGTGCATGTGCCACTAAGTCTATCGTATTGCTCTGCTCCAAAGCTTGACCACACAAAGTCTCCAATGCACTAGCCATTCTGTTTGAATAAACTTCAAGATTTAAAACACTCATTTTGTCTGTTGAAGTAATCATATTATTGAAACCATCATTTCAAAAGTTAAGGTTTAAAAAATTAATGAGGAAAATGTGTTTCTTATTCAAAATTATATATAAAAAGGCTATATTTTTGGTTAAATACAGCATAAGTCTATCGGTGCATGAGCGGTGTATGTAATTCACATACACCGACTTACTAAAAATCTATCGATACATGTAATTTACATGCATCGATAGTCGGTGATGCATTAATATACTATGTTTTTTATCTAAGTACTAAATAACAATGATCAAAACATAAAAATGTGTATTAATTTTTCATTCTCTAATTTTAACAATTGATCTTATAACAAAGTGAAGACATAATAGATTATTTTATAAAGTAAATTTTTATTATGGATGAGCATATAATATATGATAAATTATTAAATAATCTCATAACAAAAGTATATTATTTTACAAATGATAATCTATTACACATACCTGTCTTATTTTAAGTGTTATCTGTGATGGTCTTTAAGACTTATCATATGAGACTTAATTATTATGTAATTTGAGAACCAATGCAAATGTTGAGTCTATCGGTGCATGTGATTTACATGCACCAATATACTAGCCGTACATGTAATTTACATGCACCGATATGTGTTGCTTACTTGTTTAAGATTGTTAGTTCTTCAACTTTGATTTGAGAAGATAAAATGGTGATTCCTCACTGGTATATTGTCAGGAATTTGATATATGAATCTTTCATGTTATTATAGATCCTTGCACTAATGTAGTTGCATAATGTCTGAAATTTTTAGAAATGTAACAGTATGTTAACAAATGAAAATGGAATTTTAGAGTCTTTTTTGACTTGGTGTGTTGTACATAAACAAATGAAAGTAAAAAAAAAAAATCAAAACATTTGGAATAAGGTGATATGTTGTTTATCTTTTCCAAATTTGCTACAAAAAATTTTGTTTACCTAAATAGACCTTTTAACAAATACATAATGTGCACCAAAATCGAAATAAAAAATCATTGTTAATTAAAACCCAAAAATACCATAAAAACAACAAAAACAAATCATCAGCTTTCTGTGAATTGATCTGGAGTGTAGAAACGACAGTTTTATTGAGTAAAAAACCATTTCTATAGAAAATAAAAAAGGTTGCAGAATGTCAAGAGTAGTTCAATTAGGTTGAGAAATGGTTAGTGGTTGGAGAATAATGAGATTTGTCAATACGAAAGGAGTCGTCGCTGCCTCCACAACAACACCGCCACCACTCCATACTCCTCGCCTAATCGCCATTGTTGATTTCCTAGAACACGCGTCCATCACTAACTCTCACAACGAGGAAGTGATAATTCAACTGTTATAAATTAGTTTTTATAACAATGGTATTTTAGGAATAACAATGATTAATTAGATTAGGGTTTCATATAAATTGAATTAGTTGAAAGAAGATTTTCAGAAGATGTATTAGTTGAAATAAGATTTTTTGGTAGATGTAGTTGAAAGATATTTAAAAACTGGTATCTGTGTATAATTATATGTATTTGCTATATTTAGCCCAATAAACATTTTCTATAGCCCAGTCTATAAACTATTCTTTGTGAGCTAATTTGCCTTCATTATTCTACTGCACTAACAGCCCAATAAATAATGGGTAGCCCATTCCAAAATTTTTCTTTTTTTAAACTATTTTGCCTTTTATTTTTGGGGAAAGTTCAGGCCCTACCCAATAGTAAAACTTTTTTCATCCTAGTCCAGGAAAAAACTTGCAATCATTTAAGTCAACTTTAGATTAAAATGACAAAAGTGCCCTTAATAAGAAAATGAGGCAATATAAAAATTTTTCAATCTGGTACAGCACTTCGTTAAATCTCTTTCTTGCACCACTGCGATTCAAATCTCCTCGTAATCTCTCTCGCCAGTTACGATTTCTTACAGTTGTTTTTTCTCTTCATCTTTTCGATTTTCTGTTTCATCACTTCGTTCCAAATTTTTTTTCAATTCCAGTATGTGTGTGTGTTTTTGTGTGTATGTGTGTAAGAGTATATATATACATATATATATATATATTGTTTGTTGCATTTTGAGGTTTTTTAGTTATTATGCATTGGTGTCCGTGCTTCTTTGCTCATTTTCAGAATTTACAGTCTGAAATTTGCAACGAAGAAGATGACCCAGATAAAAAATAACTGGTGCACGAAAATTATAAAAAATAACTGGTGCACGAAAGATTGAAAATCAGTAACTAATGCACGAAAAATCAGTAATTGATGCACGAAAATTAAAATCAACTACTGATGAACGAAATTGAAAATCAGTAATAAATGCACAAAAATTAAAATCAGTCATTGATACACGAAACATAGAAAAAGTATGTGATGCACGAATCTTAATCGCAAGTGGGTGATGCACCAACCATACAATTAAGTGGGTGATGCACGAACCATTTAATTTCGTGCACCAGTTATTATATTTCGTGCACCAGTTTGTTTTTTGTAAATTTTGTGCATCAGTTAATTAACACAAAGTTCGTGCACCAGTGTTTTTATTTTCGTGCATTAGTGTTATTTTTCGTGCACCAATGTTATATTTTCGTGCACCAGTTACTTTTTATAATTTTCGTGCACCAGTTACTTTTTATCATTTTCGTGCACCAGTTATTTTTATGATTTTCGTGCACCAGTTACTTTTTATGATTTTCGTGCACCAATATTATATTTTCGTGCACTAGTTACATTTTATGATTTTCGTGCACCAATTACTTTTTATGATTTTCGTGCACCAATGTAATATTTTCGTGCACCAGTTACTTTTTATAATTTTCGTGCACCAATTATTTTTTTCTCTGGGTCATCTTCTTCGTTGCAATATCTTGATACCAGATGTAAAATTTGAAAATGAACAAATAAGCTCGGACACCAATGCATACCTTACTTCTTCATACATATGCATCAATCAAAGCCATGCGAGATTTTTTTTAAAAAAAAACATACCAACGGACTTTCGCTATCTAAAATTTAGCATCATTATTCAAATTTATAATCACATACACACACAGTATACACACACACGATGAATGTGCATAGCAGATCCGGAAATTATATGTGCAGAGTAGCACGATGTCTTCTTCGATTCAAAAAGTTTCCAAATGCTACGAACAATTTAGATGCTTCAATTCAAACATATTCATGTGCATAACATTTTAGCAAATAATTTTTAGGTCGGGGCGACGAGATGAAGCGACAAGATGATGAAGAAAATAACGATCTTAGAATCGCCGGAAAATTGGAGATTTACATGCAGAGGGGAAAATGAATGACGTAAAGAGTTAATGTGAAATTAGGTTTAGAGTTTTTTATAACTTAAGGGTATTTTGGGAACTAAAAAATACATTTGCAAACCAACTCTTTAAAAAGTGAACTTATGTGAATTTAATTCTCTCATACCTGTATTTTTTTGTAAACAATATTTTTTGTCAGACTTATTTGAATTAACTTTCTGGAAACAGCACCAATATGCAATTTTCCCTTTATTTTTACTGCACAATCCATACTTTATAATGGGTAACTAGTCTTCACTTTTTTATTAGATATTACCAATTATTTAGTTTTTTTTATGTGGGCCTTATATAATTTTATTTTTCTTTTGTTTTTTTTTTGTTTTTTGTTTTTTTAATTATTATTTTTATTGTAAAATTTACCTCCACTTAAAATAGATTTTTTGATATGCTCTAATAATCTTTGCTGTGATATAATGGAGGATTAATTTGTTTTTGGTTCTTGATTAATCAATTTAATTTTGATGGTATTATTTATGAATTTTTTTATGCCTTTAGCTGTGGCATTGTTTATGAAGTCTTGATGAAAAGTATGGAATGTTACTAAAATTATTTGATTGTATTTGCACAGCATTATATATATATATTTTATCGTTTTGATTTATTCATCCGTATATTTGACTAAAATCAATTCCATTATGATATGTCAAATAAAATATGTATCTCGGTGACTTAAGTTTATAGCAATGATTTTTTTCATGTAAATAATATATGCTCCATATTTAATTTAGCTCATCTCTACCTAAATTTCTGGTTTCCCACTGTAATTTACTCATGTGCCTCCCATAACTTCCATTTCCACACTTCCTCAATTAATTGTGCTATTTGTATTATACCATTACAATTTTGATATTTTCTTTATGCTCTCAGAACTTCCAATTTTCCTATCCTTCAATCAATTGGTAATTTTTTGTGAGAGCTCAATCTTAATAATGTGATTAATGATCACGTAATACTAATTATACTCTAAACAGTGAAATATTAATTTTAAATTTAATTACAAGAGTACTAAAATGCCATTAAACTATTTCAAAAGTACTAAAATACCTTTAACATATATTCACTATTTTCAATGATAATTAATTTACAATTTAATCAAAGTGTAGGGCAATATGACATAATCGCATAATTATTGAGAATTTAAACAAGATTTCGATAAGACGGTACGAGTGTCTTACAATTTTCATCCTAATTACTATTTAAAATTATAATATAAAAAAATTTAATGGAGGATAATTACTATATCATATTGATAGATAAATTACCATTAATAATGCTAATAATAAATTAAATATATTTTAATTAACTATTTGTGTACATTTCTAATTTTCAAATATGACAAAGGATATATATGAAAAATAAAATCAAATTTTTCCCTACCACATAAATTCTAACAATAAATTTAATCAATTTAATACTTTTAACCGAATGTAGTGAGGCAATTAATACATATAATAATCATTAATGTTTTCTGAATGGATTTATTCGGTAGGTTATGTGGAGGAAATCAGACATCTACATGTTAGAATATATATATATATTATTTTGGATGATACCTCGTACAAACAATAACCAACCAATTATACAAGAGCAACATGCATTTTTTCATGTTGTCACATGGATAGTGTCCCGAGGACAATCCAACCATCTATTCCCCTCTATATTGAAATATTTCACGTGGAGGGTGGATTGTCCCTATATCCCAGGGGCAATCGAACCATTTATTCTTCTCTATGTTGGAATATTCCATATGAAATGATGGATTTATCTAATACCCTTAGGACCAACATCAAAGAAATCGAGTAAATGCTACATCCACTTTAGATGTTTGCAAGACCACACAACATGCTACTATTGTCTTCCACTTTAGTCTGATGTGTGACACTTTATTCCTACTATTTTTCTATATACAAATGCAAAATTATATTGCATTATTTTTAGGAAATGAAGCCACGAGCTGCTAATCTATATATTTTATTTTACCAAATCAAACCACATACATGTAATCTTCATTTTTTTTTGAGTTCTATCTTGCAGATAACATATCATGTCTATGCAAAAACTTTAAAACAATACATTTATTTTCGTGTCTTCCAGCTACTTTATCACCTACTTTGATTTCACGTTGAACCTCATTTTTTCTGGACCCACCTCACATCAATAACCAGACCCTATCAACTATATGTAGTTTTAAACAAGTTTCTTTTGAAATATATATCTGAATGTCAAGTACGGTTCGTAACAATCTATCGGGGCAGAGGACATGTAATCTTCATTTTACTAATGCCATTCACATATCCTCAAAATTAGATGGCCTCATTATAAATCCACAAAATAATTCCATCCAATTCAATTTAAAATCAATTGACTTAATGCAAATCCAAAAAATATCAATAGCAGTAGCCAGTCAGTCAATTTGTAAAATGGTGCAGACAAAAAGGAAGAACAAACTTGGCAGACTGGGCTCATGTTAGGATTCATTTGCCATGCATTATAATTTATAATTAATTAATATTTAATTACAATTATTGTATTATGATATGTGAACGATATCGGTTATGCTTTTAATTTTGAAAAAATATATATTGATATAATAAATGATCATACTAATTCATATTGATGGTGAGTATTATGCCATATATTGATTTTACAACTAAAATGTAATTTTTATGCTTTTTAGTTTTCTCAATTAATTTGTTGTTTGTTTTTTTTTTTTGGCTAATTAATTTTAATCCGATGTAATTTCCTTAGGTCGTGTTTGGATTGAATGATTTGAAATGAGTGAATTTCAAATTTCTCACTCATATCCATCATTTATGTTGGGTAAAAACTGAAGTTGGTATTTCAAATTCATCCTTCTTGAAATACATTTTTCTTTGTATTTTGGAAGGATTTGAAATGACAATTAACTTTATGTTATTTCAAATTCATAAATTTTAATTAATTAAATTTTTAATTATTTCTTTCAAATTAAATCATTCAATTCAAATGTTACCTTAATTATTGGTATGTAGGTTTATCATGTCAGAAGCCTCAAAACCATGTGGGGTCCGGAGGTATCTTAGGTAGTGGACAAATTAGTAACGAAAGACATAAATAACATGCAAATATATAATTGAATTGGACCGAGAAGCATCGTGATCTGAGAACCATCCTAAGCTAACCCCATCCACCTTCTCTAAGTTTATTATCATGATTAAAATTAGGAAAAATTGCAAATAGGTGCTGTTTACAGAAATTTATTACAAATAAATCTGTAAAAAAAACTTCTTATAAAAAAATACACTTAGGAGAAAATTATATTCACATAAGTCCAATTTTTTAACTATTGGTTTGTAAATGTATTTTTAGTTACCAAGATACCCTTCAGTTGAAAACACCATAAACCTAATTTCATATCTTTCTTTTCTTCCTCATCCTGTCGCCTCACATCTTAAATTTTCTGCTAAATTTTTTTGGCAATTCTCAGATCATTATTTTCTTCATCATCTCGTCGCCTCATCCCTAAAAATTATTTGCTAAAATATTCTATACATGAAATCTGTTTGAATTGAAGCATCTAATTTCGTAGCATTTGGATCTTTTTGAATCGAAGAAGATCTCCGACTACTCTGCACATATAATTTCTGGATATGCTCTGCACATTCCATCGTGTGTGTGTATACTATGTGTGTATGTCAATTATAAATTTGAATACCGATGCTAAATTATAAATAACAATGTTTGTTGCTATGTTTTTTTTTAAATCTCTCATGGTTGTGACTGATGCCTATGGATGAAGAAGTAAGGTATGCATTGGTGTCCGTGCTTATTTGCTCATTTCCAAAATTTACAGCCTGACAGTAAGATATTGCAACGAAGAAGATGACCCAGAGAAAAAGTAACTGGTGCACAAAAGTTATAAAAAGTTACTGGTGCAAGAAAATATAACCTTGGTGCACGAAAATCATAAAAAGTAACTGGTGCACGAAAATGATAAAAAATAACTGGTGCACGAAAATTATAAAAAAGTAACTGATGCACGAAAATATAACCTTGGTGTACGAAAATCATAAAAAGCAACTGGTGTACGAAAATATAACATTGGTGCACGAAAATATAACCTTTGGTGCACGAAATATAACCTTGGTGCACGAAAAATTATAAAAAGTAACTGGTGCACGAAAATATAACCTTGGTGCACGAAAATATAACACTGATGCACGAAAATACAATACTGATGCACGAACTTTGTGTTAATTAACTGATGCACAAAATTTGTAAAAAACAAACTGGTGCACGAAATAAAATAACTGGTGCACGAAATTAAATGGTTCGTGCATCACCCACTTGCGATTATGGTTCGTGCATCACATATTTTTTCTATGTTTCGTGCATCAGTGGCTGATTTTAATTTTCATGCATCAATTACTGAGTTTCAATTTTCGTGCATCAGTTGCTGATTTTAATTTTCGTGCATCAGTTACTGATTTTCATTTTTCGTGCAGCAGTTAATGATTTCCAATCTTTCATACACCAGTTACAGTTGATAATTTTCGTGCACCAGTTATTTTTTATAATTTTCGTGCACTAATTATTTTTTTATAATTTTCGTGCACCAATTAATTTTTCTCAGGGTCATCTTCTTCGTTGAAAGTTTCAAGCTGTAAATTCTGAGGAGCAAAGAAGCACGTACATCAATGAATCATAATTAAAAAGCCTCAAAATGCAATAAACAATATATATATACACTTACACACATACACACAAAAACACACACACGCATACCAGAATTGAAAACAAAATATGGAATGAAGTGATGCAACGAAAAATCGAAGAGATGAAGAAAAAAAAACAACTGTAAGAAATCGTAACTGGTAAGAGAAATTTACGAGGAAATTTGAATTGCAGTGGTGAAGGGAAGAGCTCGAAAAGTGATGAAAGGAAGAGACTGAAAATTTCTTAGATTGCCGCCTTTTCTTATTAAAGACACTTTTGTCATTTGAACCTAAAGTAGACTTAAATGATCGCAAGTTTTTTTCCTAGACTAGAATGAATAAAGTTTCAGAATAAGGTCTCGATCTGAACTTTGCCCTTAAAATTATTAGTAGCAAACTGCTAACTCTTTCAGAGCAAAAAGCCTTCATGGCAGCCATCAATATTAATATGGATTTCCTCCAAATATGCTACCGAAAAAAAATTGATTTAGGAAACGTTCTTTCAGGATATATATATATATATATATATTTGGGTAAAATGTAATTTTTGGGGTGAAATGCAATGTTTTGTAATTTTTTTTTTTTGAAGGTAACAAATATATATATGTATATATATTGTTTTGTTTTTTAGAGGGGGGCTGGGTAAATGCACCTCCCTCGTCCTTTTGAATGCCTCCATAGCTTCCATAGGAGAACCAAATTGAGCGACACCCCCAATCAAAGAGCACCAATCAACCTCATTCTTCTCTTTCAACATTGTTAAATCTGCTTTGCATACTCCAGCAAGCCACATCTGGCATACAAATTGACCAAACCGCTGCCCATATATTCATCAAGGTATGTCATCATCCTAGGTTGCATTTGAATGAAAGAATTTCATTTCAACAATGGATTTGAAATGACTTCAATAATTAATAATTTGAAATACATTGGTATTGATAAAACCATGCTATAAAATGAAAAGTGATGGATTTGAAATCCATGGATTTCAAAATTAACCAAACAATTTGAATGAATTTGTATTAAGGATTTGTAATCCAGATCTATTAAATCCCCACATCCAAATGGAGCCATATGAATTGAGCATCATCAATCACCATTGCTTGCACACACACTTAGAATCATGCATCATGGAGTTTGGTATAAAATCTTCTTGAAACATCTCAAAAAACAGTTGAGTGTCTGATCCACACTATCCCATGCTGAGATAGAATTGAAAACATTGTGTTAAAAAAAACAGCATCACGCTCAGGGATTTGATAAAATACATTTATCATTAAGAATAATTTTGGGATAGTTTGAAAAATAACTTTCAAACATTCTTTTCTGACATTTTTAAAGATTTTCTTTTTCTTTTCAAAATGACCATCAGACATATACAAAAAAAAAACAAATATAAAAAATTTTAAAAAGTAATATTTCAAAATCCTGATCAAACAAATGTCATTTGTTTAAATAATTACATTGTAATTTCTCTGTATACAAATCAAACAATTCATACATACCAAACAATATATTCTAATACCTTTAGTTATTTATAACCAACAATTGTATAACAACATTTTTATTATTAATATGTCCATAATCCTACATGGCACGCTAAAAACAACCAAAATTTTCATGTTATTTTTCATTTTCTTTAATATATTGAAAAGTGTAACATCATAAAGAGACGAATGGGCCACAATGATTATATTAAACCAATGAATGATTATCTTGCCAAGTCATCATGACTCACATGTAGATATAGATATATATAAATAAAAAGGGTTAATTTTGAGATAAAATTCTTAAAAACACATTATTTTTTTGGCTATTTAAATAAATGTTTCAATTTTTTTAAAAAAAATCAAGTTTTTTTTTTTTTTACGAATCTAGTGTAAAACGGGTCAGGATAATGGGTTTTCTAAAAAAATACATGCCCACTAAGCGTTTTTAATTTTACATTTTTTTTAAAAAAGAATTTTTTACATACTAAAACGCATACCAAGTTGCGTTTTCAGTGTGTGTGTAAGATAAATTGTTTAATTTTGTGTGTTTGTGGGATTTTTTTTAAAATACTTTGGAAAAAAAAAGAAATTTTCACAAATACGTCAAATTTGGTTGGATTTCAAATATGACTTAAACCGGGATTTGAGAGAGCGACATAATATTGAAGAGGAGCCGCTTCTGTAGAAAGCGGCTCCTCAACAAGAAGTAGTCGCCCACACGATGGGCGGCTACTACTTGAAGAGTAGCCGTCCAACGTGTGGGCGGCTACTCGCTAAGCAGTAGCCGCTTACACAGTAAGTGGCTACTGCTTAATGAGTAGCCGCTCCCATCGTAGGTGGCTACTCAATATGGTGTGCGGAAAATGGTTTTTCGTGTGCTACTAAATATGATGGGTGGTTCTCTGTGTACCATCCCCCAACCACCGCCAATCACTTGCTCCATTAAATTACACCTCTAACTCAAAATTCATCTATAAATTAGATCCGTAGCTCGAAATAATTTATAAGATAAAATTTTTGTTTTTGCTCTGCAATGGTGTAGCTTTTGTCTTCGTCTCTTCAATTCATTTCGTCTCTTCTCGTCAGAAATATATTAGTCCATCTACATTATTCAAGGTTAGTTGATTATTAGAAATATTATAAATTTTCATATGTTTTTTTATTACATAATTTGTTTAAAATCAATTAAACAATTCATTATGTTTTTAAATATGTATGTATAATATATTTTTATTAATATTATAAATGATAATATTAATGATTGATATGTGTGTTAATTTTTTTTATTAATTTTAGGATGACATTAAATCGAGGTCCCGAAGATTCAACTATATTATATCTAAAATCTACGCTTATCCCCAGTGCTGTTTGTTCCGAGAATATTGATAATATTCTAAAAGTGAACGTACAGATAACCTTATCTGGGGATTGTATAATGAGAACGTGATACACGATCGCGTTTGGAGGCATATAATTGATATGGGATTTTACGGTGTTTTGCAATCTGGTTATTGTATGTACGATAATCATTTGATTACCGCTTTTGTTGAGCGATGGCGGCCTGAGACCCATACATTTCATTTTAGATTGGTGAGGCTACCATTACGTTACAAGATATTTCAATAATTTGGGGTCTGAAAGTTGATGGTCAACCAGTAACTAGGGTAGATGATTCACAACGTGTGAAAGAATGGCAAGAAACATGTCTTGAGTTACTGGGATTTGAGCCTCCCGAAGCAAAATTTAAAGGCGGTCACCTAAGAATGACTGCTCTAGACGATCATTGCCGAGCTAATCGTATCTCTGATATGAGCTCAGAGATGGATGTAATAAAGTACACTCGGTATATAGCTTTGATGATTATAGGTGGAATTTTGCTTCCAGATTATAGTAGCGCTGTAAACTCATGTATTTGCAGCTACTTGAAGATTTGGAAGAGGTGAACACATATAGTTGGGGCAGTGCAGTATTGACTTTCTTATACCGTGAAATGTGCAATGCATCAACGATAGGAAAATGCACTATCACTGGCCCTTTGTATATTTTGCAGGTATATGTAATAATTTTCTCTTATTAATAATACTCTATCTGTTTTTTAAAATATTTTCATGTTTATTGACAGATTTGGGCATGGAGTATGATAAAATGTTTGAACCCTGACCTACAATTAAAAACTTTGGTTGTCCCTAATAATGCTCCTGTTGCTCCCTACGGTGCACGGTAATAATTAATTTTTTTATTGAATATTAATATTAAAATCATAAAATATTACAATATTTAACATTTTTTATGATACGTGGAATACTGTGTAAGGGTTATATCGCCTCGTGTACATGGGATTGGTTTCCACCCATTTGTTGGTTTTGACACTGCTGGTCCATCTGGTGGTTTTGACACTGCTGGTGATTTTGATGTTATTGGGCCATCCGGTGGATTTGATACTGCTGCTGGTCAATCTAGTGGATTAGCTTCAATTGTTGGGTCAGCTGGTGGTTTTGCATCATTTGTTGGACCATCCAGTGGTTTTGCATCATTTGTTGGGCCATCCGGTGGATTTGCATAATTTGCTGCTGGTCCCTCTACTATTTTCGATAGTGCAGGTTATTATACTCCACAACCCCCACATGCTCAAAATTATACATCTCTAATGGGTTTTGAATACCAGAGAAATTTGGAGGAGATGCAACCATCGAGAAACATTCCAACACCTATCCAGTTTCCGAGTTATTATGATGAAACACAGCAAAATGCTCATAGTAATACTGGTCCACGTAGAGGGCAACGAAATCGTAGGCAACGTCATTGTGGAACCGGTGGCCAACTGTACTTGTATGATTTTGTATATCGATATTATATTTTTAACATTTGTAATTGTTTTAACTCTATATATTAAATGAAAGTAATTGTCACAATACAATTTTAATTGTCACAAACACAATTTTCATATAACATAACAATATAATTTTACCTCTCCACATTTTGTAATTGTCTCTACCTAATAACATGTCTATCCATCTAGTCTCTCAAACGGCTCGTTCTATTTCTACCGACCCTTCTTTTTTCACGTCTTACGGGGTTGTGGTTCAATTCAAATGTGGGTGGATCCCAGTATCGAACGTCTACAAGATGACTAAATTTGCTCATGTAGGTTGCTGAGTATTGCGACATGCTATACCATGGTTGAATAAGTGTGGTAGGATCCGATGAATGATATTTGGCAGTACAAATAGCATGGGAACATGGAATTCCAAAAATCATCCATTTACCACAGGAACACTCATTTGTTGATATTCTGACAACTTGAACATGTTGCCCCCGACATGGTCTTCCACCGGTTTCAACCGAAGCAGTTTGATCACGTACATCATATCGGGTAACACGATGCTCAATGGATTTTCTTGACCATTGTTCATATTCTTGATATGCATAATCGGGTCAGGGCTGATTGTTGTGAATCATACGTTGAGTTTTGGTGACACGTTGAATAAAGTATTGAACGCACCTTTGAAGGGTCAATTGTACTATCGTGGAAATAGGTAGTCTTCGAGCACCCTTCAACATACCATTTAAGCATTCTGACATATTGGTAGTCATTACCCCACGACGCCAACCCCCATCGTGGGCTAAAGTCCATTTTTCTTTTGAAATTCCTGCCAAATATCTATATGCCAGAATATTTTTGTTTTTGATTGCCTCCATTGTCGCATCAAACTTACAATTCTGATGTTGTGTGCCTGCTTCCCAGCATAGATCTTTCAAATGGATATTTTTAAACTTTGAATTAAAATTGGAGCACACATATCGTAAACAAAAGCGGTGCACACCATTAGGAGGTTGAAAATGTGGTAGATCCTCAACTGCGCGCACAATTCCCTTATGCCTATCTGAATAAGACATACACATGTTGCTTCACGTATAACATGCCGTCTGATATTCTCCAAGAACCATTTCTATGAGTCGTATGTTTCTTCATCAACAATCCCGAACGCTAACGGTAATACCTGATTGTTGGCATCCAGAGTGATGGCGATCAACATTTTATGCTTATACTTTGTGTACAAATGAGTACCATCAACACTAATGATTCTGCGACAGTGTTGAAACCCATCTATGCATGGCTTGAAAGCCCAAAATACATAATTCAATGTATTCACCACTCGATTGTTAGATCTTAAATGCCTCCACTCCACAATTGTTCCAGTATTATACTTTGACAAGACACCCATGTATTTTGGAAGTAGACGCACGGAGCTCTCCCATGTACCGTAAACATTTTCCATCGCACGTTGCAAACTTCTCCATGCCTTCGTATACGAGATATCATAGCCATATTTATCTTTAACATTCTCCCGTACATACTTAATCTCGTACGAAGGATCACGTCGTAAAATCCCCAACAGTGTATTTGCCACCATATTACTGTCCAAGTTGTGGTGGTCTATCCCAACATTACTCGAGATACATGTGTGAGGACCACCATACTTCGTTAATTTCCAAAAACCCATTTTGGGCTTCAAAGACTCCCGAAGACCCCATTTACACCTTACGGTAGGAGAAGTCTTTTTGCACCGTAATTTCCACAGAGTACGTGTGATGTCCACAACACAATACTCACGCCTGACAACTCTAACAGAGTAATCTTTCACAGATGCAATCAGATCTTTCTTATCCTTGAAAATCATGTTCACGGACAGCTCTCCGACCTCCGGGTTGTAATATCGAGTTCGTGATCCAGAAGTTACATCAATCGAATCAGGAACCTGCTCTTCGTTGACCGCATTAAAAAATGGTGGCATTTCAATCGTGCTTGACAAAAATGGTGCGTCTTGCATATGTCTCGGACCATAAGGTGGTTCGCGGGATTTTATCTCTTCACCGGGACATGCATAGACATTAACATCATCTTAATGCATCTCATCAGCCTCCGTACCGTGTTCTCCAGAATCACTCGATGAATTATCGGGTTCATATCACTCATGTAAACATCTCGATGACTATCTCCGTGTACGTCATGTGTGGCTGGCGCATCAGTTGCTGCCAACATAATTTTATGCTCCGAACCACCAACATCAGGATCAAATACATTATTAATTGGTGTAATTTCTTCTCGTAATCCCCAAACTTCTGCTGTGTTTGGCCAATATATAGGATTTTCTTCAGAAGAGCCGATTATATATTGATCCCAAGGTCCACTTCTATGCTCGAAATAAGGATAATTTTCTTGTTGCTCAACATCTCGACCGCTTGAAGTAGAAGGTTGATCATGGACCACCATATTGTTCAATCCTTCAGTGACATATGGAAGATTTGATTCTGGCCCTTCAAGACCAAAATCATGATTACTTGCCTCTATATCGACGTACAAATGCAACATCTGCATATTGGAACATTCCATTATAAATTGTAGAACATCATCATTTACAATATTGATTGATATTTCATTCCAAGACGATTTCTTCATGAATGAATATTTGGTTGACAATTTGATATTAAACATCGTTGGGTCGATGTTTAACTTTCTATGTGCTAGTTTAATCAAATCAAATAAAATAATAAACATGAAATTCTAATCGGTCTAACTGGTGGAATGCTATATTCGACCGATCTGTTTCCAATAATAATATTACCACCAAAATATAGCAGCGCGGAAATCGATCCATTTTGAACTAACTAAGAAATATTTTGATCCAAACTTTTGATGCACCGAAAATATTGAAAGAGCAAATTTGTTGAAGGATTCCGGTGTCGAAAATATTTTAGCATCACGTTATTTATACACATTTTCAGATATCAATTTTCGTAAAAGTTAAAAGTTCACGGGTGTCATATTTACAAATATTTCATATATAATATGATTAATTTTTTGTCGGGGTAAAAGTATGAAATAAAAACAAAAATTTATGTGGTGGGAACTAAGTCACATAAGTCCGATGTGGGAGCGGATGCAGATGCGGATGCGGATGCGTGAGTGCATCAATTTGCAAAAAAATTGAGTGCGGGTGCGCCTTAATGCGCCTATTAAAAATTAATAAATAAATATATATATATACATACACACTGATGAAATGAAGTTAAACATACATAATATACATCATATTTAACATACTCACATCATTATTATATTATTTACAAATTTACAATATGAAGTTCTTAACAACTTTGATGTTTGCAGCTTTACCATTCTTAAAAAAACATTAAAATTAGATTTTATTGAAGAGTCTAACATTTGCAGCTTTGCAAAAATGTTATAGCCATTGATATAACGTAATTTGAATCTTGTATTTGATAGTTCGTCTAGTAAGAATTCTCCGAAAAATATATTGTAGAAATAGAAATGAAATATTAAAGTTTTGTTTTATTTTAAGATATAAAATAACGAATTTGAAAAATGAAACCAAATTGTTCATATGTATTCCAACATGTTTGGTAATAGTATGAATTTATTAAAAATGACTCATATTATTTCCGGAGACTTATATTATTACTTTATGAAATGACTAATATAAACATTTAAATTAATTCAATAAAAATAAAAGTTTTATTTATAAAGTTCATTCTATTAGTTTTCATGCAAAAAACTAAGATATCAAATTTATTATTATTTACTCTAATTTTTTTTACAAAATCACAGATTTATCATACTTTCTTTAATCACATATTTTAATTTTTCATATGTTATTATGTTTTTTCATGATTCATTATCTATCTCTTTACCATATAATATAATTTTCTTACCAACCCGAAATACCTAAAAACCATAAAAGTTCATCTAAACCCAAAATCAAAGAACTTTTTTTTTAATTACAAAAAAAAAAAATCGGAGAATTAAGGAGGATTAACAAGACTTTGTAACTTAGTACGCGACTTAGTAAATCTTAATGCGCGAATTATGAAATCTTAGTGCGCGAATTAGGAAATCTTAGTGCGCGAATTAGGAAATCTTAGTGCGCGAACTAGAAATTCTTAAAGCGCGAACTAGAAATTCTTAAGTCGCCTTAATGCGCCGCACGCGCACCGAGTTCGCCAGTTCGCGGCCGGAGCGCCAGTGCGTGGAGGGGGGTAGGAGGATTATGTGACTTAGGGTGGGAAGCAACAGATACACGATAAAGTTGGTGTGAAGTGACATATAAGTTGACTATATACGCTACGACGAGACATAAAGGAGCAAACGACAACGGACAAACACTACGACGAGACATAACGGAGCACGCGACAACAGGTAAACACGAGTGAAGTTAGGAGCCGCCTGTATAAGTGGCGGCTCCTAACCAAGGAGTAGCCGCCTTCGTTGAAGGCGGCTACTAACCAAGGGAGTAGCCACCCTCCTTGAGGGCGGCTGCTACCTTATGAGGTGCCGTTTAAACCTTAAACGGCTCCTCATCAATGTTATAGCCGCTACCTCCACCAACGGTTTAAGGTATATTTGCAATCTTCTACATTTCTATATATTTGTGAAATTTTTTTTTTCTGAATATTTTTTTTAAAAAGCCGTGTTTATGTGTCTGAGATAATGGTTAGATGAGAGATATGATGTGTGATAGTGTATGATAGAATTATGTTTGTCAATGCGTGAAATATAAATGTGTGTGTACGCGTGCTGAAAGAGATATATGTGTTTGTGTGATATCTATTTTTAAAAAAAAAGAGAATTTAAGGAATAATATCATATTTTAAAAAGCTTATCTATTTTTTAAATATAATTTTTTCATAAATCGATAATCCTAAAATACCTTTTTTTCATCTATTACTTCTATTTTATGAAAGAAATAAACTATTATGTGTTTTTTGTTAGACTTGCGATTTTTTTTTGGCGCTCGCAATATTTCAGTTATTTCCTCTCACTCAAATAATGGATAGAGAGATTGGTGTGGTACGCTGTATGTCTGCTTGAACTGCGCTGCTCTATAGTGGACATCAGCGATCAGTTGCCACTGTATACCGATAGAGACGTACCTTTTCATAATCCCAGGTGGAAAAATATATCATTTTGTTTTTTTTTTTACTGCGTCAAAATGCCCACGGTGTGTTAATTTGTATTAATTAGTTAAATCGGTTTTCGTACGTGTTAATTGTAATTCTTAGGTTGTTCTACATTCTGAATTTCGTTTGAAGTTTCATAGTCATAATCAGATTTAAACTTTCTGCTATGAAAGGATTGGATGAACGATTAAAAGAGAAGAGATGCAGGACTATCTGGACCTCGCCATTGAAAGGAAGCTCCCGCTAAACCACAAAATTCTTTACCATTTTCATGTTTGGAGGCTTGTAATCATCATATTTCATAATATCAACGCCCAAATCTCACATATGAATTTATTATTGTGTTTAGACTTCGGATGAGATTTGTAAGAAAAAGTTTAGATTGAAAGGCAATGTGTTTAGACTTCGGATGAGATTTGTAAGAAAAAGTTTAGATTGAAAGGCAATTTTTTATTATATTTTAAAAAAATATCAATCTTAAGTTAAATGTGTTTTTTTTAAAAATACATCAATCTTAAGTTAAAGGCTGTTTTTTTATTAAAAAAAAATTAAAGGAATATTTGAAAATTAAGGCTCTTTTTAAAAATTAACTTAAATTAAGGCTAAATTTCATTAGAGTAAAAGGTCATTTTAGAAATCTCTCATTTTTTAATTATTTGGGATGTTGCTTAGTGCTAAAACAATTCTTCTAATTCTGTTAAATCGATAAAGGATCAATCATCATATTACAAGCATATACTTCTACGATGTACGTATATTGACTACGACACGGATAGATTTATGCAATAGAAAATCTAATTTTGACACTTCTAGGACACCGATACTCCTCGTACACTTATCGGACAAATCACATGGCCTGACCTTAATTTTTTTTTTTAAAAATAAAACCGGACACCCATGTCCTCATGGCTGATAGGTGTTGTTCGACACAAAAAAGAACACATTTGAGGATTAATTGTACAATTTAAAAAGTTTTTTTTGGCTAAAATAAAATTTGGACGTATTAGTTAAACTTTATGTTAATTGAAGTGATATACATTTGATATTAGTATGAGTGATACTATGATGATTTCCGTGACACACATTTATTTATATGCCTTATGAATTTAATAATATTTTTGGTGTTATCTTTTATATAAATGTGTTGATTAAATTTTATATAATAGAAGTACTATGTATTTAGTGTTACTATTAGTGATACGAATATGATATCAATGTCATGTATTTATTTATGTGTTTCTTAAATTTGATAATAATATTTTGTTGCTTTTACATGGTTTTGGAATTTAAAAAATGTGAATTTTAGTATTTGTAAAATAATACATGTATAATATATATACAAATATAAAAATATATATGCGTGTCACAGCCGTGTCGTATCCTAAAAATTTGAAAATTCCGTATCGCCGTGTCCATGCCGTGTTGTGTCGGTGTCGCCATATCAGTGTCCGTACATTGTAGGGTATAACTATGTGTAATTATAAATGAATTGGATAAATTTAAATGTGACATAAATCTATCATACTTTGATTTTTTTTGAACTGATTTTACCGAGATCGTAATTAGATTTTATATTGTATAAATCTATCCTAATAAAAAAAAAATTAAAAAGAAATTAAAAACATTATAGTGAAATTAATAAAGTATATATTAGTAATGTGATGATTCAGATTTTTTCAACTTAAAAAAAATATAAAATATATTTTAGTAATAAGGGTATGTTTGTGATTGCTTATTTAAAGCACTTCTATGTTGCTTTTGCTTAAAGTTGGAAAAAATTGATTTTAAGTAAAAGCATTGAGTGTTTGTTATTTAAAAAAAAAACAGCTTAATAAACTTAAATTAATTACAAAATTGCCACAAACCAACTTAAAGCAGTCAAAAGCATGTCATGACCCGCTTCTCTCTGCTTCTGCTTATTTTAGAGAAACAATAGTAGAAGCAAACAAATAAAACACCCAAAAACTATTTTATTATCTGAAAAGCAGATATGCAGTTTTCATAAGCAATTGCAAACCTAAGTAACATTTCAATTTGTTAAATTTAGATATCACACACACTCACATGCCTCTCTCACACACACGCGCACACAGACCTCTCTCTTTCAACATGCATCACTCTCTCATACACCATCAGGTCCATCACACATCATCTCTATCCTCTAACCCTTATCTCACACACACACAAAAAAACACCAATCTATATCTCACACACATTAAAAAACACACTAAAACGCATACAAAATCTCACACACATTAAAAAACACACTAAAAACACATACTTTGTATGCGTTTTAGTGTGTAGGAATTTTTTTAAAAAAACATAAAATAAAAAACGCATGGTGGGAATGCTTTTTTTTTTTTTTTATTATTATAGAAAAATGCATCACCTATGAGTTTTATTATGTAAAACAAAAAAAAAGTAAACATTACTTTTGAATTTTTTTTTCAAATTACAATATTTATTCAAATTAGCCATCTTTTTCGGGTCGATTCCTAACTTTTTTGGTGTCCATCTTAGTAGACATGAAAGTTTAGTATTAACTCTTCACTCAAAAAAAAAAAAAAAAACCAATACAATTTTACCTTTATCTTCATATCTTTCGTGTTATTTAAAAGTATGAGCTAATTATATAATGAAGATATTTAAATTACCAATTTATTTATGTACTTTATGAAGTTTGATAAAGTACATATAAAATTAAGGTTTATTTGTTTGTGTTGTTGCTGCTTGCACGAACCTGTTTATTTTATGATTACTTTGTTTTAAAGCTATGATGTACTTCTCTTTTAATATTGTTTAACTTAATCAATCTAAACTATTTTATATTCATGTTTATTGAGTTGACAATTAACCATTGGTCTAAAAAATATGTGTAATTTAGAGAGCGAAAGTCAGAAATACATTAAGCAGAATATATATATATATATATGGGGACTTCGCATCCGCGATTTTTGAATGTGCACTGGGTAAATTCTCAGGTTGACGCAATAACCTATAAACCATGCCAGTCATGTAAACCACACTAGGCATGCGCGGGCTCGACCAAAAAAATATTGATAGGGGAATCGAGCTCGTGACCAAAGATATACGCGTTTACATACGCCACCGACTCGACCATCTCATGAGAGCATTCATATGATATCTTTACCATTGCACAGAGGGCATCAATTTCATACTATTGAATTCCAAGTCATACTATGTTTAATCAAGCTTATACTAATACTTTGGGGGAGAATATGACAAATCTCGGATTTTCAACGTTTAATTGAAGTAAAGAGTGTCCTGAACCTAGTTGATCATGGCTGGTGGGCTCGTCACCATGTTCTCATGTTTTGATAAGGGTGTGACTTCATAAACCAAATATAATCATTCATACACACATTTACTTATTTTTTTTTTTAAAAATATATATTTTTCAGATTAAGTTGAGCAAGAAACATAAATGATAATTAAAAAATATATATATTCATCACGTACAGATCTATAATATTACATTCTATATTATCTGAATATTTATGAATTTCTCGTTAAAATGTATGGACAAATATTAGGAAGTTGTGCCCGTCATTCTATTAATTATGTAGTCCATACGGCCTAAACTATCATGAATTTGAATACAAATTCCCTATGAAATTTATGTATACCACAACCCATATCCGACCCCAACCCACTCGATTAACTTAAGGTTTGTTTACCTGTTGGAAAAATATGTTTAATGAATTGAAATTATATAAGGAAAAATCGAATAGACACAAATGATGAATGTTGAAACTCGTGTACCAAAACAATGTCTTAGCAAAACCCATGGAGTGTAGGAGGTGGTGGGACACCCTCGGATGTAATATCATTTTAAAAATAGAGAGTTAAACTAATGTTTCTACAATCAAGCCATTTTATTTTTGGCCTTTATATAGCATAAATATACATTAACATCCAAAATTGCCAACATTTACATCTCAAGAATGTGGTGGTCTCGTTACCCGATGATACATTTCCGAAAAAAAAATTATCATTAACTTCTCTAGATAATATAATTAATATTATGTAAGAGAAATTAACACTCTTTTTGTATATTAATTTATTTAAAATTCACACTTTTTGATTAATATATGTTATATATATAAAAATGGTTGTCGAGTGATCTTGACTTGGTTGTCAATCTGACATCTCCATCCTTCTGAAAAGATAGTTCTGGAGGAGATTGAACTTAAAAAGGTCCACCTATAGTTTTGGCTTTTGTCTCCTTCTGCGTACTCTCGCTGGTCGCTGCTTCTGAAGAATATAAAACCATCTTTAGTTCTAGTTCTTGAGTTCTCTTTTTCTCTTTCATCCCTTTATTTCCATTCACAAATTTCAGCTCTCAGTCTTACTCTTAAGCTCTAAAGATGCAATCTTTGTGACAAATAATGATTCTTTCTCGGTTTTAAGCTTGTGGGCACTTCAGAATTTTCACTACTGTTTTACATCTCTATAACTCTATTCAATAATTAATGAAAATATTCTGTAGGAAAGAGTTTTCTTGAGCTGAACAGTGTGTGGTTGTTTGTGTTTTTTTACTTTTCACTCAGTTGCTAGAGTTTGTTGGGGCTTTGGTTTTTGATGCATTAATTCGTCCTTGAGCGGTTCAAATTTTATTCAAGAGATTAAAGTCAGATTTGCTGTGATTTAGTTTCGGTGACAAATTTGCCAAATGTTGAATTAAGGAAAGTGTTCGTTTTTCTTAGCTGTAGTTTAATGGTTGTGTTTTCACGCTTCGTTTCTCTCTTTCTAAGTGAATATATACCGAGTATATTCACCACTCGTTTTGTGCCCTCACGTTCTGCTTCTCAAAAGGTATGAAAATCTTTTCCACTTTTAGATCTCTGAGTATTCTCCCATTTGAACGTCTAACCTTTTTCTTAGACGTTGATACATATATTTTCTCTTTGAACAGCTTGTTGTGTATCAGTATTTCATGGGTTTTAGTTTCTTTTTGTGAGCAGTCTGTTGAAGAAATTGAATTATAATTCGTTGGTGAAAAGATGAAGGGGGCAGCATTGGTAGCCATTGCTGCTACAATTGGCAACTTTTTGCAGGGTTGGGATAATGCCACCATTGCAGGTAATTGTGCATTATCTTCTCCTCAATGCTATTGGGGTGTATTCTTGGTTTTGAAACTCCAAGCTAATCAATTGAATCTTTAGTTTTTGTATTCTTGTCCACGGTATCGCAAGCGTATTGGGCCGTCTTCTAGATATTTCTGCAAATACCACTATACAATATATACCAGAATTTTATTTATTATTGTATCTGCTTCTGCGGCATGTTCTGAATGTTTCCAGATAATGTGTTTTACATTTATTATTTGTAGATGTAAATAGGGAGATCCACGCTAAGGCTTGTTGTGGATTTGTGGTGCCGATTTCAGAGTGTCAATGTTTCTGGTTTCTATTATTGTCAGGGGCTGTTGTTTACATTAAAAAAGAGCTTGAATTGGGAGCTGCGGTAGAAGGTCTTATCGTTGCAATGTCACTCATTGGGGCCACAGGTCATCACCACTTGCTCTGGGACGATATCTGACTGGATTGGTCGACGTCCAATGCTTATTTTGTCATCCTTGTTTTATTTTCTGAGCGGCCTGATAATGCTATGGTCACCAAACGTCTATGTTCTTCTTCTGGCAAGGCTATTAGATGGGTTTGGTATTGGACTTGCTGTTACTCTAGTTCCTCTGTATATATCTGAGACGGCTCCATCTGAGATACGAGGCTTGTTAAATACTCTTCCCCAGTTCACTGGCTCTGGTGGGATGTTTTTGGCTTATTGTATGATTTTTGGAATGTCCTTGATGGCATCGCCTAACTGGCGACTGATGCTTGGAGTTCTTTCTATTCCCTCTCTTTTATATTTTGCGTTGACTGTATTGTTTTTGCCTGAATCTCCTCGATGGCTAGTAAGTAAAGGAAAAATGCTCGAGGCCAAAAGTGTTCTGCAGAAACTGCGTGGCAGAGAGGACGTATCTGGTACATTTCTGTCTTTAGTTCCATGTTATACGGTTTTTTACTGCCAAATAACGGTTACCGAATTGTTTAATGGCAACAAGTAGTCGGCGGCATGTCAAAAACTATGATGGTTTATAAATGGATCCACATCATCAATTTAAGCTAACAATGCCATGTGATTAATGGATTGCACGTCTGTGATCTAGTTATCAATGCTTACCTAATTTGGTTTAGCATAAGAACCCCAAACTTTGTTTAGCTAAAAATTCCATGTGGCATCCAAATTGGAACAGTGATCTTCACTACCTCCAGGAGAGTGAGCTACCACAACTTTTTTTTTTTTTTACTTTTTGTGGTTTTTAGAGTCTTAGTGAATCTCTTGTTAATTTTGTAGAAGTTGAAAGTTATAATTAAATTATATTTATCTTAAAAGCCATGAATTTATTTTGCATCATGGTTCATGGTTCCAGTTACGAAATTGATCTGTTTATCCGATACATGACCTAGGAGAAAGTGCAGAAAGCATCTTGTAGTTGATTTAGTTGGTTGTAGAAGTAAGAACTTTACATTAGGTGAAAGAGAGGATTCAGATTTAAGCATCATATGTTTCTCTTGTAATTACTTAACTCTCATAAGTTAGTAATATTACGAATTTCATGCCAAAATTATGACAGTTTATCTGCAGCCAGTGACGCAAAATGTTTGGTGTGATCAATGTGGACCTCTATTATCTAATAATAATAAAGTTTAATATATAATCATTAAATGTTTACCTAATCCTGTGGCTTCTTTAAGAGGTCGATGCCTTGTCCTATTCACTTGTTTCCTTCATGGAAATGACACACCAAAGTTTGAGTTTCTTTTTTGTCTTGTCCAAAAAATATATGGTTTTTCTTCGTTAGCTTTAGCACAACTACTATCGTAATGATATATGGACATCATTTAGATATGATAAGGCACATGTCTACCTGGCAAAGACTTTGATTTTTTACTTTTTTCTGGTGTCTGCTACGGTAGCTGGGACATCATTGTGTGCAATATGCCACAAATTAATGTCACAGATCAAACTACCTTACTTAATCTATTCCTTTGGTTCCAGGTGTTGATGGGGGGATGGATTAATTGGTGGTTTTTGCTTTAGATTTGGTGTATTTTACATTATTGAAATCCCAAAGCTTGCAGCAGCTAAAAGGATAAACAAAATTATTACGTCTATTTCAGCAAGTTTTATAGGAAATATTTGATCGAGATTTTTAAATTCTTAAGCAGGTGTATTGTTAACTTGATAACCAATTATAAGTATGATTTGATTTGCCTTTAAGTTTTGTGATGAAATTTTATATTGTACTCGACATGGAAGTTTAATCATTGTTTATGTTTAGTTTTTATGATTGTTGTGCTGCAATGGAGGCTAAAAAATTGTTTGTTTGTCATTTAGGATGTGGGGAGGATTAGAGCGGATAGAGCTTACATTTAATATCGAGTGTAATGATGCTTACTGTATGTTTTAGTTTATTGCCTTAAAAAGAATTATAGTCAAGTCTACTTTGTTTCATAGGAGTTTTCTTTACTAAGGCCTCAGCCCGACGAATCAAAATATGTTTGCATTTGGATGAAAGGATTTGATTTGCAAAATATGATTTGATTTGGGGAAGGATTTGGAGAATGTTTTCAAATATACCCGAGATGGTGTCGTTTGAAATCCCTCACCATTATTATTGAAAGTGTTTAACTTGATATAGAATATATTTGAAATTCACTTGAATTTAGTCCATCCAAACAAGTCAAGGAATTTGAAATCCATCGATCCACACAGCCTTAATCTAGGTGAATCGCATGTCTCCGTTAGAAGCTCTTGTGATTCATCCACATGTATGGAGAAACACATGCTAATCATGAGCAGCACTGACCATAAATTTGTTAAGTCCATGTTTTTGGGACTCCAGTTGGTTGAAATTCTGATGCTTGGATGATTTGTCGTGTCAATATTTTACTATCTTTTAATTTCCTACTGCCTTGGTATCACTATTTATTACCCACATATTAACCACACAATATTAGACATCCAAAAGTTGTAATGGATTTGAGATGTTAACAAATTGAATCTTCTGAGATATCATCAATGATATTCATACTTTTCATTGTCGAAAGTGTTTCCACTCTCTTTGAATGGGAAAACTTTCTATGCCATCTTTCAGTTTGAAGTTTTGATGCACACACACATGCTTATTTCTGATAACATTGGTTATACTTACCTGAACTCTCCGAAATAATCTAGATTATTCTGACCAAGTTTGTGAATTTCAAATTCATAACGTGGCTTGAGCTGATTTCACTTTCATGTACAGGTGAGATGGCTTTACTAGTTGAAGGTTTGGCAGTTGGTGGTGAAACTTCCATAGAAGAGTATATCATCGGTCCAGCAGATGAACTGGATGAGAATCAAGACCCATCTGTTGATAAAGACCGTATCAAGTTGTATGGGCCCGAGGAAGGGCTCTCGTGGGTTGCCCATCCTGTCACGGGTCAGAGTCGTTTGAGCCTTGTCTCCTACCAAGGAAGCATGGTAAATCAAAGCATTCCACTAATGGATCCACTTGTGACGCTCTTTGGCAGTGTTCACGAGAAACTCCCCGACACAGGAAGTATGCGAAGCATGCTATTCCCGAATTTTGGCAGCATGTTCAGCACAGCTGAGCCTCATATTAAAAATGAAGAGTGGGATGAAGAGAGTTTGCAGAGAGAAGGTGAGGGTTACACATCTGAGGTCGGTGATGCAGATTCTGATGACAATCTACAGAGTCCATTGATATCACGTCAAAATACGAGCATGGAGAAGGACATGGTCAATCCTCAATCCCATGGTAGCATCTTAAGCATGAGGCGCCATAGTACCCTAACTCATGGAAATGCGGGAGAAGCAGTCGGTAGTATGGGCATTGGTGGTGGTTGGCAATTAGCATGGAAATGGTCTGAAAGAGAAGGTGAAGATGGAAAGAAAGAAGGCGGGTTTAAAAGGATTTATCTGCACGAAGAGGGTGCCCATGACTCAAGGCGTGGCTCTCTTATTTCAATCCCTGGTGGAGATGCTCCTGTCGACGGTGAGTTTATCCAAGCTGCTGCTCTAGTCAGCCAGCCAGCTCTTTATTCGAAGGAACTTATAGATCAGCATCCAATTGGACCTGCAATGGTGCACCCATCAGAAGCTGCTTCAAAAGCACCACGTTTAGCTGCTCTTCTTGAACCAGGTGTTAAACGAGCATTGATTGTCGGGATTGGGATTCAAATACTGCAGCAGGTATTGCTTAATTATTTTGTAATAATTATGCAATGAAAGAAGTCCATTGTAGTTCTACATGCTATGAGCCATCATGTCCTCAGTCTCACCTTGGAGTCCTGTGCTACATTACTTTAATTTCCATCAGTATATGTTATTATGTGCTTTTATGTGTTTCTTTGAATCTCTAAGCATTCCTTTCATTCTTGGACCTAGGAATATGCCGAGGGGGATGATTGATCTAATTTTTGAGGTTGAAAATCTTATTTTTGTAAAATTACACATGAATTCGAGTCTTTTATGTGATACAGACAGTTGGCCTTACTTCCCCACAGGTCTGCTCTTAATTCAGTTTAAGGATGGTTGGGTATGCATCTTTCTATTTTCTTGTTCTAGTGTAACCTTCTGGTCAGAAAAATGGGTTCGAACTTGTCGCCTCTTCCATTTATAGGGGAGGCTGTCAGCTCAGGAGATAAAGTGATTATGTAACCAATCAAACATCTTGAAGTGGCAGGTGTCAATATTTTTTTGTGTTTTGTCGTCTTTGGAAGTTTCCCATCTTTGAGCGTATTCATCTTGAAGTTGCAGGTGTCGATGTTTTTTTTCAGTTACTTCTTGTGGAGTGCAAATATGGCAGCTTGCTCATGTGTACATACCTTTCATCGATGCTGACTCACAGCATTAGTTCTACAATTATTATGTATAATTTTTTCTACTCAGACTTCATTTTTTCTTATATTTATTTTTGCAGTTTTCTGGTATCAATGGAGTTTTGTATTACACTCCTCAGATTCTTCAACAGGCAGGTGTTGGAGTTCTACTATCCGACCTCGGCCTTGGCTCTGACTCTGCATCTTTCCTTATTAGCGCCTTAACCAATTTTTTGATGCTCCCTAGTATTGGTATTGCTATGAGGTTCATGGACATAGCTGGTAGAAGGTAACTTTCATCCCTTTTGCCTCTTCTCTCAATTACTCATGTTTTTTCCTGCTTCGTATGTGATTTTTATTTGAGAGAAGGGTCATATTTATGAGTTTACCGTTGTTAAACTTGGAAATTGTATTAAAATTGCTTGAGGAGTTAACAATCGCAGTTATGATTTTTTTTTTTATAAGATAAAAATATTATAAATAAGTGAGTAGAAGGAGCACACCCAACAAGTTTACAACAGTTATAAACTTGTCTTCCTAACGGACACCACTATCTTATAACTGACAGCCTACTAGGCTAGTTTTCGGATTAAGATGCCAGTCCGAAACCGAATAAACAAAAGTACCCTGCAACTTCGCCTTTAGCCATATCCAAGAACTAATCTTTATCATATCCACAACTTTTTCGACTGAAGCATTCAACCCTTTGAAAATAATATTGTTACGTGCCTTCCAAATATTCCAAATCGTTTTCAACCAAAGCATCATCCAAAGATTACTTGAAATCTTTCCTTTTCGCATTCACCAGCGAAGTCGTAGATGATTGCTTGGTTCCAAATGTCTAACGCAGTTATGATTTAACTAACGGTGGAAGGAGGTGTCAGGGCGATCACCCCATTCTCATAGTTTCTCATGATACTTGTACGACTTCATGAATCGGATCTGATTCGTGGATCTTGAGAACCATATTCCCACCAATATTATTCCCAAATTATTTTCTTTATTAGTTATTCTGTCTGAGTTCCAGCTTCCTATTTCAGATAGTGTTCCACTACACTTGGCACTCTACTAAGCACATGAACAACATTTGGAAGGAGTCTAGACTGATACATTGTGTTTCAGTGGTAAAAAGTGATTACATATTCGTAATACATTAAGGACTTTATGACAACCGTATTACCGTTTCAATACATTAGTTGTGACGGTTGAATTCTCCTCTGATGCTTGTTTCTGTATCACGTTGTGTATCTTTCTCCCTTAAATTTGAAGCCATAGTATTCATCATGTTTATTTAGGTATCTTTTACTGAGAACCATTCCGGTTTTGGTCATATCACTGATCGTCCTGGTTATCGGAAACGTGATTGATTTTGGAACAATGGCTCATGCTGTGATCTCAACAATTTGTGTTGTGCTCTACTTTTGCACCTTTGTTATGGGCTACGGACCCATCCCTAATATTCTCTGCTCGGAAATCTTCCCCACAATGGTTCGAGGCATATGCATTGCTATTTGTGCCCTGGTTTTCTGGATATGCGATGTCATCGTTACCTATACACTTCCGGTGATGCTTGGCTCGATTGGTTTAGCTGGCGTTTTTGGCATTTACGCCATTGTTTGCGTGATCTCGTGGATTTTCATATTCTTGAAGGTTCCGGAAACAAAGGGTATGCCGTTGGAGGTCATCACAGAGTTCTTTGCTGTGGGAGCCAAACAGGCTGCTAATAAACTGGATCAATGAGAGAATCTTGATGGCTATTTAGGTTGATACTCTGTGGTGCTACACTTTGTGCAATTTCTGCGTATTGGAGACGCTTGTCTTTTTTCTTTCTGCATTTTTTGAAATATATTTGATATTTATAATGTGTCGAAGCTTTCATTAGTTCGATCCATTTGTAGAATGACAAGCGATTCAGTTATATTTTATTCGAAGATTCACTTTCGTGGTCACCCGTCTAGTCGTCTACCCATGATTGGGACCCTTGCGTTGAAACAAAGGCCTAATATACAAGATGTTAGGGTCTAATTAACGGATCGAACCGAGTTAATTTAGAATTTCGGATCGGTTAATTCGAAATTTCTGTTTTTGATTTTAAAAAAAATTAGTTAATTCGATGTTTTTTTGATTTTTATTCTTTAAAAAAAATATCAGTTAAACGAACTAATTAAATTTTTATAAAAGTTTTACAATGTTATTTTTTTAAAAAATCAATTTATTCCATTCTTTTATTTATTTTCATTTTTAATTTTAAAAATTTAATTATCTTATCTTTTATCTTATATATATTTAAAATATCTACTGATTCGGATTACTGACCGAATTAATCGATATATTTGTTCGGCTTAGTTAATTCAGGTTTCAAACTAAATTCGGTCGGTTCGGTGGAAATTCGGGTCGGTAGACAGAATCCTCATCCCTACAGCAAGTCCCATACTCGCATGCACATCCATGAACCGAGAATACTAGGAAGTTGTACAAGACCCAAGTTTCTATCTTTGGAAGTGCACGAAGTCGCTTCAGAATTAGCAGAAAAAGGCTCAAACATATATCATTTGCTTTTCATATGAAATGGTTCAGGGGTTTTTATCAGATAACAAAAGTGAAAGCCTATATTTTGCAGCAGTTCAAGCTCTCTGCAATGCCTCTTGTTCTGCCTGGATACGGAATGGGACACCAATCTTCTGGTACACATTTCGAGCCAGATCTTCATCAATGTCACTTTTTTTTCGAAGGGGGAGACTCGAACCCGAGACGTCTTACATTGGAAAATAGATGACAACCATCGGGTCATGGCCTTATTGTCATTCATCAATGTCACTTGACGTAGTTGCAAAGGGATGATTTGCGGGAATCCATCTGACAGTATAAGGGTCGACATCAATTGTTGGTCTCTTCCACTGATATGCCTGGGATCTTCATTACTGATGGATTGTTTGTTGCTCACCTGTGAGAGTCACAGGAGCTAAACAACACACTTTTCCGCCCATCTCAACTGTTGAATTGTTTTTGCTGACCTTAATCATAGGATTATTGAAAGTATCATCATACTTGAGTGGCGTTTAACTGCGAAGAGAGATGACAAGAAGAACTAAACAATGGAATGACCAAGGAATAATATAACACCTAAAAAGCAGATAATCAACCCGAAAGGTTCGGCAATTCAAAACAAATCTGTCACTATGGATAGTGTTTCAAAATAATACCTTACAAAAAAGTAGTAGTAAAAAAATCACTCTTACGCTAGATACTACTTGTTGGCCCCAGGTACGGCAACATGAGATAAAAAATAGCGAAAATGAAGAATATAATGGACACCATAATTAACGTGGAAAACGCATAAAATTGTTAGGGTAAAAATCACGGGCAATATGAAAAGATTACACTATAATATTTTGTGGGTCAAAGAGAACAATAGTCTCAATATAAGATAAACTACCTTACAAATATTATAGAAATACACACTCAGTATATAATGAGAGAACATTCGATGCTGAGATACTTATTCGATGTTGAGATACTTGAAATGAAATATAGGGAGCTCGATCGCGTCCAAAATGCATCCAAACCGCGTAACTCGTTTTTATTTCAATTCATCATCTGCCAATTCATACATCATCATAATGCTAGCAATGATGATGTTTGTTTTAATTGATTGCCGATGTTTATCCCATTTGGAGATTTGATTGAGAATCAAGCACATCTCCACACATCCTTTCATTCTTTCCATGCCCTGCTGCTTATCTTTTTGCTAGGCCACTTGAGGATCTTCACCACTCGAACTTATCAGTATTAACCGGCTTTGTCAGAATATCAGCTACGTTATCCTTTGTATGAATCTTTTGCATATCCAAACTCCATTCCTCTACTACTTCACGAACAAAGTGAAATTGAACGCCTATGTATTTAGTCTTGGAATGAAAGGCTGGATTCCTTGCAATGTGCAAGGTACTCTGACTATCACAAAATAAGGGGATCTTCTCATGTTTGCACCCAAGCTCCTTTAATAACCTTTTATTCCATATTACCTCATTGCAAGCTTGAGTTGCTGCCATATATTATGTCTCTGTTGTAGATAATGTCACAACTGTTTATAGTTTTGAAACCCAGCTTACTGCTCCTCCTGTGTAAACACACAACTAGTAGTATATTATCTTTTATCCGGATCACCTGCATAATCCGAATCCACATAGCCCTTGAGTGTAAAATCTGATCCTCCATAACATAATGCAGCATTTGAGGTACCCTTAATGTATCTAAAGATCATCTTAACCGTGCTCCAATGCCCTCGTCCATGATTCATGATAAGTGTGATTTTTACACTTAATTTGATATATGATTAGGGACGTTTTTATAGTGATTCCTTGGAAATATTACGCGTTTTGGTATGTATTTGTTTATTTCAGGAATCCAGGTTCAAATGCATAAAAGTGGAAGAATTAAGCTTAAATAACCAAACCGAGCACAACCGGATATTATCAAACAATGAAGGAAGTAAATTGGACTGATATATAGCAACACGTAACTTGGGAGGATAGATAGCAAATGCACGTGTATTTTAAAGAGGAGTCCGAGAGATAGAAGATACGTGAGCACAATATAGAGAGCAGCAAGAGACGTGAGGAGGATAGACGTGACGAGACAAGGGAGCCAGGAACTCACGTACAAATACAGAGAAGAGTGAGCAGCAACAAGGATATTAGGGAAGAAGCGGAGGAACCAGGGAGTGACGTGAACAGATTGAGGAACGAGATCAGAAGATAAGAAGAGAGAGGAGAAGATTTACGTGAGTGAGCAGGAGGTGAGCAAGAGAAAATTACGTGAAGAAGAAGAGTTACGTGAAGAGCATATTAGAGGATATCAAGCAGCGAATACGGGAGGAGATCGGAGAAAAAAGGAGAGTGATTCACGTACGTGACTTTGTGAAGAGGAATTCAGGGACGAACGAACAGATAAAAGAGCAGCAAGTTACTGGAGAAGGGAGCAATATTAACGTGAAGAGTGACGTCTTCAAGGGGAGGAGACAGACGAGACTTTGGAGAAGAGATCAGATTGACACAGCGAGAGACAAGGAAGGAGGAGAGTAAATTCTCGACGAATTCTTCAGATAGTCACGATTTCAGGAGGAATTCACGTACATGCAGCAACGTAAAATTTGAGAAGAAACTCACGTCCAGTACAGAAAGCAACGAGGTGAAGAAGAGTCACGTACAGTGAAGCAAAGCCAAAGGAAGAGACGGAGCTACGGTCGACGACGCGATTGACATCGCTAGTTTATACGTATTTCTAAACTTTGTTTGTTCCTATTTAATTTTCTTATGCTTTTGATGTTGAAATACATGATATTACATTTGATTTTAAATATGTTGATAGGCTAAGTTTGTTATCAAGACTTAGGGGATCCCATGTTATGAACCCATGATTTAATTTGAATGTTTTGATTGATTCTTATTTATCTATGTGTTTAGATCATTGTTCTTCATACTTTTAAGGGTTTGGCCATCCTTGAATGATATTAAATTGCAATTGAATTGACCATAGGATATTGTGATTCGATAAAGTGATCTTTGCCGTGGGTTTTAGGTTGAGACGGACCAAGTAAAATCTAGCACACGTGTGATAGCAATAGATTTACCAAAATCGAAGGCTAGAAGTTTTCATAGATCTATTTACAATATTAATTGTTCAATAAGGGTACGGGAGTGGCTTATTGTTACGTTAGTATTAGATTTGTTATAGCCGGACCAAGGTATAGCAAGTGAATTAGGAAAACTCGTCACCTTAGATTGTTTGAATTAATTCTTAACTAATAGGCGAATTGTGGGGGATTACATAGGTGAACCGAAAGTCTTGATAATTGTCTCTATTGATTTCATTCTCATTCTCTATCGTTTGTTTGGATTTATTATTGAGTTAATTAGTTAAATTAGTTAGTTAGTCATAACCAATTTTCGTAGGCTAAATATAGTTAAACTAGTGGAGTTTGGTACTTATTTCCTAGTCCTCGTGGGTTCGACAATCCGTACTTATATTATCATTATACTAAAACTTGACACCGTGCACTTGCGGTACATAAATCGCTACACTGAAAATAACTGTTTAAAATAAAAGCGATCAAGTTTTTGGCGCCGTTGCCGGGGACTAGTTTTAATAATATCAAACGAGATTAGTTGACTGTAGTTTAGTCATTTTTTTTTATTTTTTATTTTTGGTTTTTGTTTTGTTTGTCTTGTGAGGTACTTGGAGATGCTACATCAACAAGCATTCACAAGATTTGGCCAACAACCATTCGAGCCGTTCTATGCAGCGTGGGGGAGATTCAACGATTTGGCAAGCACGTACCGCTATAATGACTTTCCAAACTACACTCGTCTGCAATATTTTTTCAGTGGTTTGGATGCGGACACACAAGGATGGATATTCAACGGAGCTTTGGCAACTGGTAGTCCTTTGGTTGATAGAGATGAAGACAATGTATTGCACTTGTTTAATGACATGGCGAACTTCGACTACCGGTGGCATTGGAATCCTTCACTGCAGGGTTGGAGCCACCAATACCCACCAAAGCCTCACGACCCTCATTTTACAGACCCACCACTTGAACATCAGGGAGAGACGAGTGACAGTTCTGCGGAAGTCAGTGCTCATTTAGAGGATACGTTACTCAGGTTTATGGCATCATGTGAGACAAAGATTGAAAGTCAGACCAACTCAATGCGTCATCTGGAGCAGCAAATGGTGAGCCTCATGGAAACCTTATCAGCAAGCTGCCAAGAGAATGAGACGATACCTACTAGAGAAGAGGAGACGAATCAAGTTGGGTTTCATGACGATGATCACTCAAACAACCAAGTTTGGGGGAGTGATCCTACTACTGTGGAAGATTTAAGGGAACTTGAGCCTCTTCAAGAGATTGAGCCTACTTTAGAGACATTATCTGAGGAGTTCCCATGTGAAGATGAGTTGAGAGTGATGTTGGAAAAGGAAGAGACCTTCGAAGATTCTGACTTAAGCCCATCGATGGAGACATGTTCTATGCCATATTTGGATCCGTATTTCCCATGGATGCCAACATCACCACAATATATCCTCCAAGATATGAAGCCAAGTGAAGAATCATTCTCCCATGCCTACCACTTCGAAACCCATGTTGTTGGAGCGACGAGCCTACACTGTTATATTCATGCCAATCTTGAGGGCATACTGAATGAAGACCCATTCGTGATATCATACGATACTTACTATGGGCGTCAGCCGCTCTTTGATGGTTGCTTCTGATGGTCAAGCCGACGACTAAAAATCAGCGCTTCTTGGGAGGCAACCCAAGCGTATCCTTTTGCTATTTAGTTTTGTTTATTTTTAGTTTTTTGCATTTAGTTTGTTTATCTCTCGTGTTGACTATTTTATTTGCGTTCTTCTCTTGCTAGGTACTCAGTTGGAGCGATGAACCCTACAACATTGGAGCTTTCAAAGGCCGACCTTCCTCAACCCTCATGCAAGCGTCTTGATCAGGGGAGTTTACTTTTTCCCTTTTGATTCTTTTAAACATTGAGGACAATATTTGATTTAAGTTTGGGGGAGTGGCTTGCATGTTTACTTGTTTATCCACATGTTGTGTGCTTAATTGACACTTGAATCGTCCGATTATTATGAGCTAATTTTTATTTTATTTTATGAGTTCAATTAGTAAGATAAGAATAAATCATAGTAGTGGTCTCTATTACATGATTATATTAATCTCACTATGCATGTCAACTTGAGTTTTGATGATTGTAAGACTTGTTTGTGAATATCTTGTTTTGAGTAGCATGTCAAAGATGAGGAATACATTGAGCACATTTGAGTCATAATCTTGTGAATTGCCTTTGGAGTAGTGAAATTTTTTGTGAACTTGATGAATTGTGTTTGAGCATCTTAGAGTACCTTAGAAACTATTTGATGATGACACTTTGAGGCGAAATTTTATAGATATGAACTAGACTTGGAAATGAATTAGGCGATCTTTGGACCGTTTGAGCCTTTCAAGCTTACCATGTATTTATCAATCTATAGTATCCCAATTTGAGCCTAATTGAAAAGGAATGGAGTATGTTTAACATACTATTAGCCCCCATTCAATATTTTTTTTGGCAACTCATTATACCCACCTTTATGAGCTTAAATTGAAAAGAATTTTCCTTACCCAAATGGAGTATAATGATTCTCATTAGATGCACATAAATTGCTATATTTTCATGAGCTTATTATTGAAAAATTTGATGAATGAGAAAAGAAAAAGATAGATAAAAAGCCTTGAGAAAAAGTGATTAAGACCCAAAGTGGCCAAGGCTAAAAGAAAAAGAAGATAAGCTCAATTTTGTGCTAAAAATATGAACACTACATGCTTATACTCTCTTCTTTGTGCTATCCTATCTTTTCTTTGAAGCCAACACCTAGGCCTAACGTTATAAGCTTAAAAAGACCTTCTGATCCAAGTCTAGGGAATAACTACATTAGTGGAGAAGGGTTTGAAAATAAGACTATGGGGTGCTCAACGATAATCTTACTTTTCATTGACTAGCATGATTTGATCTATGAAAATTGCATGGAACTTGAAAGTGACAATAGCACATACGCACGTTCTGATTTGGAGGCATGTTGCTTGATCTAGGAGAAAACACAACTTGTTAAACTTTCTGATTTACTCTTGTTCATCTGTAAGTGAGATGTCTGAGCTACACGATTGACCGCGAATTGGTTTATTTGAATCTTTAATAATGAACTCTACTGTGTGATCTTATTTCTTGCTCGAGACGATCAAGTTTAAGTTTGGGGGAGTTGATAAGTGTGATTTTTACACTTAATTTGATATATGATTAGGGACGTTTTTATAGTGATTCCTTGGAAATATTACGCGTTTTGGTATGTATTTGTTTATTTCAGGAATCCAGGTTCAAATGCATAAAGTGGAAGAATTAAGCTTAAATAACCAAACCGAGCACAACCGGATATTATCAAACAATGAAGGAAGTAAATTGGACTGATATATAGCAACACGTAACTTGGGAGGATAGATAGCAAATGCACGTGTATTTTAAAGAGGAGTCCGAGAGATAGAAGATACGTGAGCACAATATAGAGAGCAGCAAGAGACGTGAGGAGGATAGACGTGACGAGACAAGGGAGCCAGGAACTCACGTACAAATACAGAGAAGAGTGAGCAGCAACAAGGATATTAGGGAAGAAGCGGAGGAACCAGGGAGTGACGTGAACAGATTGAGGAACGAGATCAGAAGATAAGAAGAGAGAGGAGAAGATTTACGTGAGTGAGCAGGAGGTGAGCAAGAGAAAATTACGTGAAGAAGAAGAGTTACGTGAAGAGCATATTAGAGGATATCAAGCAGCGAATACGGGAGGAGATCGGAGAAAAAAGGAGAGTGATTCACGTACGTGACTTTGTGAAGAGGAATTCAGGGACGAACGAACAGATAAAAGAGCAGCAAGTTACTGGATAAGGGAGCAATATTAACGTGAAGAGTGACGTCTTCAAGGGGAGGAGACAGACGAGACTTTGGAGAAGAGATCAGATTGACACAGCGAGAGACAAGGAAGGAGGAGAGTAAATTCTCGACGAATTCTTCAGATAGTCACGATTTCAGGAGGAATTCACGTACATGCAGCAACGTAAAATTTGAGAAGAAACTCACGTCCAGTACAGAAAGCAACGAGGTGAAGAAGAGTCACGTACAGTGAAGCAAAGCCAAAGGAAGAGACGGAGCTACGGTCGACGACGCGATTGACATCGCTAGTTTATACGTATTTCTAAACTTTGTTTGTTCCTATTTAATTTTCTTATGCTTTTGATGTTGAAATACATGATATTGCATTTGATTTTAAATATGTTGATAGGCTAAGTTTGTTATCAAGACTTAGGGGATCCCATGTTATGAACCCATGATTTAATTTGAATGTTTTGATTGATTCTTATTTATCTATGTGTTTAGATCATTGTTCTTCATACTTTTAAGGGTTTGGCCATCCTTGAATGATATTAAATTGCAATTGAATTGACCATAGGATATTGTGATTCGATAAAGTGATCTTTGCCGTGGGTTTTAGGTTGAGACGGACCAAGTAAAATCTAGCACACGTGTGATAGCAATAGATTTACCAAAATCGAAGGCTAGAAGTTTTCATAGATCTATTTACAATATTAATTGTTCAATAAGGGTACGGGAGTGGCTTATTGTTACGTTAGTATTAGATTTGTTATAGCCGGACCAAGGTATAGCAAGTGAATTAGGAAAACCCGTCACCTTAGATTGTTTGAATTAATTCTTAACTAATAGGCGAATTGTGGGGGATTACATAGGTGAACCGAAAGTCTTGATAATTGTCTCTATTGATTTCATTCTCATTCTCTATCGTTTGTTTGGATTTATTATTGAGTTAATTAGTTAAATTAGTTAGTTAGTCATAACCAATTTTCGTAGGCTAAATATAGTTAAACTAGTGGAGTTTGGTACTTATTTCCTAGTCCTCGTGGGTTCGACAATCCGTACTTATATTATCATTATACTAAAACTTGACACCGTGCACTTGCGGTACATAAATCGCTACACTGAAAATAACTGTTTAAAATAAAAGCGATCAATTCAGCATGTAACAATTGACTGCTCCCACTGCTTGTGCAATGTCTGATCTTGTACAGATCATTTCGAACATTAAACTTCCTACCGCTGATGCATACGGTACTCGAGACATCTCCATCATCTCTTCTTCACTGTTAGGACACATTTCGGAGGATAACTTGAAATTAACATGAAGATGGGTAGAAATTGACTTACAATCTTGAATGTTGAAGAGTTGAAAGATTTTCTTCAAATAATTTTTCTGAGAAAGACAAAATCTTCATGTCACTTATGTCTCGGTGAACTTGCATCCCTAGAATCTTGTTTGCTGGTCCCAAGTCCTGGATCGTTGATTTATTTAACAATAAATTCTCAGTGTAGCGCGATTATACCGCAAGTGCACGATATCAAGTTTTAGTATAGTAGATAAAAGTCGGATGTCGTACCCATATGGACTAATAGCATTTACCAAATTTAATTAGCTTAACTATATTTAACCTACGATTATTTAGTGAGATAAAATTAAAATTAACCCAGAATATTAGCCAAACAAATCAAGCTAGCTATAACAACTGACGAAAATCAATAGAGACGAATATCAAGACATCAGTTCACCCATGTAATTCCCCACAATTCTCCTATTAATTAAGATTTCAAATTCTACGGGTGACGAGTTTTCCTATGTTATTCAATATACTCTAGTCAATGTACATTGAACCTAATATTGGAATGCACCAAGTCAAAGGTCATGCACTTATTTAACATTTAATATTGCATATGCTCTGTGAAAACTTCAGGCCTTTGATTTTGATAAATATATAGCTATCACACGTTTGCTAGATTTTACGTGGTCAGTGTCAATCTAAAACCCACGGTATGAAATATCTTGTCAAATTATAATATCGTTTGGTCAACATCAATTATAATTACTAACATCAATTCAAATGGTAGCCAATCCTTGAAAAGTATTAAACACATAATCATATTCAAAGAATTGTAGAAAAATCAATCAAAACTCATACTTAATCATGAGTCCGTACATGGGATCCCTAGTCTTGATAATTAAATTAGCCAACTACCATAATCAAATAAGAATGCAAAAACTTGTCAAACAACAGATTAAACATTCAAAATCTGAAAATAAATAACAAAGTTTTAGAAATACTAGGCATTGACTCCTTGCTTCATTGCGTCGTCCCGTCTCTTCCGATCCAAGGGCTAGAGGCTTGAATGAAGGTGGAGGCTTTTCTCTAGGAAGTCATGCATATCATCACTTTTATAGTGGGAGAAGAATCCTCCCCCTTTTGGACACAAAATACTCAACAAGGAAACAAAATCTCGAATTTTCCGTGACTGGCGATCGACCGCCAACAAGCTGCCGATCGATCTCCAAGTTTAACAAAATTTTATTCAATGCACGCACTTCCACGATCGATAGCGGTAAAGCTGCCGCTCGATAGTGGGAATAATATTTTTGTTGGTCAACTTCGCACATGCGCGATCGACCGACGATGAATCCAAGATCGATCGCTAGCCCTCAACTTTAACTTTTGAGATTTCATCCTTTCTTCGACGTGCTCGCTCGGTTTGGCAACTTTTCATCATTTTTAGCTTATTTCCTCAACTTTTATGCACTTGGACATAGATTCCTGAAATCAATAAATATATACCACAAAACGTAAATCGTCCAGGAAATCAATACAAAAACGTCTATAATTTCATATCAAAATAAGTGTAAAAATCACAGTTATCAGTCATTCACATCAAATTCCCTAGCCAACTGTGTCTTCAATTCATGGACTCGAACATTGTTGGGGCCTGCGACCAACATGTCGTCCACATACAACAACAAAATGATATAATCATCATCCGCTGATCTCTTGAAATATGCACAAGGATCTGCATTGAGTCTGTTGTACCCAAGTCTCGTGATATAGGAATCAAATCTCTTGTACCAACACCTCGGTGCCTGTTTGAGACCTTACAAAGATTTGTTCAACCTGCAAACCAAGTTCTCTTTGCCTATTTCAGCAAAACCTTCTGGTTGGAGCATATAGATTTCTTCTTCAAAAATGTTGTTTTCACATCTAGCTGCTATCCTATTGATGAGCTCTGCTCTCGTTTTATTCATAAAGCAAAGGAGCATATGTGGAAGCATGTCAATTATCAGATATTGAAATGGAAAAGTAGCAGAAATGGATTCAATTCAAAATATTTTATTTGATGATTCATTTAAAAATGATAATACACATAACTACTACTACCTAATGTTATTGGTTAAGAATTAATGAATTTTGTGTTATTTGATTTTATATAGTGATCACATAGATATCGGTTCAGCTATTGCTCAGAATTAAAGAAATAAGGTATGTTGCGATCGGGTAACATACGACAGTATCTGTATCATTTGATATATGATTTGTTGTTGAATTATGTGACTTACGTGGCTACGTGATTTTATTTAAAATTATGTGGCATTCATGACATTCATAATTGCACATCGGTGTATGAAAAATAAATGTTTTGTTAATACACATCAGTTTTATACATACATCGATGCATGACATACACGTTGAGCTATATCCTTGAATACCCTGATATTTCTTGGATTCTGATATCGAGCATTGGGGATTGGTACTGCGATACTATGTTGGCATTACATGGCCCGATATGCATAGGGAATGGTGGTCCCCTTTGATTGATATGATTTGTTGAGACGGGGATTGGTGGCACCTTGCTGATGTCATCCGTCTGGATATCCCTATATGATTATGTGATGTCAGGACCTAGGGTTGGTGGCGCTTTGCCGACGTCCATCCGTCTGGATACCCTATAGGCTTGACAGGCTCGAGCTATTATGATATGGTTGGACTTTCATTTATTGATTCAGTTATACTCAGTGGATGGGTATATGATATGATACCGACACGACATTGCATTGCATTGCATTACTTCATATATCATATTTTATAGATACATGTTGTATATTCTATGATCGTTCCATATTGGGCTTTTGCTCACCCCCAAGGGGGGCTGTTGTTGTCTTTGTGTGTGGACAATGGCAGGCAGTACAGGTGGTCAGGATCCCAGAGAAGGTATATCCGGTGGGAGCCACACTTGAGAGGTTTATTTTCCTTCTTATCCCAGTCGTATATGTACCAGGGGTGTGTCCCTGGAGTGTAGGGAGTTTATGTATATTTAGTTTATTTTGCTCAGTATGGATATGTGTTTCATAGTTTGATTTGTGTTGATGGAGATGAAACTGATGGTATCTATATATATATTTTGACTATTGATATTGGTGGTATGTTTCTCGTGCGACGAGGTCATGCCGAAATTTTTAGGGCCACATGTTAATAAATGTTAAACAAATCTTCCGCTGTTTACGCTATAATTATCATTGTGTGATAATTAATCACGTAGGTCAAGCACCACACACAATGCCAACACTACTCTGACTGTTGTAAGCCGAACCACATGAGAAAATATCTCATTGAAGTCGATACCTTCTTTCTGAGCAAATCCTTTCACCACCAACCTTGCACGATATCGCTCCACTCGGTTATTGCCATCACGCTTGATTTTATAGACCCATCTGCTACCAAAGGCTTTCGGTGGCAATGTAACAAGATCCCAAGTTTTATTCATATCCAAGGTCTCCAATTATTCCTGCATAGCTTGCATCAACAGGGATACATCCAAACTTCGAGTAGCCTCCTGGAAACTCGATGGCTCAACATCCTCTGTTAATAAGCAATATGCAATATTGCTTTCAGTAACATAATCTGAAAGCCAACTCGGTGGTCTCCTATCGCGAGTAGACTGCCGAAGTTTGGAAACCTCTGACTCAGCTGGTTCTTGTTGTTCCTTGTGCTCTAGTAATACCTCAGAAGAAACTTGATATTATTCTGTTTTATTTTTCATCTGAATTGTAGTAGTATCTGTGGTGCCCCAAACGTCACCACGTAAACAGATAAAATATGACGTCCCTTGTATAAAATTTTGGCATAATCTCCCCGTAATTAGACCTTCCAACAACACAGCGTGACATATATAATTCCACAAAAATATATGACGTCTACCCAACTTAAATATGACATTAGTCACATGCACCACACAAGATAACAAAATCATAGAGTATTACATACATGCCATAGACAAATATACGAAAGCTCACAGGCGAGCCACAATTATTGTACCCATAAGTATTATCCTATGCCACTTTATTTTAAGTGACAATGACTTATACTTCTCAGACTCAACAGCTCATAATCCTGCCTCCAACTCTAACGTCTAGGGCTTGATACCTGTTTCAACAGAAACAACCCCCAAAATGGGTGAACATATGCCAACAATAATAACAACATAATCAGACAGTATTCTATCAACAATATAACATGATAACATAAATACACCCTGAAATCATTAACAACAATGCGAGGATTCCCTGACTGTTTCTGTAACTCAATTCCTCAATATCGAATCAAAATCTGTCAACCATCACCTCATTCATATCACATCCGATATACAAATTGATATAGTGGCAACACTGAGCCAACTATACCACATCGTCACATCATCATTGCGACTCATAGTATATCGATATAGTGGCAACACCAAGCCTACAATACCCCATCATCGCATCATCATTGCGACCCATCGTATATAATCGATATAGTGCGAATACCAAGCCTACTCTACCCCATCGTCGCATTATCATTGCGACCTGTCATATATAATCGATATAGTGGCAACACCAAGCCTACAATACCCCATCGTCGCATCATCATTGCGACCCATCGTACATAATCGATATAGTGGCAACACCAAGCCTACCATATCCCATCGTCGCTCCCCTACTACTGCAACACAATAAACAACAACAATAATAGTACCACGTCGGTCATTCCAGCAACCCTCGTCATCATCGTTCATATACAATCATCTATATATCATAATCAACATCAATATGAATATCAATGCATGCTCGTACGTGTACCTGTTGTGCTGTACAACATATATAAGTGTAGGCGTCAATGAGTAACCGCCTCTCTGTCATGTCCCCTATGATGGTGCTACATGAATATCAACAATATATCATATTAAAATAGGCTTCAACATCAAACTTTCTAGTAAATATAACATTTTCAACAAATTCGTCCTAGCAATCGATCGGTCGTTTCTAGCGATCGATCGCTTCAATTTTGATAACCCTAGCGATCGATCGGTTACTGCTAGCGATCGATCGCTATTTCAGTCCAATTTTCACAAAAGGTTCGACTTTCTCGCGATAGATCGGTGTTCGTTAGCGATCGATCGCTAACCACTTTCGCTTCGAGCGATCGATCGCTACATTCCTAGCCATCGATCGCTATGCTCTGTCAAATTCATAACATGACGATTTTGATGCTTATCTTCAAGGTGTACCTCTTTCACCTCAACTCATACTCTCAAAACATCATAAAACAACTATATATCATGATCTAAACATGTTTTTAACAGATTACAACTTAGTTCATTGAATTCACCAACATATGACTTCAATCTTTCCTTCAAAGATATATCAAGATGCTTGGATGAACATAAACCACCATAACCAAGTTATGACACCAACTAGCAACATAAGAGTAGTTCATACATCTTATCCTTACCACATACTTCACTTTGAATCAGTTGACCATGATTCCAAGCTAGAACCAAGCAAAGAAAGCAAGGGGTTCAAGAGAGCATGTGTAGAGATTTGTAGGTGAGTTTAGGTGAATTGTGTGTTTCAAATCTGATTTTCACCTATTTATATTTGCATAATACTTCATGCCAAGTTTATTCCATGTGGTCTACCATGCATCAAATACATGCCTTCCATGTAAAGTTATTACTATACCAAGTATAACTTATATACTTCATATAAGTCAACCTTGTTCATTGCATAATAACACAATTGCCTCATTTAATCACATCCTTTCCCATATCAATATGACTCACATATCCTTTGCCATACAACCATACATCATATCAATTTAGTGTTTCCCAACTATGTTTAGTTCATGTCATCATAAACATTATTCCTTCCTCTCATTTCACCATTGATACTCGGGTCAACCCAAAACCGAGTCTACATCATATCGTAATTATCGCATAATTACCCCATAACCAAATAACACATGTATTTGTCATATCGAGGCATTACAATTCTCCCATACTTAATGAATTTCGTCCTCAAAATTAACTCATAAACTCATCACATCTTTTCATAAGACACATATATGCATTTAAAATTGTAACAATAAACACATACTCGTTCCTATCGCAAGTATAAGCATACATTCCATCCAAATCATATACTTACCAGCATTGCAGTAATGTAAAGTAAACATACCAGGCTGCAGTATCATATGCTGACTATGTTTCACATATCAGCTCCATCAAACCGTGAACAGAGAGCATATATTCCGGTATAACTGACAATTTACTTTCGTCAAAATCCGAACCGATCGTGTTATACCCATACAATACATGTGTATTTCCCTGTCCAGTATGATTCATATGTCTGGCATCAAATGCAGTACATAGGCCAAGTACAGAGAGTGGCAATCTCCAACAGTATGCCAAGTTACGAATACAGTGGATCACAATATAATGTCCATATATCTTAAAGATAATTGCTCTTAAAGTAGATTGTGTCATAAGACGATGTCCCATAATACACTGTCACATCAATGAACAGGAGTCCTTGCATTAAACTTTCTCTCTCAAACTTCAGGGAAGAGAGAAAACCCTGACTCCCATTTCTCGTACATTACATATGAACATCATTCCAAAACACGAAGAGCTCCTTGACTAGACTCTACCATCGGACATAGTACCATCGATATGTCACAACTTGACCATTGATCCCATTTAAATCTTGCACATATGTACTCAACGTACCACGCAAACCATTTCACTATACGGTATTGTGTCAGATATACATCATAATCAATACATCAACTCCGAGGATTGTATCCTTACACCAATCATGTATATGTAAAAAGTCTCCCAAACCCACAATATGAATTTAACACCGTTTCACAGGTGACTCTCAATAACATAGCCGTCTTATCTGAAACCCTCTGGCAACTAGTTTGCGGCTAGGCAGAACATAAACTTAAGGAGAATACCATCACAACAATTCAAGATGAGAATTCCTATAATCATCTTTCTTTGTATCAACTATGCCCTCGAGCCTATCATTCTCGAGGATTTCACAAGCTCATCCACACGATTCATCAACACTTTCCACATATCAACACAACACAAACAACTTTATAGCTGAAACCAAACCAAATCGATTATGACAAGCATACTCACTCCCTCACCTTGGATATTGCAAACAAGGCTTACACGTCTTGGCACAAGACTGTAGACAAATCGATACCATAACAACTCAACACGTGGAAAACCATCATGCATATACCACTTCCAAATTCGCACTCCTTTTCAACTAATCACAGTATATGCCTCTCCAATTCTATTCTTGCACCCATATTACCAAATGACCTCATCATAATGCATTCATGCCACTATTATTATCAAACTATTGGTACATCCAACGATGTTATATCATTCTCAGTCGTACGCCAAACGAGAGATGTCTTATCATACCTCTCACACTGAATCTTTCCATTGCCTCCATATTCCAGAGCTGCCACCGTAACACGCAAAGCAGTACTGCCACAGTAACATGCAAAGTAGTTACTGTGCTAATCATATGCAATCAATCAGATAATGGCTCCACGTAAGACATCATTCCTCAGTCATAATTCAATGGTATAGTGTGATCAAACCAGTTCGGATCCACAACGCTGCTTACAATTCACCAACACCTCCTCAGTGTACAATCATCCAATGGAGGAGAATAATCCCCATCACAATGGCTCATCTTATTGACAATCTCAATCATACTCACGACCATCTGAGACTCGTCAAGTACACCGCATGTCAGTACACGACACGTCGGCCGTACTAACAACACTGCCTTGTGAAGAATATCTTTTGGCAATGTCAAAAAGCCAAACATACAACCACTGACTTGAGAAAACTCTCATCTCAAATACAACAAGAAGCTCTTGTTGTCCCCTCATACAAGTCATCATACCTTCACTTTCTTACCATAAGACGTTCTCCTCTGCCGAATATACCTTGCCTACATAATGTGTCAGCATCACCACCAACATGTGATACAACCAAGGATCAGATCACATTCCACACACTGTCCCATTCGACCCTACACAGACCATTACTGACTCCCATCATGAAGTCATCATGAGAATACAACAATAAAATAAGAGAGCATCTCTTCTCTATCTCATTTTTAGATACCGATAATCACATATGCCCAAGTCGTCAACCAGTATATCTCAAGTATCACTCATGAGATTTTCGTGACATGGTTAGTCAACATGCCAGTATCTCTGTTATTTCCGACATTGCTATAAACACGCAATGGCTATACCAATCAACTCACTACATAGACACGTACCAACATCCTACTTTGCAGGCCACAAACCAGATGCCATAACTAGACATCTCACAAGTAAACGTACTAAACATCGCACTCTCGTGTCAATCTAGGATACATACATGTCTGCCACCCATGACATTCTGTTCCGAGACGACCATAGAGACATCCATATATCTCCATCTTCTCATACAACAGAACGATGGTATCAGTACCCATCGCCTCTCATACGATAGTCAATACACAGAAAACTGATAACACAAAGTACCCATTGGAAGTCATCACCAAAATCTCATACGATGTATATTAGTCCAACATGTACCAGTTCGGTTTTCCTCACCATATCTACAAACTGGTCATAGGGTTAAGCACAATAACCCCGCACACACAGCCAAGGCTTCAAGCCTCTCACACATATATCTTTCCAAGAACAACACAAGAAGACAATAACAAATACCGTTGTCATACGATGTTTCACAATCCACAACTTGCTTTTGTCAAAACAGAAACATAGTACACAAAGCTCTTTTTTCGGTATCCCATATCTTAACCTGTTACTGAAATCATCGTTCAGTCCTGGCACTGTTCAAGAACACTGACTTTGCTCAGGGAGCTGACACCAAAATCTGGTTACCACGATCCAACCACTCCTCAACTTGCTCTTCAAATTTAGTCTCTTCATATCAAAACACATCTAGTTCAAGAACTTAATGACTGGCAAGTCCCCAGATATGCATATCTATTTTCCCTGGCCCTTGGCCCACTGGAAATGATAATGATAGTATACAAACTGACTTCAATCACAGTGATACTTACAACCTCCCCTCTAACATTCTTAGGGATGCATACCAAGGCGTATCACCATACTGTAAAACAAGAGTTAACAACAATATATTGCGATACATAAAGCATGTGAACACAATATCCTACACGAGGATATAACATGCTTTCAAGTGAATAGGCATCTTCCTAATCCACTTCCTCTACCCTTGTTCACCCCAGTCATCTAACCATTGCTCTGATACCAACAAATGTGGTGCCCCAAACGTCACCACGTAAACAAACAAAATACGACTTCCATTGTATAAAAAATTTGGCATAATCTCCCCGTAATTAGACCTCCCAACAACACAGCGTGACATATAATTCCACAAAAATATATGACGTCTACCCAACTTAAATATGACATTAGTCACATGCACCACACAAGATAACAAAATCATAGAGTATTACATACATGCCATAGACAAATATACGCAAGCTCATATGCGAGCCACAATTATTGTACCCATAAGTATATCCTATGCCACTTTATTTTAAGTGACAATGACTTATACTTCTCAGATTCAACAACTCCTAATCTTGTCTCCAACTCTAACGTCTAGGCCTGATACCCGTTTCAACAGAAACAGCGCCCAAAGATGGGTGAGCATACACCAGCAATAATAACAGCATAAACAGACAGTATTCTATCAACAGTATAACATGCTATAAGATAAAAGAAATACTCCATGAAATCATTAACAACAATACGAGGATTCCCTGAATGTTTATGTAACTCAATTCCACAATATCGAATCAAAATCCATCAATCATCACCTCATTCATATCACATCCGATATACAAATCGATATAGTGGCAACACCAAGCCAACTATACCACATCATCACATCATCATTGCGACCCATCGTATATAATCGATAATGGCAAAACCAAGCCTACTATACCCCATCGTCGCATCATCATTGCGACCCATCGTATATAATCGATATAGTGGCAACACCAAGCCTACTATACCCCATCGTCGCATCATCATTGCGACCCATCATATATGTTGGGTTTTAGGAACCCAAATAATCTTGGTTTTGATGTTAAAAAACTTGTTATTGTGTTGCTAACATAATTCATCAAGTGTGCAGTTCATAGATAATGATTAAAAGCTTGATGAATTACAAAGAAAGGGTTTGAAGATATCAAGCTGGACAAAGACTGAAAATACCATGACTGATCTCTCCAGAAGACTGATATAGACCAAGAATGATCTGTCTAGAAGACTCATCCGGCCAGACTGATCTGTACAAGACTGATCCAGCCAGACTAATCTGTACAAGACTGATCCGGCCAGTCCGGTCCAAAATACAAAGAGCCCAGACCAGAATATGACCGTTGCAAGCTCGGGAATCGTGCAGAACCTTTTCCAATGGGCATATTCTCGCGTCTAACGTATATATCATTGTTTGGGGCTATATATACAAGTCTTGGAAGCTCAAATAAAGAGATTGGAGATCAATCCAAGCAAGATCAAATCAAGCCCACTTGTGATTCAAAATGGGCAGCTTACAAGAAGAGAACATCTTGAAAGAGAGCAAGCACAGATTTTAGGCACCACTTACCTTTCTATATAAGATCCATTGAGAGATCATTTGTGCCATATATATTCACTATATTCATTGTATTTGAGAGCTTAATAGATGAGTGAATATCATTGTAACGGTTGATGATTCATCACAACCGATTGAGAGGTCTTTGTATGTGAGACATAAAAGATTATACATAGTTGAGTTGCTAGGAGTTCTAGTTGGATGGGGAATGTCCAACTGAATCGGGTTTGTACAACGGGATTGTATAAATTAAAGTCTTCTAGTGAATTCTTCCATGAGGTGGAAGAAGGGGAGACATAGATGGATTACACCACCTTCGAACTTCAATAAACAAATGTTTGTTTATTTACTTTACTTGCATATCTTTAAAATGTCTTTCAAATGGTTAATCGGTTATAGAGCAGGTTATTTCAAGTGTCTTCCGCTCGGTTTTATAACCAAACTCGATATAATCTCTCGGTGCAATTATTTCCAGAACACGAGCTATTGAAGCTCAAGTTGGTTGAACTCGGGTGTGGACTGGCTACCCACCCCAATCGATCCTGACAGAATATAATCATTATAGTGGCAACACCAAGCCTACTATACCCCATCGTCACATCATCATTACGATCCATCGTATATAATCGATATAGTGGCAACACCAAGCCTACTATACCACATCGTCGCTCCCCTACTACTGCGACACAATCAACCACAACAATAATAGTATCACGTCGCTCATTCCAGCGACCCTCAACATCATCGTTCATATACAATCATCGATATATCATAATCAACATCAATATGAATATCAATACATGCTAGTACGTCAACACGTACCTGTTGTGTTGTACAACATATATAAGTGTAGGGGTCAATGAGTAACCGCCTCTCTGTACTGTCCCCTGTGATGGTGCTACATGAATATCAACAATATATCATGTTAAAATAGGCTTCAACATCAAACTTTCTAGAAAATATATCATTTTCAACAAATTCGTCCTAGCGATCGATCAGTCATTTCTAGCGATCGATCGCTTCAATTTTGATAATCCTAGCGATCGATTGGTCACTGCTAGCGATCGACCGCTATTTCAGTCCAATTTTCACAAAATGGTTCGGCTTTCTAGCTATCAATCGGTGCTCGTTAGCGATCGATCGCTAACCACTTTCGCTTCGAGCGATCGATCGCTACATTCCTAGCCATCGATCGCTATGCTCTGTCAAATTCATAACATGGCGATTTTGATGCTTATCTTCAAGGTGTACCTCTTCCACCTCAACTCATACTCTCAAAACATCATAAAATAACTATATATCATGATCTAAACACAACTTAGTTCATTGAATTCACCAACATATGACTTCAATCTTTCCTTCAAACATATATCAAGATGCTTGGATGAACATAAACAACCATAACCAAGTTATAACACCAACTAGCAACATAAGAGTAGTTCATACATATTATCCTTACCACATACTTCACTTTGAATCAGTTGACCATGATTCCAAGCTAGAACCAAGCAAAGAAAGCAAGGGGTTCAAGAGAGCATGTGTAGAGATTTGTAGGCGAGTTTAGGTGAATTGTGTGTTTCAAATCTGATTTTTACCTATTTATATTTGCATAATACTTCATGCCAAGTTTATTCCATGTGGTCTACCATGCATCAAATACATGCCCTCCATGTAAAGTTACTACTATACCAAGTATAACTTATATACTTCATATAAGTCAACCTTGTTCATTGCATAATAACACAATTGCCTCATTTATTCACATCCTTTCCCATATCACATATGACTCACATATCTTTTGCCATACAACCATACATCATAGCAATTCATTGTTTCCCAACTATGTTTAGTTCATGTCATCATAAACATTATTCCTTCCCTTCATTTCATCATTGATACTTGGGTCAACCCAAAACCGAGTCTACATCATATCGTAATTATTGCATAATTACCCCATAACCAAATAACACATGTAGGCGTCATATCGAGGCATTACAATATCTGAATTCAACGTGCCTTTGTCTCCCTTCACTTTATCTTCCTCAAAGATAATATGCCTGCTGATAATAAGTTTGTTGGCAGTGGAGTCCCACAAACGATACCCCTTAACACCATCAGCGTAGCCCAAGAAGATGCACTTTCTGGATTTTGAATCCAACTTCGATCTTTATTGTTCGTTGTACAGAACGTACACCAGACTTCCAAATGTGTGTAACTGAGAATAACCAACCGGCTTGCCAGTCCACACCTCCATTGGAGTCTTCAAATCAATCGTCACTGATAGAGAGAGATTGATATTATAGCTGGTGATCTTGATTGCTTCTGCCCAAAATGACTTGGCTAGACCCACAGTTTTTAGCATAGCTCTTGTCTGTCCAACAAGGTTCTGTTCATCCGCTCCGCTACTCCATTCCGCTGAGGTGTGTAAGCCATTGTGAATTGTCTTTTGACGCCATCTTGTTGGCAATATGCATCAAATTCATCACTGATATATTCTCCTCCATTATCAGTCCTTAGACACTTGATCTTCTTTTCAGAGTCAAGTTCCACCCGCGCTTTGAACACTTTGAAGATTGGAAAAACATCTGATTTCTTCTTGATCGGATACATCAAACATCTTCTAGAGAAATCATCGATGGACAAGACAAAATATCCCGCTTCTCCTAAAGATACAACATGTGCTTGTCAAACATCAGAATGCATCAGCTCCAGTATACCGCTGCTCTTGGCAGTAGAAGTGGGGCCTCGCTACTTAATCCTCAAATGCGTCACATCATTAAGAAATTAAAAGTAGGATTAAGATAAAACTCATACTGATTAAGAGTATTACTATGTCAACTATTATATTCATCTCAAACATGACATAATTTACAGCATTTACATGTCAGAATGTTCTAATAAGTTCAACTCTCAATCAGTATTTCGCATAGCAGCAGAAGGTATGCTCACAATCCTGGCCTCCCCCGTCTATGAGTCCATACAGAAACAACTACACACAATGAATATTGATATATATGATCATCATAATCCAATATCAATAACAATGCAAAATACTATATATATGCATTAACAACTCAACTTTGATTGTTTCTGTACAATACATCACTAACACAAAATGAAAATATGTCATGACATGTCATTCATCATCCTGTTATAACAGACATATATGATATTGCCTTCTCGCTTAATATGTCAGTGACTCAGCCTTCACATCTTCATATTAGCAGCACATATCATATTTCCGTCCTCACACGTTATGACATCTATATCTCATGCCCAATGGCATCATGCCTCATGGCATCAGTCATGTTGGAATCGAAGAGGGGGGGTGAATGAGATTCCTTGGCTACTTTAGCGTTTTAAAATGAGTTTGTAAAATAAAAATATTTTGCGCTTGCGGAAGCCTTTAGTCAATCGATAAATGCAAAGAATAAAATAAATAAATGCGTAAAGGAAATAAAGCAATAAATAACAAAAGGATTTGTTATAGAAGTTCGGCGATGAATCGCCTACGTCTCCTCTTCCCGGTTAGATAACCTCCAACCGAGGTTCCACTAGAACAATAGATCTTGGCCTTGAGGGCTCCAAGTTAGCCACACAACAACTCTTCCCGAGTTTACAACGCTCTTCCCGAGCACACTACTCTTCCCGAGTACACAACGCTCTTCCCGAGCACAATACCCTTCACGAGTATACAAAGCTCTTCCCGAGCTACCAACACTCTTCACGAGTCTTCTTGGCCTTAAGGGCTCCAAGGATAGCCACACACTTGCACCAACTAGATTTGTTGATGACTTTACAATTTTCCAACTTGCTTTGGTGTTGGAGGACCTTTACAAGATATCAAACCAAAAGCACCTTCACGGTGTACTCACACGAAGAAAGCAAGACTCAACAAAGTAAAGAATTACAAGCTCCAATACAACAACAATGTATGGAGATTGCAATGCAATTACAAATAATAATGATCAAGACTTTTGTATAAGTTGTAGGCTTGTTCCTTAGCTTCAAAATGCTCCAAAGCATCCATATTTATAGTGTAGAAGGCCTCCAAGGCTCCTACTAGCCGTTGCTACTCATAAGGCTGAAATCACTCCAAGATCGCCTCGGACATCGCCTCGGGCGATCACCATCGCCGCGCCCCAACGGTCAGCAAAAATCACGGATCGCCTCAGGCGATCAAGAGCAAAAATTAAGGCCGTAGCTTCAGCATGTCCAAAATTTGCATCGCCTCAAACGAACTCCACATCGCCTCAGGCGTTCCAGCCCATCGCCTCAGGCGTTCGTGCCATCGCCTCGGGCGAACTCCCCTGCGCGCATGCCTGCGCCATCCCTCGGCGTCGCTTCAGTCGATGTGCGGGAGCGAAGTCCTGTGTCTGCCATCGCCTCAGGCGATGGTCATCATCGCCTGGGGCGATCTTCCTCGCATGCTCGCCTGGCCATCGCCTCTGTCGATGAGCGTGGCGATCCTCGCCTGGCACCCATCGCCTGGGGCGATGGCACTCATCGCCTGGGGCGATCCGTGTCTTCCAAAAGACAAATTTTCTTTGGCATTTCAATACTATTACAATCTTCAAATTTGATCATAATTTATGCTGCATACTCAATAAAAACCATTAGTACAAAATGTATAGGTTTTGTAATCATCAAAACAAAAATGATAATTTTATTTAAAATAGAGGAATGGGAGTTGTAGCGTTTTAAGGCGCAACAATCTCCCCCTTTTTGATGATCACAAAACCCGGTAAACTTGAAAGAAAAAAGACTTATAACAATGCAATGCATAGAGAGTTTAAACTCCCCCTTAATGAATGCAATGATAAACAATGTTCCAATGTGCATTTTTATCACCTTTACAAAATGTGTCACAAGTTGTAAAAACAATTTGGTTGCAAATAGCATTTCATCAATCAAGTTTACACCAAGTTTACACATACATTCTCCCCCTTTTTGTGAGAATAAAAAAAGGTAAAGGATTTTTAAGAAAATTGGACATAGTTTCCTTTAAAAAATGAATAAACCATAAATTCATCCAAGTAATACACAATCAACTCAAAATCCAATCAACAACTTAAAATCCATTAACATACACAATAAATTCATTCCAACATCATTTAAACCATTTAATCCTTACAAATAATTACAAAAGGATAAAATCTAAAAGAAAACACTAAAACAAAGACAACTCAATCCATGCCACCATCACCATCACCATCATTCCCGTGAGTAGTATCCTCGTCCATGTGAGCACTGTAAAACTGAGAACGAAGAGCGTCCACTTCATGTCGTAAATACGACAAATCTTCTCTCGAGGAGTCTTGGTAAGCTCGAAGAGACGCAACATCATCTCGAAGGGAATGGAATTGAGAATTCATGTCGACTCTCAAGGATTGAAATTGAGAGTTCATATCCTCACGAAGGCTTTGGAATTGAGAAGTAAAGAAGGCAAAAGGGTCTTGATTGAATTCAAAAGAAGAAGAAGGTTGATGACTATCAGGAGCTGGAATATCCGCCCCAATATTCATCATGTCATCAAAGGTAGATGGAGATTGATGTTGAATGGGTGGCTCATCTTGATTTGGTTCAATCAAGAAAGGAAAATGAAGCCTTTGGGCACTAGTCATCCTATCAATGGGTAATTAGGGGTGATCTATAGGATTGAAAGCAGAAAGTAGGTTTCCCGGATCATTAACCCAACAAGAATTGAAAGGATTCCAAGAAATTTTGTTAAACAGAAAACACCTAAGATTGAAGGTGTCCTTGGACTTGATAGGGAGTTTCTCATTGTCATCGAAAGGAAGGTTGAAATGAAGAAAAATCTTTGTTAAGACACGGCCGAATGGGAGAATAACCTTTTTAGGATTATGGGCGGTGTTCCTAAAGATTTGGACAATGAATCTTGGTAGGTTGAAGGGGGTCATGGTAATGATGTAATACATCAAGTATACATCAGAGAATTTCAACCTAAGACGATCACCATCCCGAGGGATCATCGAGGTGATCACTATCTTGTGAAGGATTTGGTAGTTTGTAGGAATGGAATTCACAAGAAAAGATTGGTTTGGACATTGAGGGGTTCCACCAAATATGAGATACAAGGCTTGGGCAGGATCACATACCCCATCATTGGGCCAAGTAGCTAGAGCAAATTTAGCTGGACCCTCCGAAGGAATGCGAAGAATATGTCCTAATTCAGTGCTATTGAATTCAATTGGACGATTGCAAACGATGGTTTTGATAGTTAATTCACCATCACCCTCAAACAATTCAAGATTGGCATAGAAAGAATGAATCATGGATGGATACAAAAAATCGTTCTTTCTAGGGGGTTTGAAAAAATTTTCCCATTGTTGGAATTGAATCCAATCAAGAATAGGGAGCTGGGAAGTTCTAAGGAAATCGAAATCAAAGACATAACCCGGAATTAATTTGCGAGTAAGATAATCTTCCGGAATTGGCTTACCATCAAGTGGAGGACCCGTATAATTCCTAGTGGATCGATTAGAGCGTCTCCTCCGGCTTGATTCTCCTTCTTCTCGGTTGCTTCGAGACATTTTGCAAGAAATTTGAGAGAATTGAGGTAAAGTTTCGATTTTTTGAGAAATGGGGTTAGGGTTGCAAAATTTCGAATTGGAAGATTTGGTGTTTGGAAAGTGAAATTGATGGTTTGGAAAGGCTTAGGATTGATCGATTATAACAATGATGAAGAAGGCTCGAATTATGGGTGAAAAACACGAAATATTGCTGAAAAAATGAGCAAAAGCCGTAGCTTTCTCTCTTTAAAAACCGAGATCGCCTGAGGCGATCTGGAGAACGCCTGAGGCGATCGAGAACGCCCGAGGCGATGCTTGCGATCGTTTGAGGCGATGCGAGCCACAGACGAGGCGCTGCGCACAGAATGCTGAGGCGATGGTTTGGCCATATTTTGAGTCAATTTTTGGACCAAAAATTTATTTTTGATTAATCTATCTAACATTAAATCATCTAACAACAAAAAATAAATCACATAATCTAAAAAGCACAATTCACAATTTGTGACTTTTAAAAGGTGATTTCAAAATGCATTTTTGAAATTAAATGTGAGTAAACTTGATTCCCCCTTAACAATTGCATAGCACATACAAAATAATCAAGTAAAGCATAAAGTAAACAACTCTCCCCCTCAAACCATGCATACACAAGCTCTCCCCCTTAAACTATGAATGAAGTAAACTTCAAGATTATCACACAATTATCCCCCTTTTTGTGATAATCAAAAAGTACCCAAATGAAATAGACAAATCACAAATATATGTTGACACACAGCCATATTTTATACATGTTCCTCATAAAGCATATATAGCCCAAAATAAGCATAAGATTAATTCATTTTGAGGAATACAAACATGCGTTTTAAGGCGATCAACAATGAATTCAAAATGTGCAAAATGTGCATATGTTCTACCAAAATTTCATGCATTTGTGCCCAATAAACATTAGAATTCTCAAATCATCATTTGATAAATTTATTAAGATCATGATAGCATTATTTCAAAGATAGAGCATCTAAACAAATATAGCATGCTTAATCACATAATATCATATAACATATTCAAATTAGAATTCATTGCACTTACTATAAAAGGATAGGCATACATCATGCAATAAAACAATTTATATGTGCACATGCTAAGGGGTTATGCATTTTACTCCAATCAATATTGAGCTTCATTATTTATTGGTCACAATTAATTTGTGCCAATTAATTTTGAATTGCTCATTTAAAATGTATAAAATAAATTTTACCTTCGATGACAAGAATGTGTTCTTGTCATTGGTCCTATGCCTCGTGCTTCTTCTATAGTGGTGAATAAGATGGTTTCCTCCCTTGAGGTGCTTGTGCCTTCATCCTTCATCCCATTGTTGACCCTACAAAATAAGTTGGCAATAGAAGGATCTTTGGTACCCATTTGATTTTTGGGTCCTAGAGGGTTAGCTTCCTTTGGCACCTTTGGAATCCATTTCCACCTTTTATTAGGTTGGTATTGGATTCTAGCAAACCTACACTTGTTTTTGGTATGACCACTTTTACAACAATAGTTACAAGTAGGAGAATCATGCTTGGCTTTTGCTAACAAGCTTGAAAATGATTTTGATTTGCTTGAGAAGCCTAACCCGGCTTTATCAAAGCTACAACGTTGCAAGCCAAGCAACTCATTCATCTTTAGACTACTCTCACTAAATTTGCAAAAAGATAATATTAAAGAATCTAATTCATTTTTCAATGAATTATTTTCTTCATCTTTCTTAGCAATCTCAAGTTTGAGTAGTTTGTTGCTCAACTTAGTTTTGCCAAGTACATCTATAAGCTCATTATAAGACTCTAAAAGTTCATCAAATGAAGGTACCTCATCGTCGCTATCATCTTCTTCATCTATGTCATCTTTTGCCATGAGACAAAGATTTGTTGCTTCTTCTTCTTCATCGGAGTCGCTATCACTCCATGTGGCTATAAACGCATTCTTCTTCCCTTTGTCCTCATTCTTCTTTATAGGACATTTATTAGCGTAATGACCTTTATCTTGACAATTATAACAAGTTACCTCATTTTTGGATTCTTGTTTGGTAGCACTAGAGGCCTTTGGCTTGCTATGTTTGTTGAAGAACTTCTTGAACTTCCTTGTGAACAATGCCATTTCCTCATCGTCATCTTCATCCTCGGATTGATCTTTTCTTCCAACCAAGACGATCCCCTTTCTCATAGATCTATCATCCTCCTTCATTCCTTTTCTTGTAGATACTTCAAGTTCATGGGTCACCAATATGCCATGAAGCTCATCAAGGTCATAAGATGTGTTCTCCCCTTTGTTGGACTCGATGATGGCCGTCCTCTTGGCATCCCATTCCTTTGGTAAGGCTCTTAGTGCTCTCCTCCATATTTGCTTTGGAGGATACTTCTCTCCAAGTTGGGCAAGCTCGTTTATGATTTGAGTGAGCCTCCTAAACATTGAATCCACATCTTCTCCGGAATCCATCTCAAATGTCTCATATTTGAGTTGCAATAGATCAATCTTGGTCTCCTTCACTTGATTAGTGCCTTCATGACAAATTTGTAATTTGTCCCATATCTCCTTTGTCCGGTTGTACTCTTTCATATCTAAAGCACAATGTAAAATATTAATAGCTTTAGCATTTTGAGTTATTAAAATCATATCCGCTCTAGTAAAATCGTCCATTTCTTTGGGAACACTTATTCCCCCAATTTCCTTTAAAGGAACATGTGGACCTTTCACTATGATCTTCCATAAGTCATAATCTACGGATTGGATGTATAGAGAAATTCTATTTTTCCAATAGCCGTAATTATCACCCGTGAAGAGCGGAGGGCGATTTGTCGATTGACCTTGAGCAAACTCATTTGCTAGATTAGCCATAGAAAGATTTTGATTTAAAAACAAAAATCAAATGGCTCTGATACCACTTGTTGGAATCGAAGAGGGGGGGTGAATGAGATTCCTTGGCTACTTTAGCGTTTTAAAATGAGTTTGTAAAATAAAAATATTTTGCGCTTGCGGAAGCCTTTAGTCAATCGATAAATGCAAAGAATAAAATAAATAAATGCGTAAAGGAAATAAAGCAATAAATAACAAAAGGATTTGTTATAGAAGTTCGGCGATGAATCGCCTACGTCTCCTCTTCCCGGTTAGATAACCTCCAACCGAGGTTCCACTAGAACAATAGATCTTGGCCTTGAGGGCTCCAAGTTAGCCACACAACAACTCTTCCCGAGTTTACAACGCTCTTCCCGAGCACACTACTCTTCCCGAGTACACAACACTCTTCCCGAGCACAATACCCTTCACGAGTATACAAAGCTCTTCCCGAGCTACCAACACTCTTCACGAGTCTTCTTGGCCTTAAGGGCTCCAAGGATAGCCACACACTTGCACCAACTAGATTTGTTGATGACTTTACAATTTTCCAACTTGCTTTGGTGTTGGAGGACCTTTACAAGATATCAAACCAAAAGCACCTTCACGGTGTACTCACACGAAGAAAGCAAGACTCAACAAAGTAAAGAATTACAAGCTCCAATACAACAACAATGTATGGAGATTGCAATGCAATTACAAATAATAATGATCAAGACTTTTGTATAAGTTGTAGGCTTGTTCCTTAGCTTCAAAATGCTCCAAAGCATCCATATTTATAGTGTAGAAGGCCTCCAAGGCTCCTACTAGCCGTTGCTACTCATAAGGCTGAAATCACTCCAAGATCGCCTCGGACATCGCCTCGGGCGATCACCATCGCCACGCCCCAACGGTCAGCAAAAATCACTGATCGCCTCAGGCGATCGGTGGATCGCCTCAGGCGATCAAGAGCAAAAATTAAGGCCGTAGCTTCAGCATGTCCAAAATTTGCATCGCCTCAAACGAACTCCACATCGCCTCAGGCGTTCCAGCCCATCGCCTCAGGCGTTCGTGCCATCGCCTCGGGCGAACTCCCCTGCGCGCATGCCTGCACCATCCCTTGGCGTCGCTTCAGTCGATGTGCGGGAGCGAAGTCCCTGGGGCTGCCATCGCCTCAGGCGATGGTCATCATCGCCTGGGGCGATATTCCTCGCATGCTCGCCTGACCATCGCCTCTGTCGATGAGCGTGGCGATCCTCGCCTGGCACCCATTGCCTGGGGCGATGGCACTCATCGCCTGGGGCGATCCGTGTCTTCCAAAAGACAAATTTTCTTTGGCATTTCAATACTATTACAATCTTCAAATTTGATCATAATTTATGCTGCATACTCAATAAAAACCATTAGTACAAAATGTATAGGTTTTGTAATCATCAAAACAAAAATGATAATTTTATTTAAAATAGAGGAATGAGAGTTGTAGCGTTTTAAGGCGCAACAAGTCATATGTCTCAACAATATGATTTACACAATCTCAATAACATGTGTATAGACAAAACCTCATTACAATACACACATCATAACTCTAGCATCAATAATCGTACGTCAACACATACTTGATAAGCTCCCAAAATGTAAAATATAAGACAATATGCTATCACTCTCCTTGATGTCCTGTCTTTTGTGATGGCTCTACAAAAATATAGATTATCAACCTCAATCTTACACACAACAATAAATCATGTAATTATATACATTTATCATGATTTCATAATTCATATATATCATACTAGGCTTCCCCCACCAATTAATCAAACACTTAGCTGCCTTATATGAAGTATTTTGGCAGAGATATCAGCGCCTAGGAGCCGATATAGCTGCGCCATTGTGCCGGTTCTTCCGCCTTGGGTTGCAGATTGTTTTTTCTTCAGTTTGAGCACCTTTAGTAAAATCTGCATATCTCTCTCATATGAACTCCAAACAAGGTCCAATTGGTGACAAATCAAAGATAACTCAAATTTCTACAATTCATCTTTGAAGTGCTTAGGTTAAATCAATCATCTTCATGGATGAAATTAGCCAAGAACATCAGTTTTCAGAAATCATTTAACTTCAGATTTCAACATGTACACAGTTTGGTAAAACTGACATAACTCATGCAATATAACTCCAACCTACTCGAATTTGCTATCAACTTAAAGATAACTCAACAGGCTACAACTTTTATTTGAACACCAACATCAAAATCAAAGCCTAAGAGTTCCAAAAACTAAAAACAACAGGATACAAATTCTGTTTCTCAGCAGACATCATATCAAACTCATGTTCTTTTATCCAAAACATTTTCCACCTTCAAACCTCTTTACTTCATATATAAACATGATATCAACTTCAAAAATACATGTTTCCTATCAATATACAGAAACTCTAACCTTTCTTCAACAAATGTGAAAGAAAGAACAATCAAAACATCTTCAAAACATGAAAAGAACTTGTACATATATTAATATACCTCTCCCTTTAAGTTTTCTTGCTTTAAACTATACTATAAGATGATGGAAACCTTTGTCCTTGGAGAAGAAGAGAAAAAAACGAGAAATCTGAATGTTTATCTTAAAGAAATGCTATTTATAGTAAAGTATAGTCAAAATAGCACTTCTAACCCTTAACAATCAAGTTCCTTCATTTGCATCCCCTCTAACTTACAAAAATCACACTTTTGACTAATTTCTCGATATAATCAAACCGACTTACTTACGTCGTTTTATTATAATTAATCCATGTCATAATATAATACAAGCCATAGATTAAACAAAATTAAAATGGCATCACAGTAGATGTGCCAAACTTTAGTCTGTGTTGTTTATTGGTAACACAATGCTCACAAAAGGGTAAAGTCAACTTTGTAAGCCCTGGCAGCAACTTTCGTTCTGAGAGAACTTTCAACCCTCGTTCTGACATATGCCCGAGCTTTCTATGCCATAACAATGTTATGTCTTCTCCCAAACTAGTCGATGCAATAGTTAGTTCTGCCTCTTTGTGTGTTTCTCCCAGAAGTACATACATATTCGTGTAAGCCTTTTTCGCCTTCATTACCACAAGTGCGTCTTTCACGATCTTCATGATCCCATTTTCGACACGGGACTTGCACCCGAGATCTTTAGTACAAAATTTATGGGTGTGTATCTTAGGAAAGTAGCAAGCAAAAAAAAAAAAACAAATGGCTTTGTATTATAAATGCTGAGGTAAAATTTGGAATCATCCTCCTTAAGATAATATTGTCCCGCTACGGTGCTAACAATTTGTTTTGTCAATTTGTCTCCCAAGATACAACGACTATGATTTGTGATAGGAGGACTCCAAATCACAAATCCTTTAAACCACAAAGGTTTAAAAGCGCTCAACAAAATAAATGATGAAGATGTTCAAGTTTTATCACAATACTTTGCATGGATTTTCTAAAAAAAAAAACTTATAAACAAGTGAATGAATGTTATATTTATAGTATGCAAAGAGATATCCAAAGGACACCATTTGGAGGCACCACATCACGAAAAATCGCACCCAAACATGAATGTACACACCATTCCATGCAACAGACAAGGCTCGATCGATCGAGCCCCAATCGGCGCCTGGGGCTCGATCGATCGGCACCTGGTGCTCGATCGATCGGCGCCAGGTGCTCGATCAATCGAGCCCCTTAATCCAACAAACATATTTTTTCTGCCGTGCTCGATCGATCGAGACCTTGGTCTTGATCGATCGAGTGCTAATTAATTTTTTCTTCTTTTAATTCAATCCAAATTTCCAACAATCCCCACATGAATTAAATTAATGCATGTATGCAATAGAGCGTTTTAACGAACTATTATGTCATCTGGAGAGATATCTTATGGCTTTGAATCTTCCGTAGTAGTATTCAATCGGATTTACTTGACTTAATAGTGAACTTATAGTCTTGAACTATTTAGTAGTTGGTGTAAACCTAGACAATTGAACCCACTCCATAACAATTCTAACATTCGTATTGGTTTCTTACGGTGTGTCCATTCCGGCCTTGGACCACGCTTGGTTTCATAAGTGCTTTCCATTTTTGAAGCGGCCACACTTCACACTTACGTATGTGATCTCCTAGAATAGTAGTAGCTATACTCCAACATATTCTTATATGTCTTAGGAATCATTAAAGGCGCCTATCTCCGTACCCATTTTGCAGGCTACACCTCTTATCATAGGAATGGGTTGGAGATTGATCTCCAAGGTGTTTATACAATCAAATTTAGTTGTCTTTTTGAACCTAGATCTTGGGATCTCCAGTTAACAAGGTTGGGTATCCACTATAAGATTTTGATTATAGGGTTTTAACCACATTCCCCTCGATAACTTCCATATGATCTCTCGATTAACCAATTTATATGCGGATCCGTGGTTTCACATAATCACTCATGATTATGCCACTAGAGATCATTTTGTCATATAGCATTAGCGCAATATGCACATGATTTTTCTCTAACAACTTATAAAGCCACTCGGTCGAAGAGGCTTTATATGTTTGCATAGCGAATTTTCCACAACATTATATCTTCAGTTTGGTAATCACATTACCTCATTTGCATCATTTTATCCTTTTAGGATATTGAATCCTAGAATTGCAACCCCCCACGACTTCGGGTAGTAACGAAGTGCACTGGCGTTCAAACTTTCATGTTTCAAGTTCTAACCGTTATCGTCTTACAAATCCAAATTCAAGTTTTTATTTCTTGAAAATTTCGGATTTAAGCGTACTTGCTTACAAAAGTTGAAACTTTGATAATATTCTCAAACTTGGTTCACAATTTGCAATTTAAGCGCACTAACTTAGAAAACTTGGATTCAAAATTTTAAATCTTGCAAATTCATGTTATAAGCGTACTAGCTTAGAAATTCAAAATGAACCAATTTGAGATATTACAACGCCTAGTCAATATTTGTGGCTTCGGTTTATCACTTATGTTTTAAGCGTACAAAGCTTAGAAACTCGAATTCAAGATTTTATAGTCTTGCAGATTCAAGCTTAAGCGTCAAATTCTTAGACAACACAAGTATAATCTACTCACAATTTTCCATAGCAAAACTCATTTGCTAAATTTTATTGCAATCTCATTCTTGAAGTGTTTAAACACCTCATTGGCCTCGTTTTTGCTTCATAACAAAGAAGTTACAACAATATCATGTGCAAATATTGATAAAGTAACAAATTACTTTTCTCACATCTCTAGTTTGCACAATCTTTCCATCACAAACATCATTGTGAGTTAAATCTAGAGACGTTATGATTCTTCTAACAAATAAATGACGATTTTGTTAACTTGGTGCCCACACAAGCAATAATTTAACATTACATTTTGTGTTGCGAGCTATGGTTTAAATGATCGTAACAATCATGCCACAAATCATAAGATTCAATACAAGAAGTAATAACATAAATTTTATTGCTTTCAACAAATATCATCATTACATTTATTTAGAATCACTCCATTCTTGGAGTTTACAACTTTCAAAGATACACAATCTAATTAAGCGGTAAGCGATAGATCATCCAAATCATTTGAGAGACGATATTCTTCGGTCACATTTAATTGATCCATAGCCTTCCCACGATCGTCTTTATTGCGATAATCTTTTGCCATGTGATTGTGTTTTCCACATTTGTAGCACTTGTCTTTGAACTTCTTCACCTTTCCAGATTTAGAGGCCATGCCGTCAAACTTGCGCTTTGTTCCGGCGTGTTTTTTCACTAAATTCACTTGTGCTTTATGTTGGTGCCAATTTCCCTTCCTTTTAGAAATATTGTTGCCCTCTTCGATCAAGCGAACCACAAGGTCTTCAAGATTCATCTCTTTTCGTTTGTGCTTGAGATAATTCTTGAAGTCCTTCCATGAAGGAGGCAACTTCTCAATCATTACGACCACTTGGAATGAATCAGTTAGAACCATTTCCTCCCCATGAATTTCGTGCATGATTACTTGCAAATCTTGCACTTGCGCTATCATCGGCTTTGTGTCAACCATTTTGAAATTCAGGAAACGCCCAAAGATGAATTCTTTATGCCGCATCCTCGGATCTATACTTTTTCTCCAAGGATTGCCACAATTCCTTGGTCGTTTTCACTAGACAATGCACATTGTATAATATGTTGTCCAGTCCGTTGAGAATATAATTCTTGCACACAAATCGCTTTGTTTCCACGCATCAACCGCAACCCTATTTTGGTTGTCGGTTTCACTCTCCATAGTAATAGGAGCATCCTCATTGAGGAACCTTGCAAACCCTAAAGTTGTCAATAAAACATCTTTTGTTGCAATCGCTTGAAATCGTTCCCATTGAACTTTTCAGGTCTTCACCATGATGAACTGGAGTCGTTGTTGCACTCAACGAAGCCATATGTTACTAATGTTATCTTAAGATTGTAGTACAAAATTTATGGGTGTGTATCTTAGGAAAGTAGCAAGCAAAAAAAAACAACAAATTGCTTTGTGTTATAAATGTCGAGGCGAGATTTGGAATCTCCGTCCTTAAGACAATATTGCCCCGCTACGGTGCTAACCGTTTGCTTTGGCAATTTGTCTCCAAAGATACAACGACTATGATTTGTGATAGGAGCACTCCAAATCATAAATCCTTTAAATCACAAAGGTTTAAAAGCGCTCAACAAAATAAATGATGAAGATGCTCAAGTTTTATCACAAAACATTGCATAGATTTTCTAAAAAATCTTATTTTAAACAAGTGAGAGAATGTTATATTTATAGTATACCAAGAGATATGTCCAAAAGGATACCATTTGGAGGCACCATATCGTGAAAAATCGCACCCGAACATGAATGGACACACCATTCCGCGCAACAGACACATGGCTCGATCGATCGGTGCCTGGTGCTCGATCGATCGAGCCCCTTATTCCAACAAACAGAATTTTTCTGTCGTGCTCGATCGATAGAGACCTTAGTCCCTTTTTATGCATTTTTCTTGGTTCACTTTGGTCCATTTTCATCACCAATGCATTTCTTGATCCTTAATGTTATTAGCTCGATTTCTTCGATTCCACCTATATTTACACAAATATACGATTAGGTAGCAATTGTATCAAAATATACCTAATCGCTAACAATTAAATGCCATAGATGTGTCTATTTCTAGTCACATCAAACTCCCACATACTTAATCTTTACTTGACTTCGAGTAAATCAGAAAAAGCTAAAATCGTTTTGTTGGCTCATAGTATCATAATGAGCTTACTTGTCCTCACTTTTATGCCTCAACAATTTAAACATGCATAGTAATTAAAGAAAGGGTAATGTGTATCAAACAAAATCCAACAAAGTAGCGAACATGCGTGTGTGGTCATAAGCAAGTGTCAAGTGCAATTTATACATCCAATCAATATAAACTCACAATAGCTCAAGTTATACACTAACATAAGTATAAGCTCACGTGCAAACTCTTCTCTACTATCTCAGCCACTTGCAAACATAAATCAAGTAGGTCTTTATTAGCTTGTAGCTTGGCGTAGATATTGGCTTATGAAAGAAAGGGTAAGGTGTATCAAACAAGAGATTATGATGATATGCACAATTAAAACTTCTCTCCTTACATGATTTTTGTAATGCCTAAAAAAGCCATATAAATTATACTGATAATAATGATGTAAGCATGTGATCCTATTGAATAGTCGATGGATAATGTGCCCAAAATCAATTATTTATTGTACTATGATTTAGTATTTTGGTAATAACTTTTGACGATGATGTCAAAATTAGGTGATTCAATAGGCCACGTGAAGCTAAAAGAAAGAGCTATAACTTTTACGTTGACAATATTAATAGAAAACATAGTTAGATAATGCAAAAGACAACCGAAAGAAACGTATTTATCCATATCGTAATACGTGAAAATAGTTTAATTAAAAAAATGATAAATATTATATTATATCATATAAAGAATGATAGCCTTGAATCCAACAAGTTCATTTCGAGAGAACGAAAAGAGAAGAAAGTGCCAAGGGTTTCAATTTAAAGAAAAAAATTTATTCCTTTCAATCCTTTCCGATTTTGGTGAAACAAATTATATATTCGAAATCAGCAAGGTAAGAGCTACTGCCTGACACTAATATTTCGTATTTTGATATTATTTTTATTTAGCCAAATTATATAGTGGTGGTTAAAAATGGTCTATTATTGATTGTTATCAAATGCTAAATATGTTGGTACGCTTAGTTGCAGTCGAAACGACTAAATGATTAAGTTTCCACTATACTGATTTACACATCAATTGTGATATGGTTGAGGTGATGATTGATGGATTGTGATTTGATGTTCGGAGAATGGTATTACAGAAACAGTCAAGAAATCTTTGTATTGTTCCTCTCGATTTCATGGAGTATTTCTGTTATATTTCCAGCATGTTATACTGTTGATAGAATACTGTCTGTTTATGATGTTATTATTACTGGTGTGTGCTCACCCAATTTTGGGGGTTGTTTCTGTTGAAACAGGTATCATGCCTAGACGTTAGAGTTGGAGACATGATTAGGAGTTGTTGAGGCTGAGATGTCTAAGTCCTTGTCACTTAAAATGAAGTTGTCAAATGATAATATGTATGTTCCACTAGTTGTGGCTCGCATGTGAGCTGGTTTATATTTGTATATGGCATGTATGTAGTACCCTATGATTTGGTTATCTTGTGTTGGTGCATGTGACTTATGTCATATTTATGTTGGGTATATGTCATATATTTTTGTGGATTTATATATGTCACGATGTGTGTTGTTGGGAGGTCCAATTACAGGGAGATTATGCCAAATTTTTTATACCAATGACGTCATATTTTGTTTGTTTACGTGGTGACGTTTGGGGCGCCACAATTTTTTTCAAACCTTGTTCATTTTTGCAAGGTTTCTTTCAATTTCTTTTTCTTTTGTGCCTTGGCTCCTATTGGAGTCATATTTTTGGCAATTTCTCAAGGCATCCTTTTTTTTTCTTCCATGCATTCAATTCTTTTGACAATGAAGCTCTCAACATATGGATCAATAAATACATATAAGTGAATGTGAATGAAACACATCATACTCCATTCAAAGGTATGGATTAAAATCATATTTAGGCTTATTAGGAAAGGATGATAAACTAGTCAAAGAATGTTGAATGGTGGTTTTTAGTATGCTTAGCATATACCATTCTTTTTGCATTAAAACTCAAAAAGGGTACTAGAGATGCTTTTGTTTACATGGTAGGCTTGACAGTCTCAAACGCATCAAAGATCGCCTATATCGCTTTCACGTTCGCAAGTAGTCTAGACATAAACCTCAAAGAGCATGTAGTTAAGTTCTAGCATGTATCAGAGACTTTCTAAGACTATCACAAAAATTCACACAATTTTCACTACGCTATGCACACTTCATGATTCATTATAATATCGTGCTCAAAATACTATGTCAAAGCATACTTTGCATTAGAGTTCAAAGTGTTTCAAAGTTAGCAATTCACATATTTTCAAAAATACATGACTTCAATTATGTTTCATCACGGGCCAGTGATTCAAAAGTTCATGTTCATCAACCATGAGCTCTAAAATTTTCAAATTTTTCAATTTTTTTGTATTTTTAAAATAAGAAAGCAATAACACACTATTAATCCATCCACATACTTAAATATTACATTGTCCCCAATGTAAGACAAAAATATAAGAAAAGAGAAAATGCAAAAGTAAGTAAGCAATAAAAGAAGATGGGAAAACTAACTCCCATTGGGTTGCCTCCCAAGCAGCACCTCTGTTTAACATCGGTGGCCCGACGCCATTCCTTGTTCACGTGGTGCTCGGTGGCTCTTCAAGAGTCACCTTTTCGACTGCCTCTTGTGGACTACCCTCGTGGTAATGCTTAAGTCGGTGGCCGTTGTAGGACCCCGATTACCATAAACCATAATTAATAATAATGGCAATATGACTCTAAAATGGTGATATGGATTCTATAAAAATTTGGACAGAGTCTCCCCGAAAATTAGGACTATCCAAAAAAAAAAAAAAATACACACAAAGACATTCCCAATCTATTCACAACATAATCCAAAATAAAAGTTCCCAGCCAGGGAAACAAAATACTTTCAAAATCAAAACATGATATAAGTTCCCAGCCAGGGAAATAATCTAAAAAGGGGAGATAATAAACAGTTTTTTTTGACAAGTTAATACACATCAAAATAAGGGCATCGAAAGATTCCTATATCTATACATCTAAGACACCTAGTCCAAGTTCCTCTGGATATCTTTCTAGGCGTGCCAACACTATCTCCAAAATCCTTCAAAAGCTATACCTGTCACCCGTTTCCACAGAAACAGCCTTCCAAACACGTGAGCACACCAGGATAATAATCACAATTATAATGAATATACAATTCATGATTCACAAGGTATAATGCTGTAAAATAACGAAATACTCCCTCAGTATATCCAGACGATGTGAGATTACACCAGTTGTTCCTGTTCTCATAACTCCACAAGTTATCATTTTCATAAGAATTACAATAATGAAATAAGTCTAATATCCACTTTTCATAATATCACACCGCAGGCTCCAGCGGCAACCTCTATATCACATTAATACATCGCTCGCTCAACGGTGACCCACATAGCACATCTCAACGGCGACACAAATGCTATACATACACATCACTTGAATCAACAGCGACCCAAATACAATCATAATACATCGCTCGTACTCACGGCGACCCAAACACAATCCTATATGTCGTACTCACGGTGACCCAAACACAATAATATATGTCGCTCGTATTCACGGTGACCCAAACACAAGGATAATACGTCATACGCACCCACGATGACCCAAACACAATAATATATGTCGCTCGTATTCGCGGCGACCCAAACACAAGGATAATACATCGTACGTACCCACGGCAACCCAAAACACAATACTAATACGTCGGACATTCCCACGACGACCCAAACATTAAAATAAGCATCGTACTCCAAAATGGCGACCCAAAAATACTCCAAATACACATCGCACATCGTAATGGCGACCCAAAACACTAGAACGACCCATTGTTCAACAATAACAACATATGATATTTATGCAAGCTCGTACCTCACTACGTACCTCATCTTCTAGTAGTCTCAGTTAAGTTACCAACCTCTTTGTCCAGAGCTCGGAAATGCTCTACACAATTTATGCAATTCAGTATCAATGATCAAGAATTCAATAAATTGATATGCTAATCAACTTTCCATAATTACCCAATTCGAACTAGCTTTCATATTCTAGTAATAATTCATATGTTATAGCATGTACATTCGCTGCTATACGCTACAATACACACACCCACATGTGTATACCATATATACAGACACTAAGATATGCTGGAACACTCACAAATAGGTGTATACAACACCTATATACACTAATAGATGCTGAAATACTCATACATATGTGCATACCTACACAAACCTATACACACTAAAATACCCACATAAAAGTGTATACAACATCTAAACACACACACTAACATACACAGAACACACACTCAAGCACACAGTTACATACACTCACACACAGCAGCAGAAAATGATCCCCCATACAGCAAGAAACCGAACCACAACCCAAACCACCGTCTAGCATAACATTGAACCACTTTAAAGTAAGATTTTTGAGCCTAAAACAGTAGGGATTTCGCACCCCAAAACAGCAAGAACGGTCGAACTTCCCACTCCCCCAAAACCGCAAGAAAAAAATCGAACAAGCTTCTAAAAAATGGGAAAGTTCAACTAAGATGCAAGGCCAAAATCCACACACACCAACCTTGAAGAAGTTGAAGAAAAAATCGGCTGACTTGCTCTTCTTTCCCTGCAACCTTCGACCGAGAGATGGGGGAAGGAGAAATGAGGGTTGTGCGGTTTTGGGAAGAGGGAGGAAATGAGATGGGTTTTGTCTTGGTTAATAATTTAATCCCAAGGTTAATCTATACCAAAAAAATATAAAATCTCAACCCAACAATAATCATTTTAATTTACATCTTCATACTGAATTATTAAAGAACCCCCCTTGAATAAATTTACATTACAAGATCGACTAGGAATCATTTATTCCAACTCGACCAAAATTCGATTCCCAAGAATTAAATTTCATAATTATTTCATAAATAATTACCGTAATTATAGTCAAATAATAATTATAAATTATTATAGACATCACAGTCGTACACTGTTAATGTCTTTGATGTATCCTGGCTTTGTATCTTCACTGCACCATGAGGAAAAACAGAGGTAACGATGAATGGTCCATGCCAACGAGAACACAACTTATCGGGAAATAGTCGAAGGCGAGAATTGTAGAGGGGGGACCTTTTGACCAACTTCAAACTCCTTTCCTCGAGATCATCTTGTCACGAAAGGCCTTCGTCTTTTCTTTGTAGATCCCTCAAACTCTCGTATGCCTCATTGCGGATTTGTTCCAACTCTTGTAATTGTAGCTTCTCACCGCTTTCGTTCATGGTCATGTTAAATTGCTTGATGGCCCAATATGCTCGATGCTCCAACTCTACAGGCAAATGACATGGTTTACCAAAGATTAGTCTATAAGGAGACATACCTATCGGCGTCTTATATGCAGTACTATAAGCCCAGGGTGCATCATCTAATCTCAAGCTCCAAGCCTTCCTAGTAGGATTCACGGTCTTCTCCAAAATGGACTTGATTTCTCTATTGGAAACTTCGGCTTGCCCGCTAGTTTGAGGATGGTAGGTGGTGACACCTTATGTGTCACATGATACTTCTTCAGTAGACTCTCCACAGTTCCACGAGGAAGGATGGGTTCTGTGTTAACTTATGCAAAACAAAATAAATATGGGGATTTGAAAAAGAATTAAACTACTACTATAAATTAAACTAATATAAATATGATAGAAAATCGATTATTGGTACTCGATCGACTTTACAATTGAGGTTTATCATCTTAATCAGTCAACTCTCTAACAATGATTCAAATTGCATATGAGTATTCACCTTGGAAACATAATACCTATCTCACCTTAATCCTAGTTAGATAGCCCACACGTTCTATTCTAACCCTTATCAATCAATTAATCGAAATACACGCGATTAAGATTAAAAGATTATAGATTCACGAACTAGTAAGAAAGACGAAGCTAGACTAATATATCCACGCGTCTATATTTAATCCAGTTGAATGTTTTCCCTAAGAATTTAACAATCTCACACACGCAAAATTATTAATCTTAGTTGCTTCAAGAAATCAAGCATTAGATTGCATGCACAATTACTAGGTGATAATCCAATAATATCTTATTAATAAAATCTGGAAATAATCAATACTCATTCAATTTTGATAAATAAAACATGAATTTCATTAGAATAACAAAACTCAATTGTATTGTCTTCCTAATACCAAGAATCTAAAGTATTTAGCCACTTATAATAAAAGCAAAACAACCAAAATTTATCCTAGAAATCATGAAAATAGACTAGACAAACTAGGTAGATCGTTACATGTCGAGGTTTTCAATCCCGCATTCGCTTCGATTTTGTAGCCACCTTCGAAGTTGATGGAAAATTGTACAAACTGATATCTAAGGTCTCAATCCTTGATAATGAGGCATTATAAAGAGACGTCAGGAAATACTGGTGCAGAATATGGGTTATACAGGGGCCCCATTTGACTATAATTTGAAAATAAGTCTAGGGTCTAGTTATAAGGCAGGGGAGTTGATAGGATAGGAAAGAATCTCCAAAAAAGGTAAAAAAAAATTGAGTTTCCTTGTTGTTCCCAGGCTCTGCTGGCGATCGATTCGCCAGTTCTTCTTTTTATTTTTTTTCTTGCATCGTCTCTCGGCTGATCGATCGTCGATGTGTTGCCGATCGATCGCCGAGTCTTCAAATTTGTTGGTTCATCTACGCTCTTCAGTGATCGATAGGTGATTTTGGGCGATGGATCGCAGGTCCTTAGTCCTTTTTTATGCATTTTTCTTAAGTTCACTTTGGTCCCTTTTCATCTCCAATGCATTTCTTGATCCTTATTCAATGTTACTAGCTCGATTTCTTCGATTGCCACTTTTATTTGCACAAATATACGATTAGGTAGCAATTATATCAAATTATCTATCAAAATATACATAATCGCTAACAATTAAATGTCATAGATGTATATATTTCTAGTCACATCAGATTCACATCTTTATAATTTACGAGAAACTAAGCATGTTTATTTATAATACAAGACACCTTTATGAAAATATATGGATATGACATATATAAAATATTATTTTGTAATTATTTCAATGATAATAAATTATATATAATATATTTTTGTTCTAAAAATTTGATTATAATTGTAAGGACCCGTGTCCTTAACCAGCTATTAGTGCATTATCACATATAATCTTGCATAATTTCATGTCATTAGGGAATTCTTGTACATATTTTTGACATTAATCCTCTTATCATTTAATTCCCAACACAATACATCTAGCATTAGTATACAATGTACAATGCACCAATCTCATATTCTCAATTCATTATGTAATTCCATTAATTAAATTGCATGCAAATCATAAATGAAAAGAGACATCTCATATCTCTTATACAAACCATATACACATATCTAAATGCTCACAGACGAGCATTGAATCAATAAATGTGTATCAATTGTATAAGAAGTATTGTTCATACCAACGTCGATACCCAGCTCCTAGGAGCATCCTCATTCAATAGCTCGAACTCATCCCCAAGCCAATGTTGTACCTGTTATACCTGTTTCAACATAAACAGCCCCCACACATGGTGAGCATACAAATTGCACAATCTCTATATCATCAATTTCATGATTATATAAAGTTGTGAATTCATAAAATACTTCCTGTATACATACCGTTACCATATGGAATTTCACATGTTGTTCATGTTCTCACAATAACCAAAATCATCAAATTCCAAAATCAGTTAATCATTACATTGATTATTCATGCTCAAACCACAAATTCCATAATCAATTATAGCTGAATCATTACAATCATGATTTAAGGAATCAAATATATCACAATTAATGATTTTGCAATCTCAGCACATCTTATCACATCGCTCGCTCAACAGTGGCGGTACTCTAACCAATCGGACGCTCAACATCGGCGGCATCATAACCAATGCTTGTTCAACAGCGACAACATATTGCTCATTGCTCGCTCAACAGAGACAATTCCACAATTCATAACACATATCCTTTAGAACAACAAAAATATATTATTCATTAATCATGACAATCATATATCTAACTATGCTCGTACGTCATACATACCTTATAATCCAATAGTAAGAGCCAAGCCTTGTCCTTTGCCCCGAGACCTGGTGAATTATGCTCTACACAATTATATAATTCACAATCAATCACGTGCACATGATTACATACATAAACACATATTCAACCTCCATATATCATCAAATCATGATAAATAATCATGTAAAAGGCTCGGGCTAATCATGCATACCGAATTTTTTTTTCAAAAATCAGTCATCGGCGAACGATCTCTACTTTCCATGTGATCGATCGCCTCTCAGCAGATTTGGCTACTGCCTCTTGGCGATCGATCGCTCTACCTCGGAGATCGATCACCAGCCTCGCATGATCGATCGCTATGCTTCAATTGATCGATCGATCGTACTATTCATCATCTTCCAAAAGTAACCAACGACGCAGCGATGGATCGCCCCAGCCTAGCGATCGATCGCTCCATCCTGTTCTGTTTCTGCCAAAAATGGCATTTTTGAGCAAAAACTCCCAAATCCACAAACTCAACACCCACTACTCCATAAATCCTTAACAAAAAACACAATACATGCTCCACAATCACAACAACCAAAAATCTATAAAAACCAAAAAACTCAAGCCCATCTCAAATCTTAACCAAACTCTACAAAATTACTATCAAATTGAAGCTAAAAGAGATGAGAAGAATATTACCCAACTATCTTCGAGAAATTACTGCTCCAAGATTGAGCCTAGCTCGAAATTCTCCATGGGAGAAAGAGGGAAAAAAGGGGAGAGGTGGGGGAGGTGATGGAGGAGAGAAGGAGTGGAGTGGAGAAAGGTTGAACACAGAGTCCACTTGGTATATATAGTACCAAGGCCCCAAAAACCTGACTTTCAAATACTCACACCGTAACTCAGTAAAAATCATGTGTGTTCAATAATTATCTCCCATTCACTTAATTACATCACAAACCTCAATCCAAAGTTCATCAGACTCCAAATCTCACTACCAACACAATCCCAAGGATTAACGCCTCGATGAGAATAAAATCTCAATCATTGGACCCAACAACCTCGATACCGGATTAAAATCCTCGAGAGTCTCAACACTGTAATTATCTCATAATTACCACAATTACAATCAATTAAGGATCATAATCACTCTGTGATTCATACAATTAATTTCTGAATATCACATTCTCCCCAACTAATAAAATTTCGTCCTCAAAATTTCAATATACACTTCTACAAGTGATGACAAAATAACTCATAAACATAACAGGGACAAAATAACATCTCATACCGTCAAATATCTTACTGGACCACACGTGGTCTAACAATTTAGAGTTCAAACATGACCAAACACAAGGAAACACCCCACCTATCATTTACATTCCCCTTCTCTTTATTTATTAATGATTCAAGTGATGACGTCTCATTACGTCAATCCACTTAAGGAAACATGTCACACAGTCACGCAGTTTCTTAAATCAAGTTATTTAGATTCTCGTTCGGAATTCAAAATCATGAATCTCAGATTATAACTTAACAACATCTCGTTGCATTAATAATCATCGGATTTCTATATTAGACAGAGTTCATTCAAGAATCTTTAAACTCTCCAATCACATTTACATGTCCATAGACACCACTCCCTCATTTATTAAACAATTATCAATACTCATTCATTAGTATTCACATATAAGCGTCTTATCACATCAATCTAAAACTCCACAATTAATGTGAATTCGGCTAGGTAGATTTAAAATCCAACCTTCAAGCACTGTCATTTCTACGGTTTCAATACTTTTAACTTCATCTTTCAAAGTTCTAACATATATATGCATTTTCATCGATGTCAATCACTTTCAGTTCACTCCAATCTTTTATTTCACAATTTCTTTCAACTTTTCGTTTAATAATTCATCATCTCTTATTCAATATTAGACGAGGTTCTCATAAGATCATTTAAATTCTCACACACGTGTGTATACCATTCATTACGTAGCATTAGGAACGTATCTCATATGATGCCACATTTCAATTATCACATGCCCTCAACTCATCATTAGTTTAACAAATTCATAATGACCATCATTTTGAACAGAGTTTCGTCTTATTCACAACGCTACTTCTTTTAAGTGATCAACATCACTACTCATTTACTAACATCTCATTATCCATCATCGTGGATCAGTGTCAACACACTATACAATTATTAGGCATCAAATCTGAATTCTTACTTGCCCATGAATATACATGCCACTCAGTTCAATTATCCTTTCGTTTTAAACACTTCATTATCACATAGACATCGTTATCTCATTACTATTTATGTATACTGATAACGTCGTTCTCACCCTCGGTCATGCTATCCATTTCACCACATTAATAATTCACAATATTATTCACTCTTCAATTTCAATCATTGCCTCATGCAATGTAATTAGTCAACATAATCTATGATATCTTTTTCACGTAGATATCATAACATTATTCGAGTTTCATTTCATAAACAATTATTCATTTTCAACAATAAATTTCCTTCCTCGCGGGTTTGTTCCATAATACCTCATCAATATTAACAATGCACAATTAATCTCAGACATTTGTAGATGCAATCATCAATAAAGTACATCAGCATCATATCGGCATGCTCATCGCAGTACCCACATCCTCTAAAGCATCAACCCTTCTACATCTCATTACTCATCTATCATCTTGTGTAAAGTCAAGTACTAGAAACAAACGCATTAGTACTTCTCATAATCACATATCATAATTGCATACCACGCCATTATAGTGCTATTGATATCCATAACACAACAATCATTGACATGATTATCCCGCGTCAAAAGGTACATGCATTCCTTCATATCTCAGTGTTACAACATACCATCCCATTCCTATGCGATTACATTATTGCGAGATCAATTTCACATTTCAACAATGTGACTCCATTCAATTCTTAATTCAACGGTATTCAATGGTATTGCTCCATTTCAAGAATTCTTAGACACCAGTTCATCGCATATTATTCTTTACCAGGTTCTAATGCCGTATAATTACTAGAACGTTCATTAGTAATTATCACATGTATGCATCATCATTCATACTCGTCTCAGTTACTAATTCTACCTCAAAACATAATAGATCATTACTTGTGAACTCTCTATATCACATATGCGTTCACACAACAACATTGTATATCGTTTGTCAAGTCAAGTCTAGTTCATTATTAATCATCACACGATTACTTATCATTACCGTTATTACACACCAGTTAATAACACCATGACCTCATACTTATTCTTTACATTCACGACAGTTCTACGTCAACTCGTGGCACTTACATGATCATATGTCCACACACGACATTCACAGTGATCCCATATCAATCGTGACATCCTCATTCATCTCATTCTTGCATGATTAAATCCAGTTCAATACAACTAGTGATTAATCAATTATTAGTCAAAAAATATACAAGAACTAGCATGCTTTCACAGCAATAAGCATCATCACATAACCAGTATCATTACTCAGTTCATACCATAGATATGGTGGTGTTACCATTGCGGTTACTCGCCCTGTCTCGTTACTGCAAACGCAAGAATAAATGAACATAATAATATATGTTCCATTTCAATTTCATTCTCCATTATTCCATATGTATTAATTGGTTCTCATGAATCAACACATCTCAACTGAGATAATGCAATCAGCATCTATCAACGTACATTAACATATATTCACACGCCAAACCAAATACAATGGTTTACTTCGATATGTTAAATCAAATGAAAAAGGGTTACCTCAACTCTTTGTTCCCCTGGAACATGCCAATATCCTCTTGGGTCAACCTCTCATGCACCCAAGGAACAACCATGTAAATATTTATAACACGACATTCACTGCCATCTGCAATCAACACATGATCAATATACTTTGCTACCATAATAGCAGTACACAATTACTCATCGCACTACGATGGTACACAATCAATACCCCTCGCTTCGTGTAATAGCGGCAAGTATTCTATATATCAGTGGCTCAATAATATCCATTGCGTCAAATTATCGGTGGCTCAATGGATATCCCTCGCTTCGACATACCAGCAACCAACACTACGATATGTGTTGAGCCTTAAACACATGGTTAAGTTTAATGACTTATTTATCTCCAAATTATTTATGAGTTTTGATGATCAACAAAACTTGTGTTTGTTATACTAATGTGTCTACTTAGTGTACAAGTTTATTGGTTGAAAAGTGGATTGATTGGAGAAAATCAAGTATGCAAAATCTTGGCTGGATCGCCCCAGGCGATGGTGACCAACGCCCCAGGCGATGGCAGCCAGGAGGACTTCGCCACGCACATCGACAGAGGCGACACCGAGGCTCATGCGCAGGGGGGAGTTCGCCCGAGGCGATGGCCCGAACGCCTAAGGCGATGGATGCTTCGCCTGAGGCGATGAAAGATTTTGAGCAACCAAGGCTACGACATTGATTTGTGGTATTGATCGCCTGAGGCAATCGGGACATCGCCTGAGGCGATGCGTGCATTATGGTGACTGTTGGGGCGCGGCGATGTCCTAGGCAATCGAGGAGTGATTCAAGCATTAAGTATAGAAACGGCTAGTAGGAGCCTTGTGGGCCTCCTACACTATAAATATGGATGCTTTGGAGCATTTTGAAGATAAGAAACAAGTCTATAAACTTCAAGAAAGCTTTGCTTATTCAAATTCTATCTAGCATTGCAAACTTCATACATTTGTGTTGTATTGGAGTTTGTGATTCATTTCTTGTGTGAGAGTCTTGTGTTATTCGTGTTGTTACACCATGAAGGTGTTTTTGATTTATTGAAAGGTCCTCCAACACCGACGCAAGTTGGAAATTGTAAAAGTCATCAACAAGTAAAAGTTGGTATAAGTGTTGTGGCTATCCTTGGAGCCCTTAAGGCCAAGAAGACTCATGAAGAGTGTGGGTAACTCGAGAAGATTTTTGTGTGGCTACCTTGGAGCCCTTAATGCCAAGAAGACTCGTGAAGAGTGTTGAGCTAGTGAAGAGCTTTTTGTACTCGGGAAGAGTGTGTAGTGGCTAACTTGGAGCCCTTAAGGCCAAGATCATTTTCGTTCTAGTGGAACCTCGGTTAATCTTTTTCTAACCGGGAAGATGAGACGTAGGCGATTCATCGCCGAACTTCTATAACAAATTCTCATGTTCTTTATTGCTTTATTTAATTTACACATTTATTTATTTCTTCATATTGTTTATTTGTCGATTGACATCAAGTCTTCTGCTCTGCAAACTCGACTTTTGCAAATTCATTTTAAAACGCTAAAGTAGCCAAGGAACCTCATTCACCCCCCTCTTCGGTTCCAACAATATGACAGCGGCAAATATCCTGCGCGCGATAAGACAACGGCATTATCATCGCTTCGAAATGACAACGACATTATCATTGCTTCGACATGACAGCGGCATGTATCATCGCTTCGACATGACAATAGCATTATCATCGCTTCGACATGACATCGGTATTATCATCGCTTCGATGTGACAGCGGCATGTATCATCGCTTCGACACGACAACGGCATTAACATGACTGTAGCACTTTACTCCGCCGGCTCAAGAGGTGACTCCCATGTACGTGGCACTTTGCCCCTTAGGCTCAAGAGGTGACCCCCATACATGTAGCACTTTGTCCATTGGAGTCAAGAGGTGCCTCACATGACAATTCAAATAATAATGCATGTGTATAACTTCAGTATACCTGCATTCTTTTAATCCCAACATACTCATACTTGATCCTCAGATCATTCGTTGTCATAAACCAATGACATAGTACTGTCCACCATTTCCTGTCCTGAGACATCATATCTCATTTCCTGATTTCTTCTACAAAATCAGATTTTACTCAGCACTGTATACAGATATAACATGTATACACTTCAATCCACATGTAGACAACATCAAATCACTATCAATATAGCATGTCAATTTATCGTTCATCATACGACACCATATTGATATCACCAACTCAAATCAAGAATATAGTATTACTCATGTTACCGGCCTCTTGCACTTCACAACAATACCACATCGAGTGCGTATGTTAATTGGCATTACCGGTAATTCTTACCATCACGTTCCTCATATACCATGCGCTCCTGCAACCACAATGGTCAGCAATAACACAATTCTCCATTACTCAATATCATAAAATACACATAGAAGCATATCATGATCGCACCGCACAATTGCCAAACTACAATAATGTAAAATAACGTGTTATTCAGTTGTCTCAACACATCTCTTGGCCCTTAAACAGCCCAAAGAGCTAACCACTGCTCTGATACCACTAATGTAAGGACCTCGCGCCCTTAACTCACTATTAGTGCATTATCACATATAATCGTGCATAATTTCATGTCATTAGGGAATTTTTGTACATAATTTTTGACATTAATCCTCTTATCATTAGTTCCCAACACAATTCATCCAGCATTAGTATACATTGTACAATGCACCAATCTCATATTCTCAATTCATTATGCAATTTCCTTAATTAAATTACATGCAAATCATAAATGAAAAGAAACATCTCATAACTCTTATACAAACCATATACACATATCTAAATGCTCACAGACGAGCGTTGCACCAATAAATGTGTATCAACTGTATAAGAAGTATTGTTAATACCAATGTTGATACATAGCTCCTAGGAGCATCCTCATCAATAGCTCAAACTCATCCCCCAAGCCAATGATGTACATGTTCTACATGTTTCAACAGAAATAGCCCCACACAGGGTGAGCATACCAATAGCACAATCTCTATATCATCAGTTTCACAATTCATAATTATATAAAGTTGTGAATTCAAAAAATACTTCCTGTATATATACCGTTACCATATGGAGTTTCACATGATGTTCATGTTCTCACAGTAACCAAAAATCATCAAATTCCAAAATCAGTTAATCATTACATTGATTAACTATATTCATGCTCAAACCACAAATTCCATAATCAGTTATAGATGAATCATTAAAATCATGATTTAAAGGAATCAAATATATCACAATTAATGATTTCGCAATCTCATCCCATCGTATCACATCGCTCGCTCAACAGTGGCTACACTCTAACCTCTCGCAAGCTCAACAGCGGCGGCATCATAACCAATGCTTGTTCAACAGCGACAACATCTTACTCATTGCTCGCTCAACAACGACATTTCCACAATTCATAACACATATCCTTTAGCACAACAAAAATATATTATTCATTAATCATGACAATAATATATCTAACTATGCTCGTACGTCATACATACCATATAATCCAATAGTAAGAGCCAAGCCTTGCCTTTGCCCCGAGACCTGGTGAATTATGCGCTACACAATTCCATAATTCACAATCAATCACGTGCACATGATTACCTACATAAACACGTACTCAACCTCCATATATCATCAAATCATGATAAATAATCATGTAAAAGACTCGGGCTAATCATGCATCAATATCGCAATAACCGAAATAAATTTTCAAAAATTAGTCATCGGCGATCGATCTATGCTTTCCAGGCGATCGATCGCCTCTCAGCAGATTTGACTATTGCCTATTGGCGATCGATCGTTCTACCTCGGAGATCGATCGCCAGCCTCGCCGATCGATCGCTATGCTTCAAGCGATCGATCGCTCGTACTGTTCATCATCTTCCAAAATTAACCAACGACGCAGCGATGGATCGGCCCAGCCCTAGCGATCGATCGCTCCATCCTGTTTCGTTTCTGCCAAAAATGGCGTTTTTTGAGCAAAAACTCCAAAATCCACAAACTCAACACCTACTACTCCATAAATCCTTAACAAAAACACAATACATGCTCCACAATCAGAACAACCAAAAATCTATACAAACCAAAAACTCAAACATATCTCAAATCTTAACCTAACTCTACAAAATTACTATCAAATTGAAGCTAAAAGAGAGGAGAAGAATATTACCCAACTATCTTCGAGAAATTACGCTCCAAGATTGAGCCTAGCTCAATTTTCTCCATGGGAGAAAGAGGGGGAAAAAGGGGAGAGGTGGGGGAGGCGATGGAGGAGAGAATGAGTGGAGTGGAGAAAGGTTGAACACCGAGTCCACTTGGTATATATAGTACCAAGGCCCCAAAAACCTGACTTTCAAATACTCGCACCGTAACTCATTAAAAATAATGCGTGTTCAATAATTATCTCCCACTCACTTACGTCACATACCTCAATCCAAAGTTCACCAGACTCCAAACCTCACTACCAACACAATCCCAAGGTTTAACGCCTCGATGAGAATAAAATCTCAATCCTTGGACCCAACAACCTCGATACCGGATTAAAATCATCGGGAGTCTCAACACCGTAATTATCTCATAATTACCACAATTAAAATCAATTAAGGATCATAATCACTCCGGGATTAACACAATTAATTTCCGGATGATGTGATTTGATTTTTCCGTTTTCCGTAGATTTAAGTGTTTGCGGAAAATAAAAGAAAGACACCAAGATTTTGTACGTGGAAAACCCTCGAATTGAAGGAAACACCACGGGACCTAGTCCAGTATAAAATTCCACTATGAACAAAGATGGTTTTACAATATTTGCCTACAATCATGTTGAGCAAAACTATGATAAAAAAGTATAAGAAAAATTCCTCCCCTTCTACCGCCGAGAGCCAAAAGTGGGAGCCAAAGTCCTTTTTTCTTGTTCGGTTTTCCCCCTTTTAATACAAGATTTTAGCCCCACTTAAGCCACAATCATAGCGTAATTATCGGCCACTAACTCCCCATAATTGCTTCCCCTTAATTGCCATTAATCGTGCCCCCACTTAAGCCTCAATCATAGAGTAATTATCGGTCACTAACTCCCCATAATTGCTTCCCCTTAATTGCCATTAATCGTGCCCCCACTTCTTGCTCTTTGTTTATGGCATGTTTTATTCAAAGCATGCCTACGGTTTGGCTAGCCGTTATGATCGGGTCTTATGCCACTGTTTGACCATGTGGACTGAGCGGATTATCATCCTCTTCGGGTATTTTCCTGTTCGGCAGTGATTTTACCCGATGTGGTCTAATTTCTCCACCATATCACATCACCCCCTAAAATAAAGTAAGATGAGCGAAGCCGATATCTTGGTTTATATACATCGGGTAAAATCACAGTTGTTGTTTTAATGTATTTTTCGGAACTTGTGAATTTTAGGGTTGAATCTATCCAGTAAAAAAAACACCCCGAGCAAATGAAGCTCAATTAATTTCACGATAGAACAATTATTGCGAGCAAATAAAGCTCGGGTTGAAATAAGAAATATCCTGATCAACCAACGGTTGAGCACATAAAGCTCGTAAGATATAACCAAGCTCCAGAGATAATAGCTAAGCATCCCGAGCAGATAAAATACGTCAGAACCCCAGTATAAGAAATATTCAGAGCAAATAAAGCTCTTCTTGTACAAAAAAACAATACACTTGAGCTCATCGAATACCCCGTTGAATAACCATCCAAACTTCTGAAACACAAATAAAGAATATTTCCCGATCACCGAACATCAAAAATATCCCGAGCAAATAAAGCTCGTCTGAAAGAAGAATTATCCCGAGCAGATGAAGCTCACCTGAATTCCAGAAATAATAAATATCCGAGCAAATAATACTCATCCTGAGAATCAATTTCCCAAAATAATGAAGTGTCAATAATAAAGCTAAAAAATGTACGTCATGAGCTAATAAAGCTCGCCTGGGATAAGAAATATCCTGAAATAATAAATATAACTAAGCTCGAAGGAAAACATCCCGAGCAGATAGATATGATCGGGCTCGAGAAAAAACATCCCGAGCAGAATTACTTAGGCAACTTTTAGGTTTAAACGTGGATCAAACAATCCCGATCCCACGAGTAAACTAATAAATTCCGAACAAGCTCGCTACCCCGAGCACAATAATTTAGGCAATTTTAAGTTTAAATATGGATCAAACATCCCGATTCCACGAGTAAATGTAACAGACTCGCTACCCCGAGCTCATTAACATTGATAATTCTAGGTTTAAACGTGGGCCAAACATCCCGATCCCACGAGTAAACTGAACAAGCTCGCTACCCCGAGCTCAATAACATTGATAATTTTAAGTGTAAACACGGACCAAACATCCCGATACCACGAGTAAACGAACGGGCTCGCTACCCCGAGCTCAATAACATTGATAATTCTAGGTTTAAACGTGGACCAAACATCCCGATCCCACGAGTAAACTGAATAGGCTCGCTACCCCGAGCTCAATAACATTGATAGTTTAAGTTTAAACGTGGACCAAACTTCCCGATCCCACGAGTAAACCGAACAGGCTTGCTACCCCGAGCTCAATAATATTGATAACTCTAGGTTTAAACGTGGACCAAACATCCCGATCCTACGAGTAAATTGAACAGGCTCGCTACCCCGAGCTAAATAACATTGATAATTTTAAGTTTAAACGTGGACCAAACTTCCCGATCCCACGAGTAAACCGAACAGGCTCGATACACCAAGCTCGGTAACATTGATACCTCTAGGTTTATACGTGGACCAAACATCCCAATCCCACGAGTAAACTGAACAGGCTCGCTACCCCGAGCTCAATAATATGGCCTTACTGCCAGATTGCATGCCCGAGCTCGATGTATATAGCCTTACTGCTAGATTGTATGCCCGGGCTCGATAATAAGGCATTACTGCTAGATTGCATGCCCAAACTCAATGTAATATGACATTACTGCCAGATTGCATGCCCAAACTTGTCCTGAAATAATAAAATGGCACAACACAAAAATATATGTTTAAGAAATTAAAATAACAGATGGAACGAGATAGCCGTAAATAAGGCCATGTGACTATTGAGCTGAAACCGAGGCGAGGCCAATTGCTAGGCTACATCTTAGGCCGGATGCTGAGCACCACTCATTTGGCCAAAATAAATACTGATTCATAAGTGTGTCGATCGAGGCAGCGAAAATATCCTCTGTTGCAGGTCGAATATCTTCTAAGCATGATTATCTGCTCAATCAACTTGAAAATTGATCACCCACTCAAGACATCACACATTTTTAGCTTCAAGCATTGGTGATCGAATTTGCACCCCCAACAATAATAACCTGAATGCCGTTTGAAACTCATTATGAATTTCTTTGATAGCTTAGGACATTGATTCATCTAGGCATTTATATAATCCAGCAGAATCATTCCCAAAAATGATAATAATGGCCCAGAACTACCCTGAATATTCAAGAAATATCTAATGCTCGACATGGCAGCCTTAGCTAAATTATAGGCATGCTCCTTGCTTTCTCTGACAGATGAATATATCAAGGGAACAATATTTATGAACTCAACAACCATAAGCCTATAGCATATCAAGGTGCTGATGGAAGGCGAAAGCTCACATAGGCCACAAATTGCACAAGGAACATCAAAGTTAGAAATTCCATAAGCAACTTGTAACTTCATTTAAAAATAAACAATATCATGTGCAATTATCATAATTTTTTTTAAAAAATTTGAAGTCATCGTCACCCAGAGAAAGCCGAATGTTTAAACAAAGACCAAGTGAATCAATCATTTATCCTCTAACTGGACATTTAAAGCTAATTTCAACTAAATATGTCATATGCAAAATGGTTATTCTACTTTTTTCTAAGGGTAGAAATTCGTGATTATCTTCGTCTTAAATCACCATGATTCCAACCTGGGTAACCACTATAATATTTGGTATTTGCGTAGCATGGGCAGCTACTTTTTTCATCAAACAAGGAGCAATACTGAATCGTAAAATCACTCAAGAGTTATGATCCCCCCGCTTCGATATATTTTATGGCATCCATTTTTGGGTCATAATCTATAATAAAGTCCTCGTACCTTTCTTAAGAAAGAATAATGGGCAACGAGATAGGAAGCAACATTTATGCATCTTGCTGAAATCATCACAAGGCCAGCATTTATGAGCAGATGAATACTACACACAAATAAAAAATAGTTTAGGCCAAATATTATAATTATATCACCGTGTAATGTGAGGCGAGTTCGAGAAAACACCGATGAATTTTCCTCCCAGGACCATGCACCATCTCGTCCAAAAATGACACGATCAAATTGGTGAACGCCCCTAGCATCTTCGTCGTATCTCTCCCAATATAGTGTACGCCATGCGAGGCTGACAGAGGATTCCAATCTTAGCTATTTTTTCCAGCCCTCTCGTTAGTTGAGTGCTTTGATGAAAAGAAGCGACCAAACTCCTCTTTTGTGCTAATGATATCATCCAAGAAACTGATGTTGGCTTTTAGAAAGCCAAATACATATTATTCATATGGTTTTCTGTGATTTTCTAAATCCAGGAGTTCTGTTTGCAAGGTCGATGTTCCAAAAATTCCATCAAAACCACCCTCTATCATCATGTAGTGTAGAACATGATAACTGTTGGAGCTTAGGAAAATCCAGAGCATTGTTCCCAGATGTCGTGGGTAATGGAGGAGATGCACTGATTTCTGAATTTCCAAAGAATTGCATTGCTCTTGAAATTTCAAAATCTCACTGTTGGTGGATCTGATGAAACTCTCAAATTAGATTTGGAAATCCATCATTTTTTTCAAGAGGCTGCAGTGAAAATGAAGGGGCCCCTGAAGAGATGGAGAATTGATAGAATAAATCGGAGAATATCACAGCAGAAACCAAGGTATCCCATGAAGTTTTTAACTCCAATATTTGTCGTCCCCGTCACCCACAAGATTTGATTTCTTCAAATTTCTCTTGCCTTCGGCATCTACGCTGATGTGATTCCGTATTTTCTATGTTCGGTAAAGTAGGTGCAATAGAAAATAAAATAGGGGACACCATGATTTTTACGTGGAAAACCCTTCAAGACGAAGGGAAAAACCACGGGACCTAGTTTAGTATAAATTTTCACTATAAACAACAAGGATTTACAATGCTTTGGTACAAGAATCAATAAAAATAAAATCCTCCCTTCTCAAGTAGTCTCATACCCTCCTTTATACAAGAACTTACGCCCCCCCTCATGCCCCACTTCCTCATGCCATCATTCTTGCCATTATTCCACTAATTACTGTAAAACAATCCCCTTTAGCCATTAATTGTGCCCACCCTTTTAGCCACTAATTGTGCCCACTAAAGCCCCTCACTCTCGGTCACAATCCCCGACTATAACATAATTCTCCCCTAATTGCTCTTCCATCTCCCCCATTTAAGGATGATAATGGGTTCATCCCATAATGGCTAAAGGGGATTGTTTTAGAGTAATTAGTGGAATAATGGCAAGAATGATGGCATGAGGAAGTGGGGCATGATGGGGGGCGTAAGTTCTTGTATAAAGGAGGGTAGGAGACTACTTGAGAAGGGAGAATTTTATTTTTATTGATTCTTGTACCAAAGCACTGTAAATCCTTGTTGTTTATAGTGAAAATTTATACTGGACTAGATCCCGTGGTTTTTCCCTTCGTCTTGAAGGGTTTTCCATGTAAAAATCACGGTGTCTTCTATTTTATTTCTATTGCACCTACTTTACCGAACATAGAAAATACGGGATCACATCATACGCCTTAGCTCAATTTTTCCACAGACGGCGCCAATTATGTGATTTGATTTTTTCTGTGTTCGGTAGATTTAAGTGTTTGCGGAAAATAAAAGAAAGACACCAAGATTTTTTACGTGGAAAACCCCCCCAAAAGAAGGAAAAAACTACGTGACTTAGTCCAATATAATTTTCCACTATAAACGATGATATTTTTACAGCGTTTTGTGCAAGGAAATGAGCATAAAAATATGATGATAAAGAAAATCCCCTCCTCTCTCTCGATAGCTGAGAGCCCCCCTTTTATCTTGGCATCTTCTTCCCCTTCAATCCCCCCACTGATTTAACCCATTAACTTCGTTACATCATGCCATTAACTCCACCACTCACTCCTTCATTCTCAACCAATTTAGTCATTAATCCACAATTTAAGGATAGTGGGTTAACCCCACATCACTAATTGCTCTTTTGTTTATGTCATGTTCTACTCAAAGCATGTTCGGAAAATGGGGGTTGATTAACAGCTATGACCGGGTCTTGTGCCATTATTTGTCCAGGTGGACCGAGCAGAGTATCATCATGTTCGGGCATTTTTCTATTCGGCAATGATCTTACCCGATGTGGTCTAATCTCCCTACCATATCACCGAATATCACAATAATTTTAAGAAAAATAAAATAAAATTTTTTAATAAAGAAAGCAATTGAATGAACCAGCCGGTTCAACTGCCGACCAAATTCACTGGTTGAACATGTTTAATCTGGTTCCCACCAGATTTTTAGCAGGATGTTTTAGAGGGTCAACCGTGTCAAACCAAGCATTGGTTACCGGTTGAACAGGCCGGACCGATCCATTTTTCAAAACACGGGTTTCACCCCTATTGGATTCTTCACTCTCGTTCTTGTGCGATTGTGCTCTGTTCTTCTTCGATTGTGCGTCGTTCATGGCAACAATGCTTAAGTGAAGATTAAGCAGCTGAAATATTCTCACAGGATTGTTGCGAGCTTTCAAATTCACGTATCGTAATTTGACGACAAAATCTGCATGCCAGAGTTTTCTGTCGGTGAATTCAGATTGTATCATTCTTCGGTCACTTATTCGGCGTGCAATTCGGATTTAAGTGTTTTTTTTTTTGTGTTGCTGATTGAATTTTGTGTTCGGTCCTTTCTAGAATTTCGATTACGGAAACTACAGTTGTACAAGTTTGGATATCCAGATTAGGACCTCTCGTGCTTCATCACGTAGTGATCAAAGCACATGCTGCTTAACTTTCAAATTTGATTTCAGAAAACACATCGATCTCAAGCTATGACAGTAATGAAATTCAGATTTTATTGATCATTTAGAAGCTTCAAGGCTGATAGTAGGAGTGCAACTTTTATCGATTTTTTATATTTGATTGTACTGTTTGGGAAAAAAAAAGGTTGAATTGAATCGAAGAAGACGTCATCCAGAATTGATTCCAGAAAGCTACGTGCTTAATCAGCGTGCATCAATAGCTTCTCACATCAGTATGGGTCTTATCTCCAATTCTATGAAGGATGTTGCCATGAGATTTTAGACACTGGATGAGAAGACCGGCCATGCCTTACGACGCACACCTCGTCCTCACGCAGAATTTTCACCCCCATCTCCACATCATCAGATTAATTCCAAGGCAGAAGTTACGAAGCCCATGGCAGCCAGTGTGCGACAAGTTAATTTTGAAGGTATTCTCTCCAACCTCACATCGATTCAAGCAAATAATGCTATCATCAAAGAACATTTGATATCGATCCCTCAAGACATGGTCGAGATAAAGGCAATGATGGAGGATTGCTTTAATATTACCGAGGAAACTAATGAAGTACTTGCAACCGAATTTGAACCAAGTACTCTGCTGTCAAGTGAGAGGCTTGAAGATTTTATTCCTTGTTCTGAATCTGTTAAGGGAGAGTGTGTTCCTACTGTATGGGACAAGCTGCCAACCAACGCTGCTGAGGGACCTATTGAAGGCTCTAAACCCGAATTTGTTGCTGAATCCCAAATTCTCCAGTGGAAGGCATAACTCTTGGATCAAAGGATGATTGGAGCAGCACTGATCTGAGCTCAGATTTTGATAATGTTCAACCGTCGATGTGTTGTGATACATTTGTAATGAAACAGCGGGGACATAAGCAATTTGAGAACAATCAAAGAGTCTTTACTACGGTAGTACAGAAATTGGGATAGGTCCTAAGAATTATGATATGTGACATTCGACATTCGGTGGGCCATAATACCTCATTCTTGCGTGACCTTCGGCTCAAGCATTTGGATTCTAAGGAGAAGTTTTGGATTGGCTCTCTCCTCCTAGTAGGATCAAATGTTGGAAAAGTAAAGCCAACAAATGCTACAGGAATGCATAGGTAGAAGCAAAATATTGTCAAAACCCATGGCATTTCTCACGTGCACAACAATTGGGTGTGCGTGAACATTAATACAGCCGACTCAGGCTCAGGGCGTCATCTGAATATCACTTTTCTTACCGTTCTTCGTTGCTGGAAAATAATTAAAAAGAGCAAGGTCGTTCACTCAAATATTGGTTCAGAGGAACCGGGTGTCGTTGGAAGCAAATTCTTGCATGATCCTGCTAGTGCTACACCTTGAGGACAAGGTGTCTGTCGAGCGGTTGGGAATTGATACGACTATGGACTCTCTTAATGAAGCACACATGTATGAAATGGAGATAGAAGCAAGAAAGGTGGACAGAAAGGCAGAAGAAAGAAGTTATAGCAAGGGGCTAGGAAGTACCTAAGGCAACAGACAAGAGAGTGAAGAAATAATCCAAATACTTAAAGGGCTATGTGGTGTGAGTAGTGGATTAATTAGTTTTGTTAGTATATGATATCTATGAAGAGGCATGTGTGCGTTGTGCAGTTAGGCAGGAAGCTTATCTATAAATATGATAGTTATATGACAATTGTGCTCAAGCTCAATGTTAATAAAAAAAGTTCATTCTCTCTCCCAAATTTCTTCCCTTCTCCCTCTTAATTCTTAAGAGATTGAGCTTCCTTGAAAAACTCTTCTACCATTTATGTTAGGATCGAGTGAATTCGAGATCAGCAATCTCCTATAAATTATCGAGAGAGAAGAGAATTCAAGAATTTCAGAGAAAAAGGAATTTTATTATTATTATTTTTTCTATGTCATTATAATGGTATTGCTTCCCCTTTTATACTAATCACACTTGCTAACTAACTATCATTCACATTTCTCTTCTTCTGTTACAACTCAATTGCTCATGTTAACAGCCTCCTTTTATGCAATGTCATGCAACCAACTAACTTCCTAACTAACTGCTAATTTCTTGCCAACTCTATAAAGAGTTCTATTTATTTATCCATTGATGCTAACTGCTTCCAGCTTCAGCTTTCTACGTAGTTGTATCGTTACCTTCTCGCTCGACAAACACCTTATCCTCAATGTATAACATTAGGGAAGTGCTCCTGGCAAAATCTTGCAACAATTTTTCTTCCAAAGACAACCCGTCCCAAGGAACCAACATTTGAGTAATAGATATTGCACTTTTATCTTTATGTTCCAGCAATTAAGAATGGCAACAAAAAAAAGAGAGAATTGGATAGATGACCTTCCTCCAAGTACCCCTTATTCTGGCTCCATGAATTCTTAGCTAGCTTTTTAGCATGACCCACAACTGCTTTGGCTAATGGGTGCTCACTATATGCTTCTCCTGTAATCAGGCTCTCATTTACATGCCTTTGTATAAGTTGAATACTAATTTCAATTTCAGAAATAACATTTCCATCTCCATTGCCATCCGTAGGGAATGGAACAAACTTCAAGTTGATATCAAGTAAAGGTGGAACAAATTCCTTGTCTTCTTCCACTGTTTGCATAATATTTAGATTAGCAACATTAATTTCCAATGGTTCTCTTGAAGTATCTTCTACAACACAATGTTTACTCAATTGACCAAAATAATCGTCAAACTACAATACTCCGAATCTCTTCTCCACAGGGGTTAAAAATTATGCCCAGGTAGGAATTAAATTATTCCGACTCATTCCGTCATGGGTTATTCCTTGCTAGTATATTGGGCACTAATCCACGAGCTAAGAATTTATGTGGGATTCACACACATATGTTGACCAGATATACCCAAATCAATTTTGGATCATTATATCTGGGATAGTGTTGATATGCTAGCATCTCATTTTTCTTTGGTAATTCCATTTGAAGACTTCTCCATCTAAATGGAATTCAACGATTTTGAGACGCTGTGGATCAGTTGTTGCATAGAAATCAAAGTAATGTTGAGTTCGAGAAACCCATGCGGCAACATTGACGCCATGAAATTTCGGTACTTCCATATGCATCGAATTAATCGGATGTACAGAAACTGCAGAAAGCGTCGAAGATTTGGTCTCGATTGAAGGCTGTTGATTGCGGCGAGTAGATTGTTCCATCGTGTCTCGATTGTGTTTATGAATCAAGTTTGTATAAGTCTCCTGCAACGCTGTGAGTCTGGACAAAACCTCATCCAATTTAGAGCGAGTCTCTTCTGCATTCCAAACCACAATTGAAGGAGTTAAATAAACCACAATTGAGAATTGACGAAGAAGATTGGGACACTAGATCAACGAGCAATATCACGTAAATTGGAGCACAAATTGAAAACTCATGATATTCATGTAGTCAGCTTTGAGAAAATTTCCTCCAGCGATCATGGTCCAAGCTTCTGCCATGAAATTGCAAACACCACGTAATACACAATTGGGAAGAATCGGGAAAAAAGTTCGAATTAGTGATGACTAATTCCAAAAAAAAAATAAACAATCGATCTGCTTCTTCTTCTTTATCACAGGAGCAATGTCGATAGAAAATCTGTACAATTGAATGAAAAGTTCGAGCAAGCCACACTCAAAATTCACGCAGTAACAACAACACAACATCGCATAAAAAATTCTTCACAATTGCAAGTGACCCTGCGTCACAAATCAAGGATTCAACAGTAATTTGTAGCAGAAACTCGATCAATCACAATTCACAAAACAAAAAAACAGAACAAAAATCACGAGAAGTCGGAATTGAATTTACACTATCACCATGTACGAACTGATGAAAAATCAATCACAAAAGAAGAATTCAACCAATCGAGTAAACCACAATTGCGACAACGAATTCACAAGAGGGTTGAATTCAGCAAGAGCACCAATGTTATGATCGAATGAGTTCGAGATCGCCAATCTTATGTGATTATCGAATCCATAAAAGTCCTTTGAATATATGCATACAATGGAGTGCTTTACTCACATGCCCGACGTGATCGTAGGCTTCGTAGCCGCCCAAGTAAATCTCAAATGCATTATGCATGTCAGTGGACACTTTTGACTTCCATCAATGCGTTAGGTTTTGGTTAAAAGACGGTGCTTGACTGCTTGTTAATTACACAAACTAACAATTTGGCATACATATTGAGTGCATGTGTATTGTGTATTATATTTCATGTAAATATAGCATATTATATAATTTAATAATTTTAAATTTTAAACGATGGGCGTCCAAGAGGAATCATATCTAAAATATGAGTGTGGCGGAGATGTGTATGCTCCATTGGATGTGCGGGAAGACCAAAAGAGATAAAATAAGGAACGAACATATTCGAGCCGAGGTATGTCTAGCTTGTATAGAAGCGAAGATGCAAAAAAATCGTTTACGTTGGTTTTGTCACGTACGACTTAGGCACAGCATTGCACATGTGCTTCAAGTGCAGTTCATAGATTTTTTGGCCATTTCACGAGATTGAGAGGATACCGAAGAAGACATAGCTTAAAGTTATAAGCAAAAACTTGGAGTTAATGGGATTAAAGAGGATATTCTGACGGATAGAAGTGCTTGGAGAATACTGATGCACGTATCTGACCCGATTGATTCTCTTTATTATTATATAGCATACCACAATTCATTAAGATTAAATGTTAGTTGTTGTAAAATTGAAAAAAAAAAAAAAAGAAAACCGAAAAAGAAAAAAAAAACACGAACAGTCCCTAAAGGGTGGCACATATTAGGTGAGAGATCAGGATTTTATAGTGTAATTTTTATACGGTATTTAAGTTTTTCTTTTCAATTTCCCACTAACTGCAAAATTTGAAATTCTCTATATTTTTATATAATAAAGTTTCGTATAAACTAAAAATAGTGAAAATTATTGACTAGAAAATTAAACACCCACATGGTGGCCACTTAGTAGGTGTGTGCAATTGCTTATGAAAATTGTTTATCTGCTTTTCAGATAAAAAAACAGTTTTAAGGTGTTTTATTTGTTTGCTTCTGCTATTGCTTCTCTAAAAATAAGCAGAAAAAAGCAGAAGCAGAGAAGCATGTCATGACATGCTTTTGACTGCTTTAAGTTGTTTTGTGGCAATTTGGTAATTAATTTAAGTTTATTAAGCTGCTTTTTTATTTAAAAAGTAACATAGAAGTGCTTTGAATAAGCAATCACAAACACACCCTTAATAGGGTATTGGTGCCTTGGTGGCAGTTTATTGGACCCTCCATTTTTGGTTAGGTGGACGGCTCATATTAAAAGAGAATTATAAAAAAAAAAAGTACTATACATTATTCAAATAGGTTAACGTAACTATTAATCGGGCATATTTCATTTTTATTAATGATTTCTAAATCTACCTTAAAACTGACTTTTGGATGAATATTAATATAGATTCAATTTCAATAATGTATTTGTTCATGGTTTATCCGAATGACGGATTTTTCTACCCTATCCTATCGGGGTATTACCGTATTATACCATGTAGATAAGGATTAACCTAAATTCAATTTGGAAAGTGAATTTCATTCCACAAATTAAATTTGAATCACTCAAACATCCTAGTAGATAATACCTCGTGAATAGAATCTCCCGAGGGAGTAGGGAACTTTCGGTTCCTTTGACACTGCAGTCAGGGACTAAGTAGTTGACCGACCAATCAATTCTTGTTTGTCACCATCTTTTATATTTTAATAAAAATCTAAATATACCTATATCATACAACAGATTAAAAATGTATAATTAAGTTTATTGATTATTTGAAAATATTTTACGATCTTTTCAATAATGATATAAATTTAAAAGATAATTTTTTTTAAGAAATAATTTAAAAGATAATTTAATCACATACAAATGGAACTTTTTCAAGCATGTTAATCAAGGGTGGTAAATTACATGAATTTTTCTAAAATAATATCGTACTTTTTGACAATTATTTGATTTAAGACGTGTCCTTGATAAGTAGTTGGGCTAAATTAATTAAATAAAGTAGAAATGAATTTTTTTTAAAAAATAAGGTAGTTAAGGTAGGATTTATGAAAAATAAGGTGAAACGTGTTTGAGAAAAGCGTTTTTAAGAAACGTGCTTCCACTACACGATTCTTTAATAATTTTTTTTTTAATTATAAAAGAAACGTGACTGTACTCCACGTTTTTTAAAAAAAAAAAATTTTAAAAAGCAAACAAGAAACGTGTCACGTTTCTTTATTATATTTATAAAAATTTATTTATTTAAATATTTATTTTATTTGATAAAAAATGAATTTTTTTATAAATATTTTTTAGAATTTACGACAAGTTTAAAAATTAAAAATCGTTTAAATGTGTGGACAAAATTTATAAATAATAGAGAAATAGTTGATAATAGTTTTAAATGATTAGTTATTTGAAACAATAGATAAACCTAAATATTTATTTATATTTCACTATTTCAGTCATTCAAATACAATATTATTTATTGATACTATAAATATTTCCTCCGGTCCCACAACCACGTCTATGTATTTGTCTTTGTGGTCTTCTGGAAGGCTCAGCTTCCGCAACATTATTTGTTTGTGTTTCGTCAGATGCAATCCTGACGATGGACTCACAAATATCATAATAGTGTGGAGTCAAGTCAGAAAATGCAACATGCGAGACATCAAAATTTGGACGTAATTGTGAAGAACCAGATACTCCAAGCATTAGATCAATATATGATAATCCACCATATGGTTGGGTTGGAACCGGTATATACGGAGTATATGGGGATGGCTCTTCCTGGTGGGCAGTTTGGGGCACGTAGTAGTCAGAAGATGCTTCATCATAGTGGAATGAAGGACGATGCGATGTGGATGCACCACCTGCATCAAATGTGCCAGTTGTAAAAGGAGGGATGTCATCGTGAGCATCTACTGGAGTATCAGAGTTAGTTGATCGTCTTCTCCTCTGGGTCGTCCCCCTACCGATAGATGGCTGTCGTGCAGGCACACCATATCTATTTTGTTGAGCCATAGCAAGTTCATGCACTTCGCTTGCAATGATCTAATACACGCCTGACCCCCGGTGATATCACTTCATCCTCACTCAAACTTGAGCAACTAGGTCTGAGTTGCTCCATATGTGCATCCTCCAAAAACAAATATGGTTAATATCTACCATAATTCATAAGACAAAGAAAAGGATAAGTAAGAATGAATGGCATACATACATACCACTTGCAACCATGCAGCAGCATCTCTTGCACGGTATCCTATCTCAATATTATTGGCGGGTGGATATATAATATGACGGATAATTTGACCGTACCACGCCATGTAATCCTCACTAACAGCGTAGGAGCCTGAGGCCTGAGGGGAATTCACGATATGATATCGTCTGGCCGTCCACATATCTAAGTACTCACTATGTTGCCATGCCCAACTTGTGCCATAACGACATCGGCGATCGACTTTATGCAAGTTCATCTGGTTGTCAGCTATTGATGGTGGGACCGTTTGGAACATACCAAACTGTCGCAAAACTCTTTCTGGACGATGCATTTCAACGATGGAATAATTTATCATTGGACATTGTGCCCGCCAATCATCGTCCGACTCCACGTCATACGGAGTCCAAATAAACTGTAATACCAAAAACCTCATATAATTACTTAAGATATTAGGAAACAATACGTAATATTTAATTTTCACCAAACATAATTAAATACTTGCAACCTTTAAATTACCTGGTCCCAAAACATCATATCTAGTATGTCACGCAATGCATGTCGGACAGTGTGTCTGAAGCTAAAAAATTGAGCCCACCTAAATAATTTGGATACATGGATGGATACTCTTTATCCTCGCATATGCCCAAATCTGAAATTTTAATATAACATCATTTGTGTTTATATAAAATTTTATTCAAATTGACGAGGCTAATAGATTTTATTATCTGTAGCATTTGCATTGCACCACCGATATTCGTTCTTTTCTGCTTGGAGGCATTGCATAACTCACGATACAAGAATGCTAGTACTGCACTACCCCAACTGAAGTTACAAACTCTTGAAATATCTCGTAGTTGACGGATGTATAACATCAACACGTAGTTCCCCGATGCATCTGGACATAACACATCACCTAATAACATGAGTACACATGACCTCGTGTACTGATGCACCTTCTCCTCAGTGCTGTCATTCGTTATTGGGTTAGCAGATAGATGACCCTGGATTGCATTCAAGGACACATGTGAAGTCTTGAACTTATCACGCGGAGGGAAAAAACCAAGCCATCGGGCACAATATTCCTGCCATTCTGATACGCGCATATGAGTGTCATCCCCACAAATGGCATCGCCCGCAATCGGTAGATCCCATATTACAGAAATGTCCTGCAATGTGATAGTCACCTCCCCAACACGAAAGTGAAATGTGTGTCTCTGGTCGTCATCTCTCAACCAGTGATGTTATCAGATGGTTGTCATTAAGGAAGTGTCCACATCTATATACTCCATAGAATCCCATTTCATTTAAGGTGTGTAATACGCGTATGTGAAGTGGTCTCTCTTTACACATATCCCAAAAACGTGCATCTCCACGCCGCACTACCAAAGTGGTGTCCACATCACCATTAAACACATCCTCAGAACGGTGCACAGACTGTTTATTAAGCACACTTTTGTCAAGTGGCCCATACGTATGCACTACATCCATCCTAAAATATATTACAAGTAAGAAAATCAACAAATCAAAGCAAAATGCATAAATGTGTAATTGAAAGTGTTCGCCTAAATACATATTTACAAAAATTAATGACACATATTGATTAGCATTGTCAGTGCGAAGTCTGTCCTTGGTCTTGAGCTCTACGTGCCTGCTGTCTTGCACGAGCTCGAGGCCAATCCATTTCATTTTGCATGCGCGATGTACGAGTTCTTCCACGTCGTGTTTTCTCTCGTAGTGAAGGGTTGTGTGATAACTTGAATAAGGGGGTCCTCCAATATTCTTCTGAGAACAACGGTTCAAATCTCCCTTGGTATGCAGCAGCATAATGTTGCAAGCTATAGTACTCACTCACTGAGTTCAATGCATTAACACCAAAATGTCGGAATACATGTGTAGCATGCGAACATGGAATCCCGACCTGTGTCCATTTCCCACATGAACATATCCTTGCCTTTAGTTTCACAACATGTGTACTGTTCCTCACTCCAGCTCGGACGACGGTTATCACTGAAGCAGTTTGTTCTGTATTATCGTACTTCTGGACAAGGTGTTGCAATGATTCGTGTTGCCAACGAGTGAACTTTTGAAATGCAAATGTTGTCCACCCTTGATTATTTTGTATCATTTCTTGGCACTTGATTCGACGTTCCACGAAATATTGAACAGTTCGACCAAAAGTCAATTGTACAATGGCTGTTATTGGCAGATGACGGGCACCTTTCAAAACTCCATTATACGCCTCAGACAAGTTGGTAGTCATAATTCCGCAACGCCATCCTCCATCGTGTGCCAACGTCCATTGTGTTTGGTCAATTCCACTAAGGTAATTGAATGCACCCTCATTGATGCTTTTAATTTGTTCCATATATCGGTTGAACTTACTAATTTGATGAGTTGTACCCGCTTTCCAGCACATATCTTTCAACATTACATTTTTAAATTATTTGTTGAAATTAGAGCATACATGTCTTAGACAAAAACGATGAAAGCCATTGGGGGGCTTAAATTGAGGCTCACATTGAACTGCTCGGAGAATACCTTGATGTCTGTCATAAATAAGGCAAATGCCATCCAAACCACTAAGAATGTGTCTAGAGATCATATGAAGAAACCATCTCCAAGACCATAATGACTCTTCATCTACAAGCGCGAAAGCCAAATGCATAACCTGTTGATTACCATCAATTCCGACTGCAACAATTTGTGCTTATACTTTGTATACAAATGTGTACCATCAACGCTTATCACTTTTCGACAATGACGGAAACCTTCTATGCACGGTCGGAATGCCCAAAAAACATATTTAATGATCTTTTGATTAGGTACGTCAGTGTCAACGTGGTCCCACTCAATAACGGTGCCCTCGTTGTGTTGTACGAATTTTATCTCATATACAGGATCCTTCCGAACGAACCCCACCAATAGACTGGCAATTACATTCCTACTCAAGTTACGATGGTCAACCGACAATTCATTCATCAGGCATGTATGGTCTCCACCGTATTTTGAAATTTTGAAAACATTCATTTTCTCTTTACATATCTCTCGGACCATCCACCCACATGGCATAACCGTAGAATTGTGTCTACAAACTACATTCCATATTTTTGTCGTGCTCTCAATAACATGGTACTCACGTCTAGCAACCCGAATGGAGAAGTCCTTCACTGCCGACTGCAAATGAGCCATTTTCCCTTGACATGATCATAGAAATTTCCCCAGGAACCAGTCGGAATATCAACAGAGTCAACAGGAACATCTGAAAATGTTGTCGAGAAGAATGGAAGGACAGGAAAATGTTGGCGCGTAAGTTGTGCCGCTTGGGACATTATTGGTTCAACTTGCTCTTCATGTACAGATTGACCCTCGGTATGTTGGGACATGGTTTCTAATATAACATCAATTGCTACATCTTCGTCGCTATCATCATGAACATTAAGTCCTGCATCATCTGGTTCGGAATCGACATGGTTTTAGGACCAAAATAATCGGTGTTGGCGTACTCATTTCTGCCTTCGTCACTTGATTCATCATATACCCCTTCAGTTCTATACATGTTATGGCCCACATTACCGGAACTGCTAGCATAGTTATTTTCAACTCTCATACTTGCAAGACCCTGTGTGACTGTTGGTATCTCCAGGTTATGATCAGTAAGCATTGACATATATGTGCCCAACTCTTGAGTATATTGGATGTCAGGCAAATTACTGTGGTGTATTTCTTCTGCCTCAATATACAAATTAACACCAGCATTTCCAACTTCGGGGTCAAAGAAAAACCAAATATCACTGTCTGTTGCGATTTCTAATAAATGCTTGAAACGCCCAGAAGTATTATTGAATGTATGCTTGGTCCAAACTTTAAGCGAACATTTTTTGTTATTGATATCTATCTGTTCATACAGTTTTGCCAACAACTCAGACATTGTAATATTTCGAGGCATTCGCATGTATCTTATTGAAGGTCGATCGTAACTAACGGTCATCCCATCATGTGATATGTGACCACCATAGTACAATAAAACATCAATTTGACGTTGAACCGGCATATTATCTACGAAAATATAACATCAGCTCATTAATGATAAATGGAAAATGACATAAAAATAATACTTATAATATATTTTATTACATAGATTCAAAAATTATATTTTATTTACATATATTAATATCTTTTTAGTAATTTTTTGTTTTAAATATTATGTTTAAATGAAAGTTTAAAAATTAAAGTTTAAGTATTATGTTTAAATAAAAGTTTAGAAATTAAAGTTTAAGGCAGCGAGAATATTTTATTTACAAGAAACGCGGGCATCATCCGCGTTTTTCGAACTAAAGCTCCGGCAGTACAAGAAACGCGGACACTATTCGCGTTTTATAAACATATTTTTCGAAAAACTTCAGTACAAGAAACGCGGACACCATCCGCATTTTTCGAACTAAACTTTTTTTCCTTCAGTACAAGAAACGCGGATAGTCTTCGCGCTTTTTAAACAAATTTTTTGAAATTAATTAATCTTCAGTACAAGAGACGCGGATACCATCCGCATTTCTTCAATAATTAATCAAGAATCGTGAGACGCGTAAAACTTTTTACCACCAATAAATATTTTCTTAATTTTTCGATACAATCATAAATTTTTTTTTAAAAAATTGTTCTAATTTAAAATGCAATTAATATATAACAAATATAACATATCTAAAATTTATCATTGTAAAATTTCAGGAAAACATACCTCAAAATCAAGATTTGTTTTTGGAAACTCAAAACCAAGACATTCAAACCTACAAAAATTACACAATATAGGTAATTTGCATGCATATATACAACAAATAACTGAAAATTTTACTCTATAAAATTTGTTAAGCACTTACCTTCTGATTGCAAGAGGATTTCTCTACACAAATAGTCTTCGTTTCCTTAGCTTTTAAAGAGCAAAAAAAAATTAAAATTTTTTTTTTTTTAAAAAAACAAATCCCGTGACTCTCAGCTTTACAGCTGAGTCCGCGATTCTATTTTAATTTTTTTTTTTAAAGAATCGCGTTTTGGCTCCGCGTTTCTTCTTCTTATTTTTAAAAAATCGCGCTTTGAATACGCGTTTCTTTAAAATAATTTAAATAAAAATCGTGTTCTTGATCCACGATTTTGTTTATAGTTTTTTAAAGAATTGCGATCCATATACGCGATTCACGTTACTTCCGTAAACTCACTATAACAACATTAGTTTTTAAATAATTTTTTATTTTGATATTATTTTATTAAATTTGCCTAAATAGTTGCTGCGCTAACTATTAATGGATACGTATACTGTTTTTGTAAAAAAAGATTGTGTCGGATATGTATCGCTTCATGCAACATCATCAAACAATCCCGGGAACTGCAGTGGAGACCTATGGTGGGTGGGTTGAAAATATTTCTATACGATTTCAAAAAAAAAAATATATATATATATATACATAGGATGTTTATATATATATATATATATATATATATATATATATATATATTGATGTTTTTTAAAATCGAGTGTACCGATATGTGTGGTGTAATTGTAATTGACCTTACGATCCGAAAACACTTACATACATCTGATTTATACATCACATATACATCAACTCAATATTAAAACACACTATCTTTTGAATAAAAAAATCATAAACTAACATACCAATTATTTTAACCAAACCGAGACCATACAACTTTTTGCCTAACATTCTTTAGATACATTTATGATTATCAATGAAATAATAACAGGCGGCGAAGTGTGTAGATAGCCACACAATGGCGGAAGTAGGATTTTTGGGAGGGAGAGAAAAAATATTTTAGCTGAAAAAAATTTAGGGTCAAAATAAAATTTAAAAGGTAGAGCAAAATGTAATTATTAAGGGATAACTACAACTTTTTTAGATAAAATTACAATTTTTTTAGAAAAATAACAATTTGAGCCAAGGATTCTTTGGCCTAGTAGTAAAATGGAGGTTTCAATATCCTCAATTTTAGAAGAGATATTGGGTTTTAATCCGATGTATGTATATGTCTACATTTATTGTAATTTAGTTTGAACTTTGTTAATATTGTACTTTAATGTTGTTTGTACTATCATTCCGATAATATTATAATACCATTATATTTGTGATTGTAATCAAGGATGAGCAAAATTTCGGTTAAACCGAATTAACCAATTGAACCGAACTAATTCAAAAATTATGTTCAATTATTTCAAAAATTTGGTTTTGATTTTTTTTTCTAAATTCAGTTTATTTGGTTACTTCAATTCGTTTCTATTTTTATTTTAAAAATATTGATTAACCAAATTGATCGAATAATTTTTTTTTTAATATTTTTTAAAAAAGTTAATTTTTTAAATAATTTTTAAATTCAATTTATATCATTCTTTTATTTAAATTTATTTTTTTAAAATTTTAAAATAAAATTATCTATTTTCTATTTTTTTTAAACATATCGATTAATTCTATTATCGATAGCTGATTTTTGATTGGGTCGATCGATTCGGTTTTGATAATAAAATTCGGTCAGTTCGGTTGAAAGAAACAAAATTTGGTTCGATTTTTCGAAATTCGGTTCAATCGGTTCGATTGCACAACCCTCCCGATGCATACACAACTTATACAGCCTTTGATTTTCTAACCTAACAATTTTTTCTGTACAACTATTGAATCAAATTATCCACTAATAAATTGATTTAAGGTAAATACCTATTCACACGGTAGGTTGAGCTCGGCCTCCGGCAGGCTACCGCACTTCTGACACCGTGCCGCCAACAATATTTGGCGGCACGACGGGCACGACGAATGAGATCCTAGCCACGTGTCAATGCACGCAACGTGAAATCCGTGACCACACTGCGGCAACACGCGGATCTCCTCTCCCTCGGCAAACTCCGCGAGGCAAATGGCGCACTCGGAGAGCTTCTCCGCCTGCTCCTTGTCTTCACCGTAGGTGTGCTTGGGCAACGCCTTCAGAACCTTCTTTTTCAAGCCCTTGTTAGCCGCCGCAGGTGCTGAAGTAGCCGATGTAGGATCTGAGGAGGCTCCGCCGGAGATGCGTCGGATCCAGGTGCAGCGAGCGACGGCGATTAAGCCTAATACACATATGAGTGCGCAGAGAAGAGCGGCGAGTATCACCTCTATGTCGGCGTCCAGTGGCTCGGATGACGGAGTAATATCTTGAGATGACGGCGGCGGTGAATTTACGCTGCCTAGAAGACGTGAACGGGCAGTCATGTTGGGAGGAGGAGAAGAGAGAAAATAGAAGTTGTGGCGTGGATATGTCTTCTGCTAAGCTTCAACTGTGGAGGCGGAGATGTATTTTTAGCATCAATTATTGTATTTATTAACTTTTAAAATTATAAAATATTATGGGATTTTTTAACTTTTTAATCGAAAAAAAAGTAATTTAACAAAATAATCGAAATTTTAAAAAGTTTTTAAACCAATCCAAAACACCATCTCAAATGGCGTCTTCAGTCCTGGTTTAAAAAAAATTAATTGAAGGCGACATCTAAAATATCTGAAGGCGCCATCTAAGATGGCGCCTTCAGATATTTTTATTGAAGGCGCCATCTGAATCAATAATAAAATTTTTTTTTTAAAGAAGGCGACATCTGAGATGGCGCATTCTTTGCTATAAAATGCCCGGCCGAACCCTTCTTTTTCTACACAGAAACGAAAATCACATACCATTTATAGTTTGTCATCTTGTTTTATCGTTGAAATTGTTGAATCTCCAATCTTAGTTAGCCACCCTTCAAGTATTTTTCAGGTAAAAATCTTGTTATATTATTGATTTTATCATCCTGATTATATAAATGTATTAATTACTTATAATATTTTATATTTTTTTCAGAGATGTCGATTCAAATATTATTGTATTGTGGAGGTAATATATTACAAGATTCAGATACCATTATATACAGTGGCGGATGCAGGATTTTTAGGAAGGGGGGCAAAAAAATTTAAAATAAAAAAGTTAGGCCAAAAAAAAAAATTAGAGGTCAAAATATAATTTAAGGGGGGGCAAAATGTAATGTTTAAGGGACAATTTAAAAATTTTTAGGGTAAAATTGCAATATTTTTTTAAAAAAATATTTTTTTAAGGTAAAAAAAAATTATTTTTTTGGGGCAAGGGGGGGCACTTGCCCCCCCTTGCCCCTCAATAGATCCGCCCATGATTATATATGATCGTGGTCCATTAAGATGTACCACAATATCTTGCACAATTAATTTTATGCAGTTGTTGAACGAAATATATAATATCATTGGCATCGACCGCAACCAGTTTCTTCTGAAAATATATGCAAGACATATGGTTCAGAGATTTTGTCGGGCTACGACAGACAATTTTGCCAATAGATAATGATTATAATTTAGCATGGCTATTGGATTCAGAACAGGGTCCTAGTTGCTTGGGAATTTACATAGAAACAGAACCAAGAAACTATGATTGTATTCCAGAAAATGTTTGCATGTAGTTGCAGAAGGAATGACTATCTCTGGTAGAGATCCAGATGACGATCCCATAGATGCTGATGTTATTGCTCATAAGCCACTAGCAGACAGTTTTGCTGAATTGGGAAATGATATTCAGTCTGAACCAGATTATATTCCGTCTGAGGATGATGCTGATGACGACGAGGTTGACATTTGTGTCATGTCAGAAACAATAACAGATCAAGATGAGGATATCCCAATCACCCAAGAAGTGTCAGTTACTGTACCGGTGAAAACCACGATAAATACTCATGTCCTTTATCCAACAATTCCATTCTTCTCAATGACACATCCCGAAGTACTTGCAGACTCAGTAGACATTCCAACAGGTAAATGGGGGAGTTATTACGATTACTCCAAATGGGATATCCATGTAGATATGGTCTTCAAAAATAAAGCTCATTTGCAGGCAACTGTAAAGGATTACTCTGTACGTGTTGCAAAACGAGAGTACCGCGTTGTCAAGAGTACAAAAACATTGTGGAAAGTGGTGCAAACACAGTACAGAAGATACACCTTGTAGATGGTATTGCGCGCCTCCTTGAAGAAAAAAGTAGGATTATTCAAAATAAACAAGTATGGAGGTTCTCACACTTGCCTTTTGAGTGAGCTGTCTATCGATCATGCAAATTTAGACAAAAACAAGATTGCTAGTTTGTTATTGGGAATTGTTCGACGTGATCCAGCTTTCGAAATAAAGTATGTCAAACAGTTAAAGATAAATGTGGATTTGAGATCTCGTATGCAAAAGGATGGTTTAGTTTGCGACGCGCTGTTGAGAATGTGTATCGAACATGTGAGAGCTCCGTTCAGAAATTGCCTTACTATACGGGAGCTTTGTAAAAATAGATACCCGGCACAGTCGTTGAGTGGGTTCACCTTGCCAATGCCAGACCAAGAGAAAAGACCTTGAATTACGTGTTATGGGCCTTCCATCTATGGGTATTAAGTGTGGATGGAACACATCTGTATACGAAATATCAACATAAGATGTTGATTGTCGTGGCAATGGATGCTAATAATCAAGTGTTACCTTTTGGCATTTGCAATTATTGACGAAGAAAACTTTGTGTCATGGAGATGGTTTTTGGAGATGATTAATAAGCATATTGTGAGAAGATCTGAGGGTGGTGTATGTTTGATTTCTGACCTTCATCCGAGCCTCATTACAGCAGCCGATTGTATTCCTGACTTCAAATCACAGCGTGGAGTACATCGATTTTGTTTGAGACATGTTTGTTCAAACTTTAATAGTAGCTTCAAATCCATTCATTTGAAAGACTTATGTTGGAGAGCGGAATCAGAAAATCAGCCCAGAAAATTTGATCGCACAATGGAAGAGATAAAACTTATAGAACCAAGGGCTTTTGATTACTTGAGTCGTATTGATAAGTGTCAATGGTCTCTTGCTCATGACGGAGGCTGGCATTGTGGTGTCATGACCACAAATATGTCAGAATGCATAAATGGAGTTATGAAAGGTGCTCGTTGACTTCCAATCACAGCCATTGTGCAATTAACTTTTGATCGTTGTGTGCTATATTTTTTCGAACGGCTTAAGAAGACGGAGCGAATGATTCAAAATAATCAAGAATGGCCAGATTATGTGTTCGAAAGATATGTCGTGCTGACTATCAGTCCATCCATCAAGATATCCAGATGTTCGATCGTAGACATCTAAAAGCTTCTGTTATCACAAGAGTACGACCAGGACGTGGGGGTAATACACATGTTGTGCATCTAAAATCAGGGGAATGTTCTTGTTGAAAATGGAAAGAGTTCGAAATACCTTGCTCACATGTGATCCAAGTGTGTCGAAAGTATGGCTTAAATGCTAAAACATTTGTCAAACCATATTACAATATGAATGAATATTGGAGCACATATCAAGGGTGATTCGAACAATGTGGGTGGGGGGGGGGGGGGGGGGAGTATTGGGACACCCCATATTTTGAGTTGTACCACAACTCCACTCTGCGAAAAACCAGAAGAGTGGGTCGAGATCGAACAACGTGCATTCAGAATGAGATGGACTGGCCAGAAGCCCGTGCAAGACGACAAATGGCTTCAACGTCTCGAAATCAATAAATTATGTGTAATTGATTGTAAGTTTATTTTGTAATGATTATACGTTATTGTGAATAATTATTGTAAGTTTAATTACAAAATCATAGTACCTTGGTTGTTCCTTTATAATACGATTTTAGTATATGTTTAATTGCTCATAAAACAACATTGTTCAATATTTGTTTCAACTATCAAATATTTACAAGAGGAAGGCATCAAATGTTATCAACGACCACAAGGCCTCGTTTGTAAATGTCCTCCGGTACCACAACGATGAGGAATGATCTCTCTTCAAACTCTCTGTCTCTTATCCACTTGGTCATTCCTCTGTTGTACCACAGGTACATCAGTAGGTGGACGGTATGGTGTGAACTGTGGAAATACAACAGGTGATACATCAAAATTGAGACCCGTAGATATGGTATACGATTGTGCAAATTCAATCCCGACATCTGTACCCCGGAGCATATGGAGTGAATGATGAATGATCATACATAGGTGGCTCGGGGACATAATAACCAGTAAAAGATGTAGATGGACCTGCCCCATCTGTCGGTATAGGTGTATACATAGAAGGACCTGCCGCATCTGTCGAGATAGGTGTATACATAGAAGGACATGCGATATCACTCTCGCTGCGTGCGTGGACCGACTGTACTGGTTCTTCATCAGCCTCATGAACTTCTTCGTCTGGTGGGAAGTTTCTGTCTCGTCGTTCACGAGCCACTTGCATCACATTTTGCGCTATTGCCCTATGATGCTTTCTCATCGACTCCATAAACGTTATAACAGATTCTCCCTCAGCAGGATAACGATAACAGCTAACACTCAACTGATGCATCTGATCAATCTGGAAAGTGAAAACCAGTAATTAAATTTTTAATTTATAAATCCATATGACATATTCTAAAAAAACAATCCATGCTGGGCCGTCACCATGTTGGTATCAAGTCTGTACAAATTGTCTTTGATGGCCAATATATCTACGTGTGACTCGTTCATACCACTCGCTATATCCAATCACTACTTCACAATATAGTGGTCTGTCCACACATAAATCACGTGCCATCTCCCATTTTTGTATATATGCAACATGGTGTCATCCCTTGATCGTGGATCTGTGGGGATGTCTTGTAGCATTCCAAATCGACGAAGAACCTATTAGGACGGTGCATTTCGACAATATCATAACAAATTAATGGGCCGGCATATGTCCATAACTGGTGGCTCAGATGCTCAGTGCACTCAGCAGGGTATGGCTGCCAATTAAACTACAAATACAAAATTGGATTAAAATAATATAAACAACATTATTTACTTTTCATAACAAACACAACTAATATATTGCTTACTTGAGTTGATGGCTGCTCATCAAGAATGTCCCTATTGATACGTACAGAATGCCTCACTGTTTCCGTAAACCTTAAATGACATGCCCATCTGAAACCACAATTACAAAATCTATAAATATATTAAAACATATAAAATAGCACAAAACATAATTACATTATTACCTTGTACCATATGGAGCAGCAGGTAACATATTCTCCTCATCGATAATGAATGGGCCAATGTCGAATCTAGCATCACCCAGTTGAGGAGTTAAACAAGGTATTCTTGACCATGCCCAAATCTAAAATTGTCAGGAATAATATTAGTTATTATGACGATAAAAATATTTCAAACATTTGAAAAGTGCTAACGTAAAGTTTACCTGTACGACCTGTAATGCACCACCTATCACTTTTTTTCCTCTCATCGAGGAAGTGCATAACTCACGGTACAAATATGCCAATACGGCACTCCCCCAACTATAATTGCCAAATGAATCAATATTCTCTAACTTCTGTAAAAATAATAACTTTACAGTATTGCCGGACGAATCAGGGCACAAAATTCCACCTAACATCAATAGCACACAAGCCCGAGTATATCGGACTACATCTTCTGTCGTACTATGCTCAATAAGAGCATTATTCACCAAATGATTCTTTATTGCAGATATGTACAACTTTGCACCTTTAAAGTGTGCAGTATCCGGCGTAAATCCCAAAAGCATATGACAATATTCTTGCCAATCAGGTATACTCCTATCATAATCAATACCACATAATACGATACCATCTACTGGCAATGCCCATATCACTGCAATGTCTTGCAGTGTGATGGTTGCCTCTCCGGATCTAAAGTGGAAAGTATGTGTTTCACGGCGCCATCGCTCAGCTAAAGCCGTGATGAGGTGAAAGTCAAGTGCAATTTTACCAGACCTATAAACATCATAAAAACCAATAATGTCCAACAAACTCACAACACGAGTATCGAGGGGGCAAAGATCTCAAAAATATTTATTAGGGTTTCTGCTTCGAAGTGTAGAATCGATATCACCTGCCCAAACAGTCTCAGATCGATGACCTGACTTCAATGATGGAGATGGCTGTCAATCGGGCCTGGTGCTCTTTGTAAATCCATCGTGAAATATTACACAACAAATATCAACATAACAAAAATATAAACACACCCACCACCACCCACCACCCGCCAACAGCCGTCGCCGCCGCCGCCCGCCAGTCACCGGCCGCCGCCGCCTTCCGAAAATGGCATGTAAGGCCTCAACCCCTTAACTTGTCATTAGTGCATTTATGACGTCGTATGAGTATAAAAAAAATTCATTCTTTAAAAGAATCATTACATGCTTCACATATTCTCCATGACATAAATAATACTTAGCATGGAATGATCACTTCCCATTTTACCAGCAATAAGACTCAAAGTTCACCAATTATCATCACCATTGCACCACTTTTACATTGTGGGTTTTTATAAAAATTTGGGCAGAGTCTCCCAATAAATTGAGCTATCCGAAAATGAAACACATCACAAAATAACTCCCAGCCAGGGAAAAACACAATACTTAAAAGAAACCAAAACCCTAAGTAAGTTCCCAGCCAGGGAAAACACCATACTAAGAAGACATCAAAAGTGGGCTTCAACACCCTTATACAATCCATATACATGCATCTCAGGGTGCTTATTGGGCCGGACCAACCGGAACCGGACCGGTCGGTTCCGGTTCTGAACCGGAACCGATTGGTCCGGTTATAAACCGGGATCCGATCCGGGTTTTACCCGGATCGGATCGGTTCCCGGGATTCGAAACCGCCAATCCGGCGATTCCGGTTCCACCGGTTCCAGTTCCGAAACCGAAACCGAAACCGATGAAAAATAATATAAAAATAAAAATAAAAATTATGTTGGCCAACGGCATTGTAGCCGTTGGCCACTGGACAACCGTTGGGCAACAGTTTCATACAAAAAAAAATTATTATTATTATTTTTTGCTTCTATATATACCTCATTTTTCCTGTCTAATCTTTTATTCAATTATCTCATTTTTCCATATTTCCACTAATACGATGGCATCTTCTTTTACTGGTCGTGGTGGCCGTGGTCGTTCCTCAAATCCACCTTTATTCCAAGAAAATTATGATATTTTTGCCGAGTTTGATAATGCTTATGATGTTGAAGAAGCGGAACACGTTGCAGAACCGGCGGCCCCCCAAAATCCGGCCCCCGGCGGGTCATCCGCGACTACTGCCGCTTCGAGTCGCGCGAGTAACCGTCCCAAACGAAGCAAGGTATGAGATCATTTTGACGTCGAGACAAACCAGGTACGAACGAATCTGTTGTTATTTGTAAAATATGTAAAACCACATATAATTATAAAACAGGTGGTTCCGCTGGCGGTACCGGAACTTTTAAGAAACATCTAGTTAAAAAACATAATTTTGATGATGTTACTTTACAACCATTAGGTAGAGAACCAACCCAACTTCAAATTAATCCTCAGTCTGGCACTAATTTTATCTTAACACCGGAAATGAACAAAAAATTATTCGTTTTATTGTAAGATGTGAACTTTCCTTTTTGTTTTCTGAAAAAGATGGATTTATTGAATTTTCTTCTGGTATCCAACCATGTTTTAGACATATTTCTAGGCATACTTTGAAAAGAAATAAATGAATACCAATAAATGCATAAATAATGTATGCCTTCAACCCATACTCAAACTACACTCCGGGAAGCAGCATCGTTCAACGAGTTCGAGCTTACCATCCCAAAACGCCGTAGTACATGTCGTACCTGTTCTACCTATTTCAACAGAAATAGCCCACACACAGGGTGAGCATACTCCAACTCAATAATCATTCACACATAACTATACGAAACTGTAATACAACAATTTAAATTATTCAAAACCCATAAAATATACTCCATGTACAATTCCGAACCAGTATAGCTTTCACGAACTGTTCCTGTTTCAATCTTATACACTTCATAAACATCAAGTTCAGTATCGTTATTCGAAACATGATACTCATCAATGCAATAAATGCAATAAAAACACAATTCATCATTTATGCCCAATCATAACGAATCTCATATAGAAGGCAACTCTGCCTATCAATTAATCTCATTCTCAACCATTTCTCATATCGATCATGCCAAAGACATCCATACCCAACTCCATATCCGGACCACATACATTTACTTGTCCACCATACCACATGTATCAAACTCAATTCACATATTCAATTCCTTATATTCAGTCATCACAATTCAACAATACATACATACTGGAATATGAAATAATTCATATTATACATGCTCGTACGTCACTACGTACCTTAAAATCGTCAACATGAAATAGCTGCCATTGATGTCCGGGGACTAGTGGAGTATCTATATTGAATGTTCATTCAATATTAGCTTATGTCCAATAAAATCAATATCTACAAGCACTTATCACTAATAATGAACAATAAAATCATTTATCACATATTCATTATTTCGCTTACTAAAATAATCACAACTCAATATAATTTCATTATTAACTCATTAAAGATATAAATCATCAACTCACGCTATGGCACATAGTCAAGTATATTGCTCCCATACCCTTTACTACATGTTATAACACTTTAAAACATGTATCTAACTCATCCATTCACACTACTCATGCCTCAAAGGTAAAACATCACATCTCATAGCCCAACACCCACCAAATATTACAATGGCTACAAGCCATAGAAGTTAGTTCTTTTCAACCCCCACTAACAAGGCTTAGACCCACACTTGAATCTCATTTAAGTATATTAACAAACACCTTATAAACAAGTTCTTCAAGGTAAAATCAGCCCTATAAACAACCAAGACAACCTCAAAAATCAAGTCATAGACACCCCCACAAACTCAATACATAGCATCAAGTTTCTGACTCCAAAACAAATCAAAATCCAACAAAAACAACAAGATTTTCGAACCATAGTAGCGTTACATTATTGAACCCAATAGCAACCAATTTTTGTACCCATATCAACATGAATTTTCGAAATAACAGCAACATATTTTTTTGAAAATCCTCACAGCAAGATTTTGATCCTAAAAATGGTAGAAATTCGAACCAAAGTAATAAGAGAATCATTTAGCACCAACATACATTCCAAATACACACTGAAATGTACACTCCCCTTCACTTGGCCGACCACTAACACACGCACACGGAATACGCACAAAACACACAGGGAACGCAGCAAAACATGCACAAATCTTCCTTCCCCACACTCAACTCCAATAAAGATTTGAAATCATCTAAAACTCTAGCCCACAAGGTATAAATTAAAAAAAAAACTAAAATCGAAATCTTCCCTACCAGACAGAACCATTCGGCCGCTCCAAACCTTTCCCCAGTGCAAGAACATATCGACCCATGGCAAAACAATCGAAGGAAAGATAAATTACATAGCAAGGAAGAGAAATCAATCACCAACCTTGTAGAACTCTGTGACTTCGATCAATTCTCTCAGCCTGGAAGGGATCGGTGCTTTGTGGGTGAAAAATCGCATGAAGGGGAAAAGAGGGAAGTAATCGAGTTTTTGTGTGTGGAATAGGAGAACTATGTGTTATTTTTATTCCAACTCCGGTCCAAAATCCGATACTCACGAATTAAATCTCATCATATCATATAAATATCATAATTAAATCAATTTAACAATTAATAATATTCCGGACATCACATGGCAGCCACATGCTGACACTCCAACACCGTAAATCATCCGACGGTCTGTCCTTATCTCCAAATTATAACTATTTTTTCAATAAAAACTACCAAACAACAAAAACCACAAAATAATTGAAATTTTACAACTTTCAAAAATTTATATTAAAAAGCTGTAATGTTACCTCACATTCAAGATTGACAAACAACTAAGCTCCACAAATTGCAAACGACAATAATTTTTGAAATTTGTCACAAAAAAATTTCAAGCGTCTGAAATGTTTTTTGAGAGAATTTGCGAGGAGAGAATGAAGAAAAAAGGAGGAAGGAGAGAAGAAAGGAAGGAAGGGCCGACGCAAAAAAAAAACATTGATGAGATGGCGCCTTCATAAAAAAAATAATTTTTTTATTGAAGGCGCCATCTTAGATGGCGCCTTCAATTAATTTTTTTAACCAGGACTGAAGACGCCATTTGAGATGGCGTCTTCAGATGAAGACGGCATCTCAAATGGCGTTTTGGGTTAGTTTAAAACTTTTTAAAATTTCGATTATTTTGTTAAATAACTTATTTTTTTCGATTAGAAAGATAAAAAACCCTATATTATGTGTATGAATTTTTTATTTTATTTTTTTTTTCTTGAGAAAAGCTAAAATTATCCTTCAAAAAAATTAACATATTTAATAAATTATTCTTATATATATATATATTTGAAACTGTTATTTTAAATAATTTTAAATGCTCACATATGTTACGAACCAATCAATTCCTAGGATGGGATTTGGGGTGCTTAACGGGACGGGTCAATCTGGATCCAGCCCAAAACCAGACCGATTAGCCTGGTTTCGAACCGGTCCGGATCGGTTGTACCGTTTCGGAACCGGTATCTTACCGGTTCCGGACTAAACGGATCCGGTTCCGGGTTGAACCGGAACCAGACCCGTTAATTTAAAAAAAATAATTTTTTTTAAATTTATATAAATATATTTGAGGTTAGTTTACAAACAAAAAGGCACATTAGCTCAATTGGTTAGAGCTTTAGAGTAGAATACGATGGTCGCGTGTTTAAATCCTCAAAGCAAAAATTTCCCTTGATTTTTTAAAAAAACAATCAAAAAATCAAAAAAACCAGTTCCGGGTTGGAACCGATCCAACAAGGAACCGGATCGGATCCGGTTCCTTACCGGATCGGACTGGTTCCTGAATTAGGGGATCCGGAACCGGCCGGTTCCGGATCGGATAGGACCGGGTTGCTATGTTAAACACCCTAGATGGGACAGTAATATTATATCAAGTGATTCTATTCTTTGAAAACTACACTCTCTCTCTAATAATTTATTTGGGTAGATTTTAAATCTTACATATCGAGCTTTTTAAATTATTAACCCAAAAATATTAATTACTACAAAATAATCCAAAATGGGATAGTTTACGAAAGTGACCCAAGTCGTCAACCCGGTTGACGACTTCAACTAAAGACATCAACTCATTTGACGTCATCAGTAACAAAAATTTATTTTATTTAAAAATGCCAACTCAGTTACTTTCGTAAACCCTCTCGTTTTCGGTTTATTTTGTAATTAAATTTTTTAGGTTAATAATTTAAAAACCATACATATCTTATAAGATTTTAAATTTGTTTTTAATAATTTACAAGCAAACTTTTAATTTTTCAACATGAGGTGTTTGGTAGAGTTTTGGGTTTTCTCACATACACAATAAGTTGGCCCAATTTTATTTTTTTAGAAGATGTTATAATCTTGTTCAAATACTATAAGATCTTTTGGAAATAATATCTTATAGGATTGCTTATTCACAATATAATCCTAGTATTAACTATTTATCTTAGTTGTGCTTATTTCATAATATAATCATATTACTATTTATCCCGATTATCCAACATTGCTACTCTGATTATTAACAATCATGGACCTACTAAAAAATTATTTTTTTCTGTAATTAATAATCTAAATAAATAAGTAGGTTTAATAATCATGGATCGTGGGATACCAAGTAAATTATTTTTTTACGTTATGGTATTTTAATTTCTATTTATATGATTCCTAAAAAGTAAATAAGAATAATTAAAAAGTCTTTAATAATTATAATTTAAATAATTATATTAAATATATATTAAATTGGAGATATATATAATATATTAAAGTAAAATTAACCAAAGAATATTTTTTATTAATAATATTTATAAAAAATTTGTGCAATTTTAAAAGAATAATTTTTTATTGAAGGCACCATCTTAGATGGCGCCTTCAATTAATTTTTTTAACCAGGACTGAAGACGCCATTTGAGATGGCGTCTTCAGATGAAGACGTCATCTCAAATGGCATTTTGGGTTAGTTTAAAAACTTTTTAAAATTTCGATTATTTTGTTAAATAACTTATTTTTTTCGATTAGAAAGATAAAAAACCCTATATTCTGTGTATGAATTATTTATTTATTTATTTTTTCTTGAGAAAAGCTAAAATTATCCTTCAAAAAAATTAACATATTTAATAAATTATTTTATATATATATATATATATTTGAAACTGTTATTTTAAATAATTTTAAATGCTCACATATGTTACGAACCAATCAATTCCTAGGATGGGATTTGGGGTGCTTAATGGGACGGGTCAATCTGGACTCAACCCAAAATCAGATCGATTAGCCTGGTTTCGAACCGGTCCGGAACAGGTAAGATACCAGTCCGGATCGATTCTACCGTTTCGAAACCGGTATCTTACCGGTTCCGGACTAAACGGATCCGGTTCCATGTTGAACCGGAACCGGACCCGTTAATTTAAAAAAATTAATTTTTTTTAAAATTTATATAAATATATTTGAGGTTAGTTTACAAACAAAAAGGCTCATTAGCTCAATTGGTTAGAGCTTTAGAGTAGAATACGATGATCGCGTGTTCAAATTCTCAAAGCAAAAATTTCCCTTGATTTAAAAAAAAACAATCAAAAAATCAAAAAAATCGGTTCCGATTTGGAACCGATCCAACAAGGAATCGGATCCGATCCGGTTCCTTACCAGATCGGACTGGTTCCTGAATTAGGGGATCCGGAACCGGCCGATTTCGGATCGGATAGGACCGGATTGCTCCGTTAAACACCCCTAGATGGGACAGTAATATTATATCAAGTGATTCTATTCTTTGAAAACTACACTCTCTCTCTAATAATTTATTTGGGTAGATTTTATATCTTACATATCGAGCCTTTTCAATTATTAACCCAAAAATATTAATTACTACAAAATAATCCAAAATGGGATAGTTTACGAAAGTGACCCAAGTCGTCAACCCGGTTGACGACGTCAACTAAAGACATCAACTCATTTGACGTCATCAGTAACAAAAAATTATTTTATTTGAAAATGTCAACTCAGTTTCTTTCGTAAACCCTCTCGTTTTCGGTTTATTTTGTAATTAAATTTTTTAGGTTAATAATTTAAAAACCATACATATCTTATAAGATTTTAAATTTGTTTTTAATAATTTACAAGCAAACTTTTAATTTTTCAACATGAGGTGTTTGGTAGAGTTTTGGGTTTTCTCACATACACAATAAGTTGGCCCAATTTTATTTTTTTAGAAGATGTTATAATCTTGTTCAAATACTATAAGATCTTTTGGAAATAATATCTTATAGGATTGCTTATTCACAATATAATCCTAGTATTAACTATTTATCTTAGTTGTGCTTATTTCATAATATAATCATATTACTATTTATCCCGATTATCCAACATTGCTTACTCTGATTATTAACAATCATGGACCTACTAAAAATTTATTTTTTTCTGTAATTAATAATCTAAAAAAATAAGTAGGTTTAATAATCATGGATCGTGGGATACCAAGTAAATTATTTTTTTACGTTATGGTATTTTAATTTCTATTTATATGATTACTAAAAAGTAAATAAGAATAATTAAAAATTCTATAATAATTATAATTTAAATAATTATATTAAATATATATTAAATTGGAGATATATATAATATATTAAAGTAAAATTAACCAAAGAATATTTTTTATTAATAATATTTTTAATTTTTTTTTGCAATTTTAAAATTATTAAAGTCATTAATATAAAATTAAGTTTGATAAATATAGATATGTAGTATTTATTTATTGGAAAAAAAGAAAAGATGTGAAATAAATAAAAATGATGAAATTTTGAAGCGTAAAGTAAAGATTATTTAAATATATAAAAACAAAAATAGAAAAAAGGATCATATTTTTCTATAATACTTATAATCACAAGAACCTAAGGGCAAAAATAATAATTCATCATATAATAATAATTACAATATCAATATCAATTATTTAAAGTAAACATAATAATATTTATTCAATATCATTTCATATCATATCAATCAAACTAGTAATTACAACATATAAGGTTATAAAACATGTTACAAGATGTTTTACGTAGTTTATCTATCAGCTAGCAAAGCTTGTCTCTTCATATGTTAATATTAAATATACCAAATTATAAGAATTTTTTTATAATTTTTCCTGAAATGATATTTTGGTGGTGGGACTATTTATAATATATCATATGAAAATATGTTTTTGGGAAAATATTATTGTAAATTATACGTATATAATTAATTTATGTCCAAAAGCATATTTCATTTATTGTACGTATTTTGTCATATAAAAAAAACATAATCGATTGTTGATATTGTACGGTGGCATGTGTTGTATTTTGAAATATTAATTATTGACTTCAAATATAATGTAATGCTCAGTGATGGCGAAAATTTAATTAAAATTAATAACTATATTAATAAATGTAGACGATAGCAAAATTATATATTCAACTTGATTAGTACTGAATATCGATTTGACAATATATCAAAGAACTCAATAAACAATATAATTTTTTTTTTGTGTCAAGTAAGAAAAAAATGATAGTTAGCGACAATTTACCTCATGTGAGATCAATAATATACATTTTAACTCCTACATGGGGTTATAAATAGATATTTTACCCTATGTGATATGCCTAATATGCATTTTATCCAATGTGGTTTGTAAATAGTCAGGTTATCCTATATGGTTTTCAAAATAGACATTTTACCCCATGTGGTTTGCAAAACATAATATACACGCAGGGGGTGTTTGCACATATTCACAAACTACAAGTGTATAAACTGCCTATTTTCAAACCATAATATTTGAAAACCCCGGGAAGGTGTTTTAAACTGCCTATTATGAAACCACATTAGTATAATCTGTTTATCTGAAAAATTATAGTGAGTTCGTCGCCAATAACCACTTTCAAAAGTTATTTGATTCATCTTTAGAATACTAAATATGGCATTGTCCCAAACCAGCTGTAAGCCAACCACATAGAAATGTTCATTTACAGAACTTGCATCATATTATTAACATCTTTCATAAAATGTTGTTTCAACTATAATTTAGTAAATGATGCCACATTAACAACTATTCACCAAATTTCATATGAGTAGCTCTTACTAAAAGAAGAGTATGTTAGGATCGAAGTAGTGTTTGGAATGGAGTTGAATAAACACTAGCTTAAATGATATTGTCTTCGGGTTACATCAGACTGTTAAGTATTGCAGTAGGGTATCAATTTAATCCAAGGCAGTGGACTACTAATATATAGTGCAGAAGGTGTCTATCGAGCTTGTGATTAATAAACTGAAGGCAGAAACAAGATATCGGCAAAGTAAGGAGCAGAAAGTAGACACATGGATTGTTTCTGGAAGTTCGAAGCACAAATGCTTATACGTCTCCCTTCTCCCTTTGCCTGAAGGATACACTAGAAGACTTTGATTTACACTTTATAGTATACAACCTAGTTAGGTTAATACCACACGGATAACCTAAACTATTAGCCAACACAGAATCACAAAGATTAACTCACTTCATAACTAAGTATGAGTGTTACAATGGTATATTTGGCACTCTCTCAAAAGATATAAAAACTCGATTTTACGCTAGAGTGTTCTTGAGCAGTAGACTTGAAACTTAAGATCCTTAAGATCACGTTGAAAGCTTGGTTACTGCACTTGTAAAGCTTCAAGATATTTCGAAAAGTGATTTTGAAAGATTGAAATCTTTGTTTTGCATGATCATGAATATGATAGAGATTCCGAGAGTTTCTTCAATCTTTTGGTTGGTGGCACTGATATGGTAGTGTAGCGCTAATTTTACTATTGTCAGAATGAACTATGTTGTGCTTTTTGTCTTGTTGTTGCAATCTATGTCTTTCGACTCTTCTTCGGTGACTTAGTCTGCTGGACTGAAGTAACTGATGTATTTTAGTAGAGTACTTTTTATAAGTCTTTCTATCAGTAGACGTCCTTTAATTATCTTGATATTACTCGATAGACTTCTGCTCTTCTTATATCATCAAGTAGACTTCTAGTCTTCTGATATCATCCAGTAGACTTTAGTCGTCTGATATCGTCCAATAGACTCCAGTCATCTAATATCTTCTAGACTCGGTAGAACCTTCAAGTAGTCGGTAGACTTTGTCAATCAGTATAATCTTGTTATCACAAAAACTTTAAAAATTATTCTAACAGAGCAGGTGCAAGAAATTTGAATTGTGTTAATATATTTCAATTAACTGGCAAGTTACACGATTCTTTTCTTCCAAAGCCAATAATTGTTCATGAAAACATCAGACATTAAACTTCTCAAATATTTTTACCTTATATAATAAGTGTCCTAAAGTTACTATTGTTAGGAATAATAATGATCTATTTATTAATTTTTTTTAACTTTTTATTTTGCTATGTTTTATTTTATTTGTTAATAATTGTTTTTTTTTGTTAAATAAATTTTTTTTGTTGATGCACGGTGTTAGGATCGGTCCGGAGTGTTTAGGGGGTGGGGGTTGAATGAACACTCCTTTAAAATTAATCCTTATTGATTTCTCTCGGATTATTGAGTGAAATCTATTTCTTAATCAACTTCTAAGCAGAACAGACCACTGAATGTAAAAGTGCGGAACAGTCTGTTCTTGACTAGTAAGAACGGCTTGATGACTTAATGAGTGTAACTCAGTACGAAATGAGAATAGGCATGATATGTTTCTGAAAGTTCGAAGGTGGTGTAATCCTTCTACGTCTCCCCTTCTTCCAATTAAGGAAGGATACTGTCATGCCTCGATTTGCTTTATACACGTGTGATATGATTATATCATTATTATGACTAATTTCGATATGATATGAATTGGGTTCGGGTTGAACCAAGGATGAATTAATACATGTATAAAATGATATATGGCAATGAATGAAACATATGGCAATGTATGACTTGAATTAAATCAAGTGTAGTGACATATCAAGTAACTATGAGTATGTATTTGATTGGGATGTCAAGTACAATGTCAATTAAGAAGAAAGTTGCATTGGCATTTGAATTTGGATTTCACCTTCATGTATATGTTAATTAGCATGTCATTGCAATTAGCATGTCATTATCTCCAACATGACCTATATCAAGTGGATTAGGGGGTGGAATCACATACTACACCACTTTTCACCTAAAATTCTCTACAAAGCTTCTCTCCAACCCTTGGAGATTCTTCTTGGTTTGAGCTTGGATTTCACTAGAGAATTAAGCTAGGAAGTTGAGTGAAGTGATTCCTAACTTCTTGGTAAGGAATTTATGGTTTTGAACTTGAATTGTGTAGTTGGTGTTGAAGTATGTGAGGTTGAATATTAAATGTTCATGCTTAGAATCATAACATGTTTATATGCCAACAATTGGATTCTAAGATGGTAGAAACATGTTTATATGATGCTAGAGATTTCATGGAACAAGGTGTAATGGTAGGAAGTGAGGTGTGGGAGAAACACCTAGGAAGTATACCTGAAATCGCCATGTTTTTCAAGAAAACAGAGTAGGCGATCGATCGCTACCTGTGAGGAGATCGATCGCCTGTGGCTAAACATGAGAATGGCGGTGCTTGAGCGATCGATCGCTTCAAGTAGGCAATTGATCGCCTCGAGGCAGAATGTTTTCCAAAGGGTAGGCGATCGATCGCCTCAAAACATGAGATCGATCGCCAGGGTCAGATTTTTGAAAATATTATATTTTGTCACAATTGTTTATGAAGCCTCTTATAACATGGTTTATTGGTGATATTATTGTAGCATCATCACAGGGGACGGGGCAACAAGGCAATTAGCCAGTGACGACTGATTTATCTCGTTTGTGTCGCTTTACAGGTACGTGTTGACGTACGGGGGTATAGATATTGTGTGATGATGTTATGAGATTGATATCATATGAATTGTGTTGTGTTGGTATCATATGATTGGTAGTATCATATGCATGTACATTCATGGATATCATGTGTTTGAAATGGATGAGGTATATGCTTTAGCATTAGAGGTATACGCGTGGTTTGGGTATATGCTCGGGTATGCTACATATACGTTAGTATTAGAGGTATACGCCTGGTTTTGGTATATACTCTGGCTATTATCACATATGAGTACGGTACTGTGATATGTGCTGCTAATATGAAGATGTGATGTGGTTCCACTGACATATTGAGCTGAATTAGACATATCATATTGGTCTCGTGATAATAGGGTGATAGTTGAGACATGTCGACATGGTGCATTTGTTGATGCATGATACAGAGCATTCACATTGGATATGATGTTTATTGTGCTTTGTCATTGATATTGTGTTTTGATATTGCACTAAGATAGTGGTTTATCTATACTCATGTTGTGTGAATGTTTCTGTAGGATTTCATAGACGTGGGAATCGTGAGTCTTATTCCGCTGCGAGGTGAACCACTGCATAGGAGTTGTGTTGGCTTAGGTTGTTATTTATACATGTGATGTATATGTGAATAGGGTTTTTGTACTTGTGGTTTTGTACATCTGTAACAACCAGAAACTCTTAAACAGTGTAAGAATTACTTAATTCTGACTCACATATGTATAATGAACTGATACATAATGGATTAAGTAACGAGGACCCCACATTAGTGGTATCAGAGCAGTGGTTCGAGAACGGGGTGAACATGGGTAGAGGAAGTGTATTAGGGAGTTGCCTAAGCACTTGAAAGCATGTTATGAGTCATGATATCATGTTATACTGACATGTTTTATATATTTGTTGCTGTTGGTAACCTGTAATTGCAATAATGGCAGACAGAGTACCACATGATGAGGTTGGGGATGCCATGAGTGGCAATGCGAGTGTTGGATTGGCGCCTGTGCCACCACCACCAATTGGGCAAGGGCCAGTGGAACATGTATTGTTGCCTGGGGAATTGACGTTGACACAGTTTCTGAGTTATCAACCACCCCGCTTTGAGGGTACGGAATCAGGGGAATTGGCAGAGGAATGGTTAGAGCGTGTTGAACAGATATTTGTATCAGCACCATGTGCCAAGACTGCTTGGTTACGTTTGGCTGAGTTCCAATTGGCAAAGAAAGCTATGATGTGGTGGAAAGCTACATTGATTGAGCAGAGAGCTCAAGGTCAGACTGTGGACTGAGATGTGTTCAAAACTCGTTTTCTTGCTCACTACTTCTCTGTGGCTGCAAGGCAGAGGAAAGATGATGAGTTTACAAATCTGAAACAGGGTAGTATGTCTGTGTTTGAGTATGTGGTGCAATATTCGTCATTGTTACGATATGTACCACATATTGCTGCTAATACCAAGGTAAAGATTAGAAAATTTGTAAAGGGCTTGAGACCGGAGTTATTTGATAGGGTGATGTCTAATAACCCTTGTTCATATGAGGAAGCGTTGATGAGAGCTGAAATGGCTGAGATTGCTGTTGGTGTTATCAGGATGTGGGACATTCTCAGATACCTACATCAGAAAGTATGAGACCTAGAAGAGAACCTTTTAAAGGATCACGAGGAGGTACATCTTCCTCTAGATTTAGTGGGAAGCGATTTGTTCAGCGAAAGGGTGGTGACCGAGGTACCAAAGGACAGTCCCAAGGGAGTAGTAGTAGCAATGGACGAGGGTTACAATGTTTTAAATGTGGAGGGCCACATTTTAAAAGAGATTGTCCACAACTTGATACTCCAGTTTATTTTCGTTGTGGGAGGACAGGACATGTGATCCGTGATTGTCCTCAAGTGGGTGGACAACAGAGGAGAGGACCAATGTCAGAGAATACAGTGCAACAGAGACCACAGGATGTACCACAGTCTGGTGGAGGACAGAGGGCAGGACCACCTCAGGCTCAGGTATATGCACTGAACAGGGAGTAAGCAGAGGCAGCTCCTGATGATGTGATAGCGGGTAAGTGTACTCTGTTTACGTATCCAGCTTTACTTTTGATTGATACTGGTGCATCACATTCTTTTGTTGCACAAAATTTTATTGACCGGTATCATATATGCTCGTCTCCACTGTTGATGCCTCTTTATGTTTCGACACCCATGGGAACTACTGTGATGGCTTGTCAGAGTGTGTCCGATTGTGTTTGTCAGTTTGATATGGAATATGAGATACAAGCCGATTTGATTGTGTTAGACATGACAGATTTTGATTGCATTTTTGGAATTGATGTGTTGAGCAAATATCAGTCTGTTGTGGATTGTTGTCAGAAGACAGTAAGATTTCAGTCTGAGACTGGAAATCAATGGTTCTTTTATGGTCAGGGATCGAGGGCAAGGATTCCTTTGATATCGGCTATCTGCATGTCACGTTTGTTGGAACGTGGGCATATGGGATATTTGATTTATGCCCTTGATGTGACTGAACGGCCAATAGACAGGAAAGTGGAGGAGATACTAGTGATTGCAGAGTATGCTGATGTATTTCCAGATGAGATTCCTGGATTTCCACAGAGTCGAGAAGTGGAATTTGGTATTGATTTGATACCTGGTACTTCTGCAATTTCACGAGCTCCCTATCGGATGGCACCAACCGAATTGAAAGAATTGAAAACTCAATTGCAAGACTTATTGGACAAGGGGTACATACGTCCTAGTGTATCGCCTTGGGGTGCTCCGGTATTATTTGTTAAGAAGAAGGATGGGACAATGCGATTGTGTATTGACTATCGACAATTGAGCAAGGTAACCATAAAGAATAAATATCATCTTCCTCGTATTGATGATTTATTTGATCAGTTGCAGGGATCAAAAATCTATTCTAAGATTGATTTGAGATCTGGTTATCATCAAATACGTGTGAGAGAGGGTGATGTACAGAAGACAGCATTCAGAACTCGCTATGGACATTATGAGTTTCTGGTGATGCCATTTGGAGTGACAAATGCTCCAGCTGTCTTTATGAGTTTAATGAATTGGGTGTTCTAGGAATACATTGATCGATTTGTCATTGTTTTTATCGATGATATATTGATCTATTCACAGAGTGATGTAGAACATGCCCAACATTTGCATATGATATTTGTTAGTTCCGGACCTTATCGGTGAGATTTTAAAGATGACAAAACATTTCAGACCGGATCGAGTGAAATCAGACTGACCAGATCGATCGCCCATAACAGATCAAGCTGATAAGATAACAAAGCATATCAGACCGGATCGATGAATTTCAGACTGACTTTATCAAAGCTTCAGATCGATCTCAATCTTTATCAGATCAGAGCAGTCAAGGATACATAAAGAATGGCTCCTCAGTCCGAATCATTAACAGCTATTTATTGTAGCATTTAATGTCGTAATTAATGCTACAAAGGACCAAAGACTGAAGATTGCCATATAAGGTAAGAAGACAAAGAAGAGCCTATCTGACAATCGCCGAAAGTATGAACCAGAACGGCAAGTATCCTGAAGAAGAAGACTGTAGCTTACTCAGAGCTCAAGCAGAGTCAAAGTTGCACATTAAGGGAAATAATGTCGTTGGTACTTACAACTATAAAAGGATGCAACAAAAGGAATATAGGGACGCTCGCTGATCAATTAAAAAAACGCACAAGAAAGCAAAACAGCACAAGCTTACAAGCTCAGAAGCTCTCGAGCTGAAATCATTCTTAAGCACGTTTACTTTGTAACATTTGATCATTTAGGATCACTGTGCGCATCTTGTGTATTCTGTGTTAAAAATAGAAGTGAGAAACATATTGTAACTGTCAGACAGAGTGTGTCTGAGCAGATCGAGTGACTAGGAGTTTCAGACTGGTAGTGAGGTAAATCCAGTCTGAATCGGGTTTGTACAACAGGATTGTATAAATCAAAGTCTTCTAGTATAAACCTTCCTTAATTGGAAGAAGGGGAGACGTAGAAAGATTACACCACCTTCGAACTTCCAGAAACATATCCTGTGTATTATCTTTCTGCACTTATTCTTTCATACTAGCCATCGAGCCATTCTTACATATACAAGAACAGACCGTTCCGCACTTATACTTTCAGTGGTCTGTTCTGTACAAGAGTTGATTAAGAAACAGATTTCTTTCACTAATCCGAAAGAAATCACAAGGGATTAATATTTAGAAGGAGTGTTCATTCACCCCCCCTCTAAACACTCCGGACCGATCCTAACAAGTGGTATCAGAGCCAGGTTATCTTAATCAGCAAAATCACTCGAGCTGATGGCATCATTTAACAAAATTCCTATGTTCTCAAAAGAAGACTATGATGACTGGAGAATCAGAATGCAAGCTCATCTGGCAGCTCAGGATGACGATATGTGGTTCGTCATCACTGATGGACCAATGAAGATTCTAAAAATAAATACAGCAGTCGCCATTACTGGTGGTGAACCACAAATGGTAGAGAAAGACAGATCCCTCTGGACGAATGAGGAAAGAAAGAAGGCAAATCTCGACAACGTTGCCAAAGACATCTTGTTCAAGACATTGGACAAGAACATGTTCATCAAAATCAAAATGTGCTCTACTGCCAAAGAAATTTGGGAGAAGATAGCACAGCTATGCGAAGGCAACGACCAGACCAAAGAAAACAAGCTGACTGTTGCTCTTCAAAGATTTGAGGGCATAAAAATGAAGAGTGGAGAAACTCTAAATGAGTTTGATGAAAGAGTCACTGGCATCATAAATGAACTGAATGGTCTGGGGAAGGAATATTCTAACAGAGAGATCGCTCTGAAAGTTATGAGAGCTCTGCCAAAGGAATGGGATGTTAAGACCATTGCCTTGAGGGAATCAAAAGATCTTAACAAGGTTGAACTTCATGATCTGTTTGCAGATCTTAAGGCCTATGAGTTTGAACTGATAAGCAGAGGTGAAGCAGAGCCATTCATCTCTCAACCAAACAAGGCCCTGGCAGCCATTCCAGACCAGATCGCCTCAACATCAGACCGATCCGCTGAACAGATAAGTAATGATGCTATGTCATTATTTATCAAGAAATTCGGTAAATTTATGTCTAAGAATAAGAGGAACTTCAAACCCTCTCATCATTATAAATCAAGAAAAGATGATGCTGTTAACGATCAGGCTTGCTACAATTGTGGTAAGACCGGACATTTTATTGCAGATTGCACCAGACCGAAGAAAGAAGAATGGAAAGAGAAGCATTGTGATGATAGGAAGAAGAAGCACTACAAAGACCGCAAGAATCATGGAAAATCCCAAAAAGTCCTAGTAGCTGAAGAAGGAAACAGCAAATGGGCTCAGACAGACTCAGACTCGGAAAGCTCTGAATATTCTTCCAGCGAAAGCGAAGAAGATATTCAATGTCTCATGGCAGACGAAGAGATGAGTCAGACAGACGAGGTATATGATCTTGACTCAAATGAATTTACACGAGAAGAGCTCATGTCCGCACTGCAAGACATGGCTAATGATTATAGGATCTTAGCTGAATCATTGAGAAAAATAAAGCTAAAGCCAGTAATCAAATAGATGAGCACAATAAACCAAGCTGCTCTGAGCAGGGTGAGTGCAATAATCTAAAGATCGAGCTGAATAAGCTGAAAATCTCCTATGATCAGCTCCATGAAGAAAATAAGAGAATTAGCACACAAAATGCTAAGCTTTCTCATATATTCAAAACATGGACAAAATCCAGAACATCTTTGGAAGAATTACAAGAGGTTCAAAGAAACGTCGGTGACTTCACCGGCATAGGCTTTGACACCAAAGAATGCACCAAAGATGAGTCTGAGCTGTTGCTGGTAAAGAACCAAGTCAAACAAATGACATTTGTTAAATCCAGCACAATATATGAGACTGAAGCACCTAAGATTCAAACAGGAGTCTCTTACGTGAATCAAAATCTGAGAAAAGGGATTGGTTATGTTGACCAAGCCAAAGAAAAGGCACCAGCAAGATTTGCGTCTATCAGACCAAATCCAAAGGTGCAAGATCGAAGGCAATGAAGACAATACAATTACTATAATTCAAAACCGATTCAACGAAGATATAGACTACCTTATGAGAATCAAAGGTTTTCACAGCGCACACATTATCACACACAACATCAAAACAGACCAGCACATAGCACACCTTACACACACAAGCCATTGAAGCTGATACAGGTGTGGGTTCCCAAAGGGCTAATCCGTTCTGGACCCAAATAGGATTGGGTACCAACAATAATTATATTTGATGACAGGTACCGAAGAAGCTCGCATCAGACTGGTATTTGGACAGTGGGTGTTCCCGTCACATGACTGGAAACATCGAGCTGCTGTCTGAAGTCACAGAATGTACTGGACCCAAGATCATCTTCGGAGATAACTCAAAGGGTAAGACCGTGGGCAAGGGTAAGATTGTCCATGGAAACATTATTATCAATGATGTGCTGTTAGTTGAAAATCTGTGCTATAATCTGATTAGTATAAGTCAACTCTGTGATAATGGTTATGCTGTAGAATTTCACAAACACACTTGCACTGTTAAATCATCAGACGGTATAACCGTGCTTGTAGGAATCAGGAATGGAAATACATATAAGATTAACTGGAATCATGCTCAACCTGATAATCCTACTTGCTTCATCGCTAACAATGATAATAAACATTGGCTGTGGCATAAGCGCTTGAATCATATAAACTTTAAGACTATTTCCAGCCTGTGTAAACATGATTTAGTTATCGGTCTGCCCAAGATCGATTTTGCTAAGGATAAGATCTGCGAAGCTTGCCAAATGGGCAAACAGATCAGATCATCCTTCAAAAACAAGAATGCCAAATCCTCCTCCCGCTGTTTAGAATTATTGCATATGGACTTGTTTGGTCCTATACCAATAACAAGTTTAGGGGGAATGCGGTATACTCTTGTTGTTATTGATGATTACTCACGCTTTACATGGACTATATTTTTGAGCAGTAAAGATCAGACCGGTCCGAAGTTGATCAAGCTGCTGAAACGCACTCAGAACAAGAAATCATCCAGCATAGACAGGATTCGTAGTGACAAAGGCACTGAGTTTTCAAATCAGAATCTTGAATCCTTTCTAGAAGATCATGGAATCAAGCATGAGTTTTCGGCCGCTCGAACTCCTCAACACAATGGAGTTGCAGAACGAAGAAACAGAACGCTCAAGGAAGCAGCAAGAACAATGCTTGCTGATTCTGGAATTTCGCAAAAGTTCTGGGCAGAAGCTGTAAACACTGCTTGCTACACTCAAAATCGGTCTATGATCAACAAGAAGCTGAACCTTACCCCATATGAAATATGGACTGGTAACAGACCATCTATTTCTCACTTTCATATTTTTGGCTGCAAATGCTTCGTTAATAACAATGGTAAGAATCATCTTACAGCATTTAAAGCTAAGTCAGATAATGGAATATTTTTAGGATATTCATCATCTAGCAAAGCTTATCGAATTTTTAATAATCGAACCTTAACTGTAGAAGAATCTGTTCATGTAGTTTTTGATGAATCTTTATGTGTTGAGGGCAACAAAGAATCAATTCAAAATCAGATGGAAAATATCCATCTCGAAGCTAACAGTGATGACGAGATTGTAGCTAACAGGTCAAGAGACAATCCACCAGAACCAGAAGTACCAGACAGACCAGATCAAGGCATTGAAGCTTCTTCAGATCGAGCTGATCCGGATGTTCTTCACTCAAATGTTAAAGCAGATGCTGATCATGCTGCTACTACTCATCCGACCGGACCAGACAATCCAGAGTCAAGCTATCGATGGACTAAGAAGCATCCACCCAATCTAGTGATTGGTAGTCCCTCTGCACCGATCAGAACCAGAGGACAGATGATGGATGAATTCACACATGCTGCTTTCATCTCAACTCTGGAACCTAAGAAGATCGATGAAGCTCTAACTGATTTCAACTGGATTAAGGCCATGCAAGAAGAGCTAAATCAATTCGAACAAAATCAAGTTTGGAGTCTAACCCCCAGACCAAGCGATCTGCCTGTCATTGGAACCAGATGGGTTTTCAGAAATAAGCTGGACGCAGATGGAACTGTGGTTAGAAACAAAGCCAGACTGGTGGCACAAGGATTCAGACAAGAAGAAGGAATCGACTTTGATGAATCATTTGCACCAGTCGCCAGACTTGAAGCCATCCGAATTTTTCTTGCATATGCTGCCTTTAAAGAATTCAAAGTATATCAGATGGACGTCAAGAGCGCCTTTCTTAATGGAAAGCTTCAGGAAGAAGTCTACATTGAGCAACCACCTGGATTTCAGAACCATTTGTATCCCAATCATGTGTATCTACTGAATAAAGCAGTGTATGGTCTGAAACAAGCTCCAAGAGCCTGGTATGACACTCTATCTCAATTTCTGCTGAACCATGATTTTCAGATCGGCTCAGTAGATAAAACTCTCTTTAAATTTATTAAGGGGGAACATACCCTATTAGTTCAGATTTACGTTGATGACATAATTTTTGGGTCAACTAACCCCAAATTGTGCGAGAAATTTTCTAAGTTAATGCAGGGACAGTTTGAGATGAGCATGATGGGAGAACTTTCATTCTTTTTGGGTCTCCAAGTAAAACAGCTCAACAATGGTATTTTCATCAACCAGACCAAGTATACCAAAGAGCTCCTCAAGAGATTTGGAATGGAAACATGCTCAACTGCATCAATTCCAATGAGTCCAACAATCAAGTTAGACAAAGATGAAGGGGGAATGTCAGTTGAAGTAACCATGTATAGAGGACTAATCGGATCGCTATTGTATCTTACAGCGAGCCGGCCTGATATTATGTTCTCAGTCTGTATGTGCGCCAGATTTCAGTCAGAACCAAAGCAATCACATTTTATTGCTGCCAAGCGTATTCTGAAATACTTAAAAGGATCTCAGAACGTTGGTCTTTGGTACTCCAAAGATTCAAACTTCAGCTTGATCGGATATTCCGACGCAGACTACGCTGGGTGTAAGATTGATCGTAAAAGCACCAGTGGAACATGTCAATTTCTAGGTGAAAGATTGATCTCTTGGTTCAGTAAAAAGCAGACATCGATTGCCACATCTACAGCTGAAGGAGAGTATCTAGCCGCTGGAAGCTGTTGCGCTCAAATGCTCTGGATTCAACACCAGCTCAAAGACTATGGCATCCAAGCTGTTGACTCTCCGATATTTTGCGACAACACAAGTGCAATCGCTATAACGTATAATCCAGTTTTGCACTCTCGAACAAAGCACATTGATATACGCCATCACTTTATTCGAGATCATGTTGGCAAAAAGGAAATTCGGATCGAGCACATCTCAACAGAGCAGCAAGCAGCAGACATCTTCACCAAACCGCTCCCAGAGGCTAAGTTTAATTATTTCCGTCAAATTCTTGGTTTAATTGACTTATCTTAATAGTTTAGATGTTCTCTTACTTTAGCACTTAAAGATTTTTGTTACCACAAATCGATAATACAATGTTCAGAAAGACACGGACCGGTCCGAACTTTCAGACCGATCCATGTAAATCTGATGTTATCCCATGATCTGTTTGGTCAATACATCTTTTGTACAAAAACAGCCCGGACTGATCGCATTTTAACCGCCTTAAACTATCTGTTATCCTGGCCGTTTATTTTGAATTTCTTTTCATCAGTCATCGAGATAAAGACACGTGTCTTCTCTCTCCTATTTAGCGGGCTGAACATTTCATCTTCTTTCACTTTTTACAATTTACCGCTATCTGTTTTCTTATTCTCTCACTCTCCTAAATCTTCGCACTCGTTTACCTTCACTCCAATGGCTACCATTACTCACAACTCTCTCTCCGTTGAGTTTAATGATATTTACAGCGCAGAAGATGCAGAGATTGTGTCCATCTTCCGAGCTTTGGAATCATCTGGTCTGAGAAACTTTCTGGAGTGCGGCACAGTTGTTTATGAATCAGAAATCCGCGAACTATTCGCCAATGCCGTCTCCCAGAAGACATCAATATCCACTACTGTCAAGGGCAAATCATTTGAGATCTCGCCGATGACGCTGGCCAAAACCTTTGGCCTCCCCAATTCCGGACTGACAGAATTTGGACAGATTCCTCAAGCGTCACTCTCAGATCTTCAAGGGAAGATCTCTATTTTTGGCCACCGCCTGCAACCCTTGTTTAAGAAGAAGGAAATGCTCTTTCATTTCCAGGTGCTGTGCGAAATCGTTGGCAAACCTCTTCTGGGCAAAGCAGGAAGTTTTGACGCTGTAACCGCAGAGAAGTTCAGGGCTATGGCGGCTATAATATCAGGACAGAAGATGAACTGGTCCGTGATTCTTTTTGGAGTTCTGATGGAAACGGTGATTGCATCCAAACAGGCCGTATGCTTTGCTGTTCCTCTCAGCAAGCTACTGGAGTCCTTAGACATCGAGCTGGGAAAGCAGTCCGCTCTCAGTCCCTTCAAGATTCTAAACTCCAAAGGGCTCGCACTGCTGAAGTCCAAGAGTGCTCCGCCTACTTCTACCACTCTGGCTGCAGTCAAGATTGAGAAGGGCGAAGAACAAGCTGTTACGCGCAAACCTCGGATCAAGCAAAAGCTAACCATCCAGACTGATTCTGAAGAAACTCAGTCTGCTCCCTCGCCACCAACCAAGCCACTTCCCAAGAAGCCAAGAACCCAGATTACCAAACCAATCAAAACTCTACCCCTACCCATTTTGCCACCAACTAAAGCCACCCATGCACCCCAACCTTCAAAACAAATTTCAACCACTTCAACCCCTGCACCCAAAGTCACCGTTAGACTTCCCTCTGCCATTCCCGTGGTCAAAGGGATAGTTATCACTGAGTTGGGAGATTATACCCAATCAGGGATCAAGTCCCCTTCCTCCACCGGCAAGGGAAAAGCCATTCTCTCCGAACCCCTCTCCTCCAAACCCAAATCTGCAGCGCAGACAGCCATCGACATTGCTATGGAGGATGTTGATGAGAAGGTGAAGGGACTCATTGTGGTCTTTGATGAATACGTCCAGTACCGGACTATCAACCACATTGAGATGTTTTTCGGAAAGTTGAGCAGACTGAAGAAGATGGAAGAAGAAGTTCTGAAAGGAACAGAGACCGATGATGTTCGGCTTGCTGTGCAGCGCAAAGAGCTATTTACGGCAATTCAAAGATTCAGACTGGCCAATCTGCTCCTAGCTGCTAAGAAAGAGAACTTCGATCCAAATGCTCCAACTGCCAGAGATGATGGGGCCGTTATTGCTCAATTAGAGATGGATGTTCATGCTCTTCACTTAGCTGTCCGTTTTCAACGACAGAAGATCCGTGTATCCACTCCAGCAACCAGCCCGGATCATCCTTCTGCAAGCAAAACTCTGGCAGAACCTTTTGTTGAAGTTATTCCCTCTGGGGCAGCAGACCAGACTGAAGATCAGCCAGCAGCGCAACCTGCAGAACCAGCCGCAGATCAGCCTGCAGATCAAGCAGCAGCTCAGACTGCAGAGCTCGTACCAGATCAGACAGCGGAGCAGCCATTGCCTAATGCTCCGTCTGCTACAGATGATGAACCATTGAATGTGTTGTTGGACTCTCCAACAACATCTATTCCTTTGGGGTCATCAGCCTCCCGTGCACAAATCAGTCCAACCGCAGCACTTGCAACAATTGACGCACCAGACTTCGTCGATCCGGATTTAGTGGTGTCTACAGTAGTTGCAGCTTTACAGATTGAGGAGCCTCTCAGTCCCCGCACTCCTCCGGGACAATCAGATGAAGATCTGGCTTTCATTCAGGAATTTTCTTTGGATTTGGTCACCCTGGTCCGATCCGAAAGTCATCAGGCTGCCATATCTTCCATTATGCCTATTGCTGAAGAAGATGATCCTGCACTATCATCATCAGATCACTCTCCCAGCCGGCTATCTGATGCACCTCCCTCCCTGGCACGGACTCTCCAGCATTTCTCTGACAACTGCATGTCACTCTCTCAACGAGTTCTAGAAGTTCATCAAGGTCAGAGGCTTACAGCTTTGGACTTTGATTCATTCAAAGAGAAGATGACAGCCAGTATAAGCAGTCTTCAGCGAGGACTGAATGATCTGTTTTCTCAGCAAGCCACTTATAAAAACAGCCTGAGAAAAGAGCAGATTGAGTTGGCCACTGAAGTCCGAGCATCTGTTGCCAATTCCCTACGCGCTCAAGACGTTCGTCTTGACGCTATCAGCGCGCAGCTCGCACAAGTTGTTGATTTTCTTCAAGAGATTGCTGCTGACAAAAAGGGGGAAAATAAGAAAGACTTCAAGCCGCCTCAAACTTCAAGAAGATAGCAGTCTCGTTGATTAAATTTAGACTGACTGTATGCGAGATTTTTTATCAATAAAAATCTTTCTTTATTAAGTCCTTGCTCATTTATTTTGAACTTTAATAAAGGCTTAATCGATCCAACTTAATAATGTTCATTTATTTTGAACAAAGAGGAAGTAATCGATCCGAAAGTTTTCGCTTCAGAGTTCTTATCAGACTAGTTAAACAGACTTAAAAGCTAGGTTTTGTCATCATCAAAAAGGGGGAATTTGTTAGTTCCGGACCTTATCGATGAGATTTTAAAGATGACAAAACATTTCAGACCGGATCGAGTGAAATCAGACTGACCAGATCGATCGCCCATAACAGATCAAGCTGAAAAGATAACAAAGCATATCAGACCGGATCGATGAATTTCAGACTGACTTTATCAAAGCTTCAGATCGATCTCAATCTTTATCAGATCAGAGCAGTCAAGGATACATAAAGAATGGCTCCTCAGTCCGAATCATTAACGGCTATTTATTGTAGCATTTAATGTCGTAATTAATGCTACAAAGGACCAAAGACTGAAGATTGCCATATAAGGTAAGAAGACAAAGAAGAGCCTATCTGACAATCGCCGAAAGTATGAACCAGAACGGCAAGTATCCTGAAGAAGAAGACTGTAGCTTACTCAGAGCTCAAGCAGAGTCAAAGTTGCACATTAAGGGAAATAATGTCGTTGGTACTTACAACTATAAAAGGATGCAACAAAAGGAATATAGGGACGCTCGCTGATCAATTAAAAAAACGCACAAGAAAGCAAAACAGCACAAGCTTACAAGCTCAGAAGCTCTCGAGCTGAAATCATTCTTAAGCACGTTTACTTTGTAACATTTGATCATTTAGGATCACTGTGCGCATCTTGTGTATTCTGTGTTAAAATAGAAGTGAGAAACATATTGTAACTGTCAGACAGAGTGTGTCTGAGCAGATCGAGTGACTAGGAGTTTCAGACTGTTAGTGAGGTAAATCCAGTCTGAATCGGGTTTGTACAACAGGATTGTATAAATCAAAGTCTTCTAGTATAAACCTTCCTTAATTGGAAGAAGGGGAGACGTAGAAGGATCACACCACGTTCGAACTTCCAGAAACATATCCTGTGTATTATCTTTCTGCACTTATTCTTTCATACTAGCCATCGAGCCGTTCTTACATATACAAGAACAGACCGTTCCGCACTTATACTTTCAGTGGTCTGTTCTGTACAAGAGTTGATTAAGAAACAGATTTCTTTCACTAATCCGAAAGAAATCACAAGGGATTAATATTTAGAAGGAGTGTTCATTCACCCCCTCTAAACACTCTGGACCGATCCTAACAATATTGCAATTGTTGAGAACCCATCAGTTGTATGCCAAACTCAGTAAGTGTGAGTTTTGGTTGAACAGTGTCGGCTTTTTGGGGCATGTAATTTAAGAAGAAGGTATATCAGTTGATCCGAAGAAAGTAGAAGCAGTGTTGAATTGATCAGCACCTACTTCTGTGCCAGAGATTCGTAGTTTCTTAGGTTTGGCTGGATACTATAGACGGTTTGTTGAAGGATTTTCAGCAATTGCCAAACCACTCACACAGCTGACACAGAAAGGAGTATCGTTTCAATGGACGGAGGCATGTGAGCATAGTTTCAGGAATTGAAACATAGATTAACTACAGCTCCAGTTTTGATCATTCCATCGGAACATGACAGGTTTGCCTTATATACTGATGCATCATTACTAGGTTTGGGTTGTGTATTGATGCATGATAAACATGTAGTGGATTATGCATCACGACAATTGAAACCACATGAAATGCGATATCCAGTGCATGATCTGGAATTGGCTGCCATTGTCTTTGCCTTGAAGATATGACGACATTATTTATATGGTACGTCGTTTACCATATACACAGATCATAAAAGCTTAAAGTTTTTATTCACTCAAGCAGAGTTGAATATGAGGCAAAGAAGATGGATGGATCTGTTGAAAGATTATGACTGTGAGATTGAATATCATCCAGGAAAGGCTAATCTTACAGCAGATGCCTTGAGTCGGAAAGTACATCATACGGCTGATGAGATGATTCATTTATCAGCGTTGATGACGTCGTGTTGTATATTGGGCTATAACTTTGATGTGGAAACAGTGCCAGTATGGGTATCAACATTGTTGGTTGAACCCGACATTTTTGAGAAAATCAGAATGGCACAAATGACTAATGATGAGGTACAACATTGGAAGGAAAGATAAGTCAAGGACAAACATCGCAGTTTGTACTTGCAAGTGATGGAATTCTGAAATACAGGAATTGTTGGGTAGTACCTGCGATATTTGGACTAAGGCAAGAACTACTACAACGTGCTCATTGTAGTAGATATAGTATACATCCTAGTGGAAAGAAAATGTATAAAGATTTGCGTACCCAATTTTGGTGGAAACGCATGAAACAGGATGTGTTGGACTTTGTAAAACGGTGTTTAGTCTGTCAGTAAGTAAAAGCAGAAAGACAGAAACCAGGAGGTGAATTACACAGTTTGAAAATTCCTCAGTGGAAATGGGAACATATCACGATGGATTTTGTGACTCATTTGCCACGGACATCTTCTGGTTGGGATGCCATTTGGGTGATCGTTGACCGACTCACCAAAGTAGCTCATTTCATGCCATATTGTATGACATTTACATATCTGAGAATGGCACAGTTGTACATTCAACATGTAGTGAGACTACATGGTATACCAGTTTCCCTTGTGTCGGATAGGGATCCGAGATTTACTTCTCATTTTTGGGAAGGGTTACAGACAGCGTTAGAAACTGAAGTGCGGTTGAGTACATCATATCATCCTCAAACAGATGGACAGACAGAGCGTACGATACAGACACTTGAAGATATGTTGCGTGCCTGTGTATTAGAGTTTGATAACTCTTGGCAAGAATCGTTGCCATTAGTGGAATTTTCATAGAATAACAGTTATCAATCTAGTATCAGATGGCACCATTCGAGGCTTTGTACGGGCGACGGTGTAGATCGCCATTGTATTGGGATGATGTGGATCAGTTCTCCTTACATGGACCGGATATGATTCATGAAATGGAAGACAAAGTGAAAGTAATTCGATTGAAACTCAAAGCTGCTCAGGACCGACAGGCTGCTTATACAAATAAGCGACGTAGACCACTTGAATTTCAAGTTGGTGATCGTGTATTCTTGAAAGTTGCACCATTTAAAGGTGTTGTACGATTTGGTAGACGTGGAAAGTTGTCTCCACGATACGTTGGTCCGTATGAGGTATTGCAACGTATTGGTACATTGGCATATCATATGAACTAGTGAGATCGATGAAGCTAAACAATATAGTCCAAGCGTCTATGTTTAATCTAGTCAAGTGTTATTCCTAAGAATTTAACAAACTCACAAGCGGAAATTCATCAATCTTAGTTGCTTCGTAAATTAGAGGGATCAAACGATTCCGTATTTGATATCTAATTTAGCGTTAGATTTCATGCAAGTTATTAGGTAGTCAATCCAAAATTTGGTAGCGCTTATCGTGTACGCCCAAATTAACCCCACTCAATCCTCAAGATTGATAACAATAATGTAGTAGCATGAGTAGGGATCGATCCCACGAGGAGGTGTGCATCTGTGTGTTAATGAAAATCAAAATCAAAACAATAAAAGATGGGGTTGTGATTGAATTATACTTATTAAAATTAAAAACAAAAATTAACTAATGAAAGCGATTCTTGGTATCGGTCGACTCTTCCTTGGAATTATCATCTATTTCATCGATTCACAAAAGACTCAATTTTTCATATGAATATTCATCGTTGGACGTTTAATCCAATAATCAAAGTCCTATCTCACCTTACGTTTAGTTAAGTAGCCCAAGCGTTCTAGTTTAACCCTTATCAAACAATCAATCAAAAAACAAGCGATTAAGATTTAAATCGATGATAGCATATGAACTAGTGAGATCGATGAAGCTAAACAACATAATCCAAGCGTCTATGTTTAATCTAGTCAAGTGTTCTTCCTAAGAATTTAACGAACTCACAAGCGGAAATTCATCAATCTTAGTTGCTTCGTAAATTAGAGGGATCAAAAGATTCCGTATTTGATATCTAATTTAGCGTTAGATTTCATGCAAGTTATTAGGTTGTCAATCCAATAAACAAACACCAATAATATCAACAAAATCAGAAAAAACTCTTGATACTCAATAAAATTGATAATTAAAAGCATAAGAATCCCCCCAAGATAAATAAATCCAAGGATTCGTCTTCCTCAACCAAGAATTATAAACTAGCTAAACATAATCTAAGAAAAACGATAAATAAAAGTAAGGGAAAGAAAACTAATCCGATCTCCGCTCGCCGAGGTGTCAATCCCGTCTTCGTTTCGATCTTCGTAGCGTTCTTCAACAAAATTGAAAAGAAAAATATAAAACTAGTCTAAAACTATTCTACCTACTCTCTAGATGTTCAAAGGTCTGATTATCGTCCATATATGTATAGGGAGGCTGATGGAGTAGGTTAGAATCCATGTGGGAAGGAAAGAAATCAAGTTTTTACACTTTCCAAAACTCTGCTGGCGTAGCTACGCCTGAAAGTGGCGTAAAGACGCCTGATGACGTGTCACAAAAATGGCTTTCCACGTTTTTGGTACAATTACGCCTCCGAATGGCATAGCTACGCCTGTCCATGCCGTAGCGTTGGCGTAATTACGCCTGTTAATGGCGTAATTACGCCTGTCCTCCATTTTTCTGGCGAGTTTTGTATTTTGGCCGTAACTTTCTCGTACAAACTTTGAATTTGATGAACTAGCTGTCCACACGAAGATAACTCAAAATTCTACAACTTTATTATGGACTACATTTCCAAAACATGGCTCGAACATATAGAAATTTGAGGAGAAAAGAGCAACATGTGTCTTGGATTCTTGTTTTTTCTTCTTTTCTTCAACTTTAGTCATTCTTTCATCATTTTAGCTTGATTTCTTCACATTTACCTACATTTTCACAAATATACGATTAGGTAGCATATGTATCAATTTATCAATAAAAATATACCAAATCGTAGATAATTAAGCGCAATAGATATGTCTATTTCTAGTCACATCAAACACCCCCATACTTACTCTTTACTCGACCTCGAGTAAATCAGATAAAACTACAATATTTTTTTCTTGGCTCATAGGTTCATAACAAAGCAACTTGTCCTCACTTTAATGCCTCAACAATTTTAACATGCACAGTAATGAAAGGCGGTGAAAAGTTAACAGTGGAACAAGTTCAATCCCTAAACATTTCGTACCCAACAAAGCAGTGAACGTGTGTGTGTGGTCATAAACAAGTGTTGTGTACAAATTATAGATCCAAAAGATGCAAATCCACAATAGTTCAACTCATACACTAACACAAGTATAAGCTCACTTACACACTCTTCTCCACTATCTTAGCTACTTTGCAAACATAAATCAAGTAGGTCTTTATTAGCTTGTAGCTTGGCCTAGGTATTGGCTTATGAAAGAAAGGAAAAAGATATATCAAACAAGAGAGTATGATGATATGCACACTAAAAGCTTCTCTTCTTGCATGAATTTTTCAACTTTGTTCTTTTTCACAAGGTTTATTTCAACACTTTTCTTCTTTTGTGCCTTGGCTCCCCTTGGAGTCATATTTTTATCAAATTTCTCAAGGCATCCCTTTTCTTTCATGCATTCCATTCTTTTGACAATAAAGCTCACAAAACATTTGAATCATTGATAACATAAGTGCATGTGAATGAAACACATCATACTCCCTTCAAAGGTATGGTTAGAGTTCATATTTAGGCTTATTAGGGAAGGATGATAAGCTAATCAAAGAATGTCGAATGGGGGTTGTTTGTATGCTTAGCATACAACCATTCTTTTGCATTAAGGCTCAAAAAGGGTACTAGTGATTGATTTTATTTACATGGTAGGCTTGAAAGGCTCAAACGCATCAAAGATTGCCTATATCACTTTCATGTTCGCAAGTAGTCTAGACATACGCCTCAAAGAGCATGTAGTTAAGTTCTAGCATGTATTAGAGACTTCTTAAGACTATCACAAAGTTCACACAATCTTCACTAAGTTATGCACACTTCACAAGTAATGACGGATTAGTGCTCAAAATATTCAACTACTATGTTAAAGCAAAATTTGCATTAGAGTTCAAAGTGTTCCAAGGTTAACAATTCACCTATGTTCAAAAGTATGCATGATATCAATTAGGTTTCATCATGGACTAGTGATTCTAAGCATGCATTCATTATTGACTATGAGCTCAAAATTTTCAAATTTTTCGATTTTTTTTTTGTATTTTTGTAATAATAGAAACAATAACACACCACTAATCCCTCCCCCATACTTAAATCTTACATTGTCCCCAATGTAAGGCAAAAAATACAAGAAAAGAGAAAAGTCTAACTACTAAAGCAATAAAAATAAAAATAATGTAAAAGGGAGAAAGGAAACTAACTCCCCTTGGGTTGCCTCCCAAGCAGTGCCTCTGTTTAACGTCGGTGGCCCGACGCCAGTCCTCTCGCTTAAGGCGATGCCTATTCGTCTTGCACCTCTTGGAGGGTTTTTGTCTTTTCACTATGTCGCCTTCCTCCAAAGAAGTCAGTTGAGGTCGATAAAGATCTACCTCATGGCATCCCTTAATATGTTGTCCCCTATGCTCGCCTTTGAGAATCTCATTCTGGTGAGATTCCTTGTTATCCACATCAACCTCTGTTTGTTCTTCAAGTATTGATGGCCTCGGTACCATCGTTTCTCGAGTTTCTACCTCTTTGCCATTGTCCAAGGTGATGTTGTCTTCGAAAAAATAATCCCAAGGATCCATTTCATCAAAGTATTCTTTCGCCGACTCCTCTTCCACAACACATGATTCATCTAAGTAATCAACATATCTTCAGTGGTAAACATACCTTGCGGAGTTGTAGGATGTACAAACTCATTTTCTTCTATTGGCACATGTGTCTCCTCTTCTAGCTCGGGTGGCATCAGTACCACCTTCTCCATAGTCTCCTCTTCTTCATCACTCCATGATTCGAATGTAATCATGGTCTTCTTTTGTGCTGCTATCCGATCGGCCGATTTTATTAGTTGCTCGATTTGGTTACCCAAATTCTGAGTGCTAGCCATAAATTCCTGTTGAAATTGCAAAGTATTATCATTAAGTGTTGAAATAAGATCCTCTAAAGAGTCACCAGGGGTATGGTATTGAGGTTGTTGCGGCCATGGCGGATATCGTGGTATGTATGGCGGTAGATAGGACTGCATGTAAGGTGGATGTGGGCTCATCCATTGATTGTCATAGTTGAGATTGGGATGATCACTCCAACTTGAGTTGTATGAACTTTGTCCATTCCCTACGCCAAGTTGGTGCACAAGATACTCCAATTCGTCTAGTCGCCTATAGTCCTCCATCATAAGATCCAATTTTTGAGAAATCAACCTGTAAGCACGAACAAACAAGAGTAGCGGTGGGGGAAAAGAAAGAATGAAAAAAGAGAAAGAAATAAAATAGAAAATATTAACACAAAAATATACAACGCCTCCTGATGTGACTAGAAATAGACACATCTTTAACTCTTAATTGTCTACGATTTGGTAGGTTTTGATGGATAATTTGATACGTATGCTACCTAATCGTACATTTGTGTAATTGTAGGTACAATCGAAGAAAACGAGCTAAAAATGATGTTTAAAGACCAAGAAAAGACATGGACATGACAAGGACTCAAAGTTGATCAAGAAAAGGGCAAAAACGTAATTTTGGAGGTGGCGATCGATCGCATGGAAGAGGCAATCGATCGCCTATGGACAGAAACTTTTGCAACAAAATTGACGAAGCAGCGATCGATCGCCACATTCTAGAGATCGATCGCCACTTTATAGCGATCGATCGCCTCAAGCTTTTTGCTGAAAAGAAATAATGAAGCGTTCGATCGCCACATTCATAGCGATCAATCGACGCAGATTCCGAAATTTTGGAAATTAGGTCTTTTACCATGTTTAAAAGATTGTAACCTATTATTATCAGCCTCCAACCCCATAACTCGTTTTGACACCTCTTTTTAGACAAATTTTGGAGATTTTTAGAATAGTTTAGATTTTTAGAAGATTTTTCTTTCAAGTTTTTATCAAGAACAACGCGAAGAACGGAACCGGAATCGACAAGCCGGAATCATGATTCGTCTTGGTAATTTCTTTTCCTTTGTTTATTTAATGATTTCGAACCATATTTTGTTATTTTTAGATTCAATAATGCTAGGCTAAACTTCTAGATTCTTGGTTTAAGGAAGACTTGCTTTTGGATTAAAATCTCTTGTGAGAATTTTGATTTGTTTGTTGAATTTAATTTCGATTTCAATTCTGTTTCTTGGTATCGATTTCAATGATTATTGTGTTTGTTTATTAGATTGATCACCTAGTATTCATATGCATCATCGATAGCTAATTAAGAAGCAACTAAGATTAATAATTATCGGCTGTAGGTGTTGTTGAATTCTTAGGAGAAACGATTGGGTAATCAATAGTTAACGGCTGTAGTTTTTATTGATTAGATTTATCGAACTCACTAGTTTTGAATTCTATCATTGATTTAATCATTAACGGCTGTAGTTTTGATTAGAGATTTGATAAGGGTCGGATTGAATGATGTTTTCTCTTTGACTACGATTAAGGTGGGTAGGAATTAAATTTCCAATCGATGAATAATTGAAGGAATTTGAATGTTTGTGATTTAATGATTAAGAGAGAATTTTCCAAAAGTAAAGTTGACCGACAACCAAGAATCGCTTCGCTCTCATAAGTTTAAATCGTTTTAGTTAATCTCGTTAATTAGTTTAATTCGTAAAATTTGCTTAGTAGTAATCACTTGACCCAAAAACCCACTATTTGTTTTTAAATTGACACGGAAAAAAATACTACCTTCCCTGTGGGATCGATCCCTACTCTCGATACTACATATTTTGCTATTAACTTGAGGAGGGTTAATTTGGGCGTACGCGATAAACGCTACCAAATTTTGGCGTCGTTGCCGGGGAAGGCATTGGTATAATTTCGTGTTAATTTTTAATTTTTTTAGTTGTTATCCCGCACTACTACTGTGGTTTGTTGATGAGTACAGGTGAACCCTCTGATCACGAAGAGAATTTTTACTACGATCCTGAGATCGAGAGGACACTACATCGGAGAAGAAGAGAAGCAAGGTTACTTGAGGAAGAAGACATGAACATGATGGCTGTGAATCAAAGCTTGAGGCAGTTGGTGAATCCTAACTTGGATCAACAACCTCTCTGCATCACTCTCCCTGCCCTGACTAATAACGTAAATTTCAAACTCAAGTCTGGTTTAATTCACTTATTGCCAGCTTTTCATGGTCTTGCAGGAGAAAACCCGCACAAGCATTTAATGGAATTCCACGTGGTGTGCACTACTATGAAGCCGGCTGGAATCACTGAGGATCAAATAAAGTTAAGAGCCTTTCCATTTTCTCTAAAGGACGCTGCAAAGGACTGGCTATTCTACTTACCATCCGGATCGATCACCACGTGGACGGACTTACAAAGAGTATTCCTGGAGAAGTATTTTCCTGCTTCAAGGGCGACCAACATAAGGAAGGAGATCTACGGCGTGAAGCAGTTCCACAAGGAGTCACTGCATGAGTACTGGGAACGATTCAAGAAGTTGTGTGCAAGTTGTCCACAACATCAGATAAGTGAACATCTGCTGATTCAATATTTCTATGAAGGTTTGCTTTCTGGTGACAGGAACTTGGTGGATGCGGCAAGCGGAGGAGCATTTATTGACAAGACAACGGAGGAGGCGAGGAGCTTGATAGCTAACATGGCGGCCAATTCCCAACAGTTTGGACATGTTCGCCATGGACAACCGCAAAGAAAAGAGGTAAACGTATCAAACCTGGAACAACAACTGATAGACCTGACTTTTCTTGTGCGTGGTCTTGCAGGTGGAAATGTAGGGAAGATAAAGCCGTGTGGAATCTGTCTGGCTGCGAACCATCCCATGGACGCATGCCCATCACTACAAGAGACAGCCGCTGAGAACGTGAATGCCGCGGGAGGATTCCCAGGGCCACCACAAAGGAGTTATGACCATCCACCAAACAACTACAGTCAAGGGTGGAGGGACCATCCGAACCAAGGATATGGCAACCCACAGATGCACCAACCTCCACCCTATAGACAGCAATACCAGAGACCTCCACCACTTCGCTCTCATAAGTTTAAATCATTTTAGTTAATCTCGTTAATTAGTTTAATTCGTAAAATTTGCTTAGTAGTAATCACTTGACCCAAAAACCCATTTTTTACTATTTGTTTTTAAATTGACATGGCAAAAAATACTACCTTCCCTGTGGGATCGATCCCTACTCTCGATACTACATATTTTTGCTATTAACTTTAGGAGGGTTAATTTGGGCGTACGCGATAAACGCTACCACCTCCCCGGCAACGGCGCCAAAATTTGGTAGCGCTTATCGTGTACGCCCAAATTAACCCCACTCAATCCTCAAGATTGATAACAATAATGTAGTAGCGTGAGTAGGGATCGATCCCACGAGGAGGTGTGAATCTTTGTGTTAATGAAAATCAAAATCAAAACAATAAAAGATGGGGTTGTGATTGAATTATACTAATTAAAATTAAAAACAAAGATTAACTAATGAAAGCGATTCTTGGTATCGGTCGACTCTTCCTTGGAACTATCATCTATTTCATCGATTCATAAAAGACTCAATTTTTCATATGAATATTCATCGTTGGACGTTTAATCCAATAATCAAAGTCCTATCTCACCTTACGTTTAGTTAAGTAGCCCAAGCGTTCTAGTTTAACCCTTATCAAACAATCAATCAAAATACAAGCGATTAAGATTTAAATCGATGATAGCATATGAACTAGTGAGATCGATGAAGCTAAACAACATAATCCAAGTGTCTATGTTTAATCTAGTCAAGTGTTCTTCCTAAGAATTTAACGAACTCACAAGCGGAAATTCATCAATCTTAGTTGCTTCGTAAATTAGAGGGATCAAACGATTCCGTATTTGATATCTAATTTAGCGTTAGATTTCATGCAAGTTATTAGGTTGTCAATCCAATAAACAAACACCAATCATATCAACAAAATCAGAAAAACTCTTGATACTCAATAAAATTGATAATTAAAAGCATAAGAATCCCTCCAAGATAAATAAATCCAAGGATTCGTCTTCCTCAACCAAGAATTATAAACTAGCTAAACATAATCTAAGAAAAACGATAAATAAAAGTAAGGGAAAGAAAACTAATCCGATCTCCGCTCACCGAGGTGTCAATCCCGTCTTCGTTTCGATCTTCGTAGCGTTCTTCAATAAAATTGAAAAGAAAAATATAAAACTAGTCTAAAACTATTCTACCTACTCTCTAGATGTTCAAAGGTCTGATTTTCGTCCATATATGTATAGGGAGACTGATGGAGTAGGTTAGAATCCATGTGGGAAGGAAAGAAATCAAGTTTTTACACTTTCCAAAACTCTGCTGGCGTAGCTACGCCTGAAAGTGGCGTAAAGACGCCTGATGACGTGTCACAAAAATGGCTTACCGCGTTTTTGGTGCAATTACACCTCCGAATGGCGTAGCTACGCCTGTCCATGCCGTAGCGTTGGCGTAATTACGCCTGTTAATGGCGTAATTACGTCTGTCCTCCATTTTTCTGGCGAGTTTTGTATTTTGGCCGTAACTTTCTCGTACAAACTCCGAATTTGATGAATCAGCTGTCCACGTAAAGATAACTCAAAGTTCTACAACTTTTCTATGGACCACATTTCCAAAGCATGGCTTGAACATATAAAACGTTGAGGAGAAAGGAGCAACAGGTGTCTTGGATTCTGGTTTTTTTCTTCTTTTCTTCAACTTTAGTCATTCTTTCATCATTTTAGCTTGATTTCTTCACATTTTCCTACATTTACACAAATATACGATTAGGCAGCATATGTATCAATTTATCAATCAAAATATACCAAATCGTAGATAATTAAGCGCAATAGATGTGTCTATTTCTAGTCACATCAACTACCCCCTGCATTGAGTAGTATTCATGACGTGTTTCATGTCTCACTGTTGAGGAAGTATGAACCAGATCTGAGTCATGTATTGCAAATACCTGATGTACAGTTGGATGCAGATATGTCGTATGTAGAACGACTGATTATGATCTTGGATCGAGCTGAACGCAGGTTACGTAATAAGGTGATTCCGATGGTTAAAGTCCAGTGGGACAGAAGGGGTGTCGAAGAGGCAATGTGGGAGACGGAGCAGCATATGATGCAACAGTATCCGAATTTGTTTTCTGGTATGTTAATATGTTATTTTTTACATGTTTCTTATGTTGCATATATCATATGTGTTGTTATGTGAAGCATGTATTATGTTTGTATATGCAATTTCGAGGACGAAATTTGTGATATCCCCGAAATGATTAATTGCAATTTGGACATTAATTGTGTTTATATGATTAATCATGGTGGTAATTAATTGATTATGTGCTGGATTTATTTAATGTGTGGAAATGCATGGTCACATGGAAAGGATGACCCGTGAGTGCATTTCAGGGTGCATGTTGTACATGTTGGGGAAAATTGCTTTTAGCATGATTTATTTGCCATGGTTAGCAATTATTTGGATGGCATGAGTTAATTGATATTTTGGTGCATTTTGGATTAATGCTTTTGAAAATATCATGTTGAGGTGTTTTATACACCATGGGTTTGTGGAATGCATTTTAATTAATTAACCCAACCCTTTTTACCCCAACCCCACCCTACCTTTACCCTCACTTTCCCCAAAATCACTTCCCACAAAACCCTTTCCCCTTATTTTCGAGTTGGAGCTCAAAGGTGGAGAGAAGCCCTTCCAAAAATCTTGTTTTGTGGAGTTTATTGGGAGATTTGAGGTCCCAAGAGGTATGGATACCTCATTGTTGTTTTTGTAAGGTTTTATTTAAGTTTGGTATGATTTTGAAGGGTTTTAAAATGGGTTTGTGTTGGGTTGTTATGGTTTTGGTTGAGGGTTGGATTTACACTTGTTTGGAGGTGTATTTTGAAGGTTTATGTTGTTATTTATGTTGTTGGTTTGATGGTTTAAGTGTTGGTATGGATTGGAAGGTTTTGGTATGCAAAAATGGTGAGAATTCGCGAGTCTGTGCGAGGCGATCGATCGCCGAAGGGCAGTACCAAAATTTCAGGGCAGGCGATCGATCGCCTGAAATGAGGCGACCGATCGCCGAGTGGAAGTGGCCAATCCAAGGGTTAGGCGATCGATCGCCACGTTTGGCGCGATCGATCGCCGCGAAGGAAAAATTGAGGCGATCGATCGCCTCAGCCAAGCGATCGATCGCCAACTGTGGAATTTTGAGAAATGCTTTCTTTTGTCGAATTTTTGGTATTTGACTATTATTTGGCTTCTAATATGGGGTTGTGTGATTGTGTAGAACCATCCCAGGTAGCAACGCAACCAAGGAACTGAAGCCATATCAATTCCACTTTTGGAAAGGTACGTAGAGGACGTACGGGCACCCAACGGTACATGTATCTAATATACTCATTGTTTATGCATTGTGGATGCGAGTATATATGTGATTATGCATTGTGGATGCAAATACATGTTGAATTATGCATGATGATTGTAGATGCATATGATTATTGGTGCACATCCCATGAGTCGTGGTCATCCCTTGATGATTTTAATGCTTGCCGCTATTTGTTTTGGTTCCGCTAAATGTGAAGCGAGGGGTGGGAGCGCCGCATGTCACATTTGAGCGTGGTTATCATATAGGGCGAGGAAAGGATATTTGCCGCTCAATGTGAGACGAGGGGTGGGAGTACCTCATGTCCATTGAAGCGAGGTTATTCTATGCCGCCTATATGTAAATAAGCGAGGGGCATTAAAATACATTGTGATGGACAGACTAGGGATTGGTGACTGGTATTTGGTATTGATGAAATGGTATTATGTCATGACATGTGTAGACCATTAAAAATAATCTATTGATTATACTCATGAGTTATGGTACAGGGACAACCAAACGGGAAGCGTTTGAAATGCATGGGAAAAACAGGAAGTGTTTTATTATGATTATGCATTTACGCTTTATATTCATATTGTGTTGTATATGAATGATATCATTGCTCATGTTTGGGGGTTGTCCTTGTAGGTACTTTTGGCATGATATGAAGGGGGCTAAGACGGGTTGAGACCGTGAGCTTGAAGAGCACTTTTGGTAGATGAAGGACATGATTATTTTGTATAGTGTCTACTCTAGGAGTAGTGTAAAATTATAATTGATAACATTCTTTTGATGGGGAATGTAATTAATCCATTGGTAGTCCTCATTTTGGCATGTAACTTTTAGGCTCATAGCCTCAACACGATTAATTTACTCTGATCATTAATATTAGCTCTAATTATGCCTTTGATCCGCACTTAAGGATTAGGGTCCTTACAAAATTCAATCAGTGGGGGAGAATTGTAATGCCTCGATTTGCTTTATACACGTGTGATATGATTATATCGTTATTATGACTAATTTCGATATGATATGATTGGGTTCGGGTTGAACCAAGGATGAATTAATACATGTATAAAATGATATATGGCAATGAATGAAACATATGGCAATGTATGACGTGAATTAAATCAAGTGTAGTGACATATCAAGTAACTATGAGTATGCATTTGATTGGGATGTCAAGTACAATGTCAATTAAGAAGAAAGTTGCATTGGCATTTGAATTTGGATTTCACCTTCATGTATATGTTAATTAGCATGTCATTATCTCCAACATGACCTATATCAAGTGGATTAGGGGGTGGAATCACATACTACACCACTTTTCACCTAAAATTCTCTACAAAGCTTCTCTCCAACCCTTGGAGATTCTTCTTGGTTTGAGCTTGGATTGCATTAGAGAATTAAGCTAGGAAGTTGAGTGAAGTGATTTCCTAACTTTTTGGTAAGGAATTTATGGTTTTGAACTTGAATTATGTAGTTGGTATTGAAGTATGTGAAGTTGAATATTAAATGTTCATGCATAGAATCATAACATGTTTATATGCCAAGAATTGGATTCTAAGATGGTAGAAACATGTTTATATGATGCTAGCGATTGCATGGAACAAGGTGTAATGGTAGGAAGTGAGGTGTGGGAGAAACACCTAGGAAGTATACCTGAAATCGCCATGTTTTTCAAGAAAACAGAGTAGGCGATCGATCGCTACCTGTGAGGAGATCGATCGCCTGTGGCTAAACATGAGAATGGCGGTGCTTGAGCGATCGATCGCTTCAAGTAGGCAATCGATCACCTCGAGGCAGAATATTTTCCAAAGGGTAGGCGATCGATCGCCTCAAAACATGAGATCGATCGCCAGGGTCAGATTTTTGAAAATGTTATATTTTGTCACAATTGTTTATGAAGCCTCTTATAACATGGTTTATTGGTGATATTATTGTAGCATCATCACAGGGACGGGGCAACAAGGCAATTAGCCAGTGACGACTGATTTATCTCGTTTGTGTCGCTTTACAGGTACGTGTTGACGTACGGGGTATAGATATTGTGTGATGATGTTGAGATTGATATCATATGAATTGTGTTGTGTTGGTATCATATGATTGGTAGTATCATATGCATGTACATCCATGGATATCATGTGTTTGAAATGGATGAGGTATATGCTTTAGCATTAGAGGTATATGCCTGGTTTGGGTATATGCTCGGGTATGCTACATATAAGTTAGTATTAGAGGTATACGCCTGGTTTGGGTATATACTCTGGCTATTATCACATCTGAGTACGGTACTATGATATGTGCTGCTAATATGAAGATGTGACGTGGTTCCACTGACATATTGAGCTGAGATAGACATATCATATTGGTCTCGTGATAATAGGGTGATAGTTGAGACATGTCAACATGGTGCATTGGTTGATGCATGATACAGAGCATTCACATTGGATATGATGTTTATTGTGCTTTGTCATTGAGATTGTGTTTTGATATTGCACTAAGATAGTGGTTTATCTATACTCACGTTGTGTGAATATTTCTGTAGGATTTCATAGACGTGGGAATCGTGAGTCTTATTCCGCTGCGAGGTGAACCACTGCATAGGAGTTGTGCTGGCTTAGGTTGTTATTTATACACGTGATGTATATGTGAATATGATTTTTGTACTTGTGGTTTTGTACATCTGTAACAACCAGAAACTCTTAAACAGTGTATGAATTACTTAATTCTGACTCACATATGTATAATGAACTGATACATAATGGATTTAGTAACGAGGACCCCACAGATACACTAGAAGACTTTGAGTAATACAACCACTTGTACAACCCCGACTCAGCTGGATTTATCCCACTACCAGACTGAAACTCCTAGTCTCTCGATCTGTTCAGACACAGAATGTCTGACAGTTACAACTGAATCTCACTCCTCTATCTTAGTAAAAATACAAAAGACAGACTGATTTTGTCTATGCACACAATGATCCTATGACGATCAAATATTATAATATGCTGTGCTTATGAACACTTTGAGCAGTTCGGCTCAAGAATATCTGAACTTGTAAGCTTGTGCTGTTTTTATTTTCTTTTCGTTTCTTGATTGATCAGTCGACACTTTGAGCTCTTTAGTTGCATCCTTATATAGTTGCTTATACCAACGACATTATTTCCTTTTCTCTGCAACTCTTGACTCTGTTCAATCTCTGAACAAACTTCAGTCTTATTCGTTTAGGCACTTGCCATTCTGGTCTGTGCTTTCGGCGTCTGTCAGATAGGCTCTTCTTTGTCTTCTTACCTTTTAAGGTAATCTTCAGTCCTTGGTCTTTTTCATCATTAATTGCATCATTAAATGCTTCAATAAATAGCCGTTAATGATTCAGACTGAAGAACGAAGCTTATCCAACCTTGTATGCTCTGATATGATCTTTATTGAGCTGCTCTCGTGCTTCGATCTGGTCAGACTGGTTTACATCGATCCGTTCTGATTTTGCGATAGACCATATCGGTGCGATCCGCTTTGATATGGTTTAACGTCTTGATCGGTCTGATCTGTTTTGTCATCTTTAAAATCCGGAACTAACAAATCCCACCTTTTTGATGATGACAAAACCTAGCTTCTATGTCTTCTTATTCAGTCTTTTAAAAGTTCTGAAGCGTATACTTGCGGATCAATTAAGTCTTCTTGTTCAAAATAAATGAACACTTTTAAGTTGTAGTTCGGATCGATTAAGTCATTTTGTTCAAAATAAATGAACTAAGACTTAGATAAGTAACTGAAGAACTCTAATTTTATTGAGTAAAAAAATCTAATAGATACATTTACAGGTCTGACTCATATAGACATCTACTTCTTCGCTGAGGACTGTTGAGCTGGCTTGAAATCCTTTTTTCTTTTCCCCCTTTTTATCAGCAACAATCTCCTGAAGGAAACCTATAATCTGCGTGAGCTGAGTGCAAATAGCATCCAGACGAGTGTCTTGAGCAATAAGGGATTTGGCGACGGAACTCCGAACTTCAGTTGCCAGCTCGATCTGCTCTTTTCTCAGGCTGTTTTTATATGAAGCTTGCTGAGAAAATAGGTCATTTAGTCCGCGCTGAATACCGCTTATGCTAGCCGTCATTTTGTCTCTGAAGGATTCAAAGTCCAAGTGTGTAGACCTTTGACTCTGATAAACTTCTCTGACTCGTTGAGAGAGAAAGAGACAGTTTTCAGAGAGGTGCTGAAGAGACTTGGCTAGAGATGAGGCTTCAGCAGGTAAGTGATCCGGAGAGTGATCAGAAGGTGACGAAGTTGGATCAACTTCTGCTTCAATTGGTACGAGTGAAGAGACATCAGATTGGCGTGTATCGGACTGGATCAAAGTAACTAAGTCCGTAGAGAATTCTTCCATAAACGCCAAATCTTCAGCAGACTGATTTGGAGGATTGATAGATCTGGTAGGCTCCTCATCCTGTAAAGCTGCAACAATTGCTGACACCACTAGATCCGGATCGACGGAGTCTGGTGCGACAACTTTCGGATGTGCGTCGTTTGGACTGTGCTGAATATGGGAGACTGAGGACGCCAGAGGGATGGAAGTTGTGGGAGAGTCCATCAAGACATCCATGGCTTCAGTCTCTGCTGTAGACGGAGCATTGGTCAGTGGTTGCTTCGCTTTATCAGAAGTAACTGGCTCAAAGAATGGTTCTGCCACAGTCTTGCTCGCAGAGGGGTGAGCTGGGCTGGGAATGGGAGTGGATATATTGAGCTTCTGTCGTTGAAAACAAACAGCCATGTGAAGAGTACGAATATCCATCTCCAGCTGAGCAATGACAGCACTGTCATCTTTGGCAGTCGGATTGTTGGCATCAAAGTTCGCCTTTTTGGCTGTAATGAGTAGGTTTGCCAGTCTGAGCCTGTGATTAGCCTGGAAAAATTCTTTGCGATGCACCGTAATGACGTCATCATTTTCTGTCCCTTTAAGGACTTCTTGTTCCATTTTGTGGAGCCTCTTGAGCTTTGTCGAAGAACAGACCAAAGTCGTTGATCGTTCTGTATTCAACCCATTCATCGAACACCACAGTAAGCTCCTTAACTTTGTCTTCAACATCTTCCATGGCGATGTCAATTAGGACTGGGTTTTGAAGAGAGGGGCTCAACTAGGACTGCCTTGCCTTTGCCAATGGTAGACGAGGGCTTAATCTCTGATTGGGTGTAGTCCCCTAAGTCTTTGATAACAATTCCCTTGACCACGGGGTTATTGGAAGGGACTCGGATGGTGACCCTGGGTACAGTGGGTGGAGCTGTTGAATGTTGAGTTTGGGTTGCAGGGGTGGCTTTTGTTGAGGGCAAGGTAGGTATGGGTTTGATATTCAAGGTCGACAGAGGCTTGGTGATCTGGGTTCTTGGCTTCTTTGGAGGAGGTTTGGCTGGGGATGAAGGAGCAGAGGCAGACTGAGTTTCCTATGAGTCAGTCTGGACTGTCAGTTTGCGCTTGACTCTAGGTTTTCTAGCAGCATCATGTTCCTATCCCCGTTCAATCTTTACAGTCACCAGATCAGAGGGAGTGGGTGGAGCACCTTTGGATTTAAGTAAGGCCAAACCCTTGGGGTTGAGAATCTTGAAGGGGTTGAGTGCAGACGGCTTCCCCAGCTCGATGTCCATTGTCTCCAAGAGCTTGCTGAGAGGAACAACAAAGCAGACAGCCTGTTTGGATGCAATGACTGTTTCTAACAGGACTCCAAACAAGATAGCGGACCAGTTCATTTTCTGTCTGGAGTGGATAGCAGTCATGGCCCGGAATTTTTCGGCGGTTACGGCGTCATAGCTTCCGGCTTTACCCAACAGTGGCTTGCCAACAATATCACATAGGACTTGAAAATGGAACAACATTTCTTTCTTCTTGAAGGATGGCTGCAATTTCTGGCCAAAAATGGATACTTTGCCCTGAAGATTGGTGAGAGTGGCCTGGGGGATGTGGCCAAATTCAGTCAGTCCGGTGTTAGGAAGACCAAAGGTCTTTGACAGTGATGTCTGAGAGATATCGAAAGATTTGCCCTTGACGGAGGTGGAAATGAACGTCTTTTGAGAAACAGCATTGGCGAACAGCTCTCGAATCTCCGACTCGTAAACCACCGTCCCACATTCCAGAAAGTTCCTTAATCCTGAGGATTCCAAGGATTTGAACATAGAAACCATTTCTGGATCTTCAGTCCTGTAAATTTCATCGAACTCAACAGATAGAGAGTTGTGAGTGATAGTGGCAATTTGAGTATGTATGAAGAATGCAGAGAGAATTGAAAGATTTGAAAGTTATAAACAGACAGCAGTAAGTCATAAAAAGTGAAATGTGAGTGAGATGTACAACCCGCTAAATAGGAGAGATAGGACACGTGTCTGTGTCTCGATGACTGATATTTAATCAATTCAAAATAAACGGACAGGAGGAGAGAGAGATAATGCGGTTAAAATTCGACCAGTCCGGGCTGTTTAAACAATTACTATGTTAAATACTGGTTGTAATTGAGCAGACAGATCATAGGATAATATCAGATTTGACAGAGATTGGTCTGAAAGTTCGGACCGGTCTGTGTCTTTCTGATTGTTGTATTATCGATCTGTGCTAGTATACAATCTTTAAAACAAAATTAAAGATACCTCTAAGATATCAAGATAAATCTATTAAGCCAAGAATTTGACGAAAATAATTAAACTTAGCCTCAGGGAGTGGTTTGGTGAAAATGTCTGCTGCTTGCTGGTCTGTTGAAATATGCTCAATCCGAATTTCATTTTTGCCAACGTGATCTCGAATAAAATGATATCTTATATCAATATGCTTTGTTCGAGAGTGCAAAACTGGATTATGCGTTATAGCAATGGCACTAGTGTTGTCACAAAATATCGGAGACTCAGCAGCTTGAATGCCATAGTCTCTGAGCTGATGTTGAATCCAGAGCATTTGAGCGCAACAGCTTCCAGCGGCAAGATATTCCTCCTCAGCTGTAGATGTGGCAATTGATGTTTGCTTCTTGCTAAACCATGAGATCAATCTTTCACCTAGAAATTGACAGGTTCCACTAGTGCTCTTGCGATCAATCTTACACCCTGCATAGTCAGCGTCTGAATATCCAATTAGACTGAAATTTGAATCTTTGGGATACCAAAGACCAACGTTCTGAGACCCTTTTAGGTATTTAAGAATGCGCTTAGCAGCAATAAAATGGGATTGCTTTGGATCAGACTGAAATCTAGCGCATATGCAAACTGAAAACATAATATCAGGCCGGCTCGCTGTTAGATATAATAGCGATCCGATCAGACCTCGATACATGATTACCTCAACTGCTGTTCCCCCTTCGTCTTTATCTAGCTTGATTGAAGGACTCATTGGAGTTGACGCAGTTGAACAAGTCTCCATTCCGAATCTTTTGAGTAGCTCTTTGGTATACTTGGTTTGATTGATAAAAATACCATTGCTGAGCTGTTTGACTTGGAGACCCAGGAAGAATGACAATTCTCCCATCATACTCATTTCAAACTGTCCCTGCATTAACTTAGAGAATTTCTCGCAGAGTTTGGGGTTAGTTGACCCAAAGATGATATCGTCAACATAGATTTGAACTAATAAGGTATGTCCCCCTTAATAAATTTAAATAACGTTTTATCCACTGAGCCGATCTGAAAATCGTGGTTCATAAGAAATTGAGACAGAGTATCATACCATGATCTTGGAGCTTGTTTCAGTCCATATACTGCTTTATTCAGTAGATATACATGATCTGGAAGTAAGTGGTTCTGAAATCCAGGAGGTTGCCCAATGTAGACTTCCTCCTGAAGCTTACCATTTAGAAAAACACTCTTTACGTCCATTTGATTTACTTTGAAGTCAAGCAGCAAATGCGAGCAATATTCGGATGGCTTCAAGTCTGGACACTGGTGCAAAAGATTCATCGAAGTCGATTCCCTCTTCTTGTCTGAAGCCTTGTGCCACCAGTCTGGCCTTGTTTCTAACCACTACTCCATCTGCGTCTAGCTTGTTTCTGAAAACCCATCTGGTTCCAATAATAGGCAGACCACTTGGCCTGGGGGTTAATCTCCAGACTTGATTTGTTCAAATTGGTTAAGCTCTTCTTGCATGGCCTTTATCCAGTTATAATCAGTCAAAGCTTCATTAAACTGTTTGGGTTCCAGATTAGATATAAAAGCGGCGTGAGTGAATTCATCCATCATCTGTCCTCTGGTTCTTATGGGTGCAGAAGGACTTCCAATTACTAGATCAGGTGGATGCCTCTTTGTCCATCGATAGCTTGATTCTGAATAATCTGGTCCAGATGGATTAGTAGTAGTGACATTATCAGCATCTGCTTTAATATTAGGGTTCAAAACCTCCGGATCGGCTCGATCTGGAAGAACTTCAGTGCCTTGATCCGGTCTATCTGGTACTTCAGGTTCCGGTGGATTGTCTCTTGATCTATTAGCTACAATCTCATCATCACTGTTAGCTTTGAGATGGATATTTTCCATCTGATTTTGAATTAATTCCTTGTTGCCCTTAATACACAATGATTCATCAAACACTACATGAACTGATTCTTCTACAGTCAAAGTTCGATTATTGAAGATGCGAAAAGCTTTACTATTAGATGAATATCCTAAGAATATTCCATTATCTGACTTAGCTTCGAATGCTGTAAGATGATTCTTACCATTATTGTGAACGAAACATTTGCAGCCAAATACATGAAAGTGAGAGATAGACGGTCTGTTACCTGTCCATACTTCATATGGAGTTAGATTTAACTTCTTGTTAATCATGGATCGGTTTTGAGTATAACATGCAGTATTTACAACTTCTGCCCAGAACTTTTGGGAAATTCCAGAATCTGCAAGCATTGTCCTTGCTGCCTCCTTAAGCGTTCTGTTCCTTCGTTCTGCAACTCCATTTTGTTGAGGAGTTCGAGCAGCTGAGAATTCATGCTTAATTCCTTGGTCTTCTAGAAAGGATTCAAGATTCTGATTTGAGAATTCAGTGCCTTTGTCACTTCGAATTCTATCTATACTTGATGATCTCTCATTCTGAGTGCGTTTCAGTAGCTTGATCAATTTTGGATCGGTCTGATCTTTACTGCTAAAAAATATAGTCCATGTAAAACGTGAGTAATCATCAATAACAACAAGGGTATACCGCATTCCCCCTAAACTTGTTATTGGTATAGGACCAAACAAGTCCATATGTAATAGTTCTAAGCAACGTGAGGAGGATTTGGCATTCTTGTTTTTGAAGGATGATCTGATCTGTTTGCCCATTTGGCAAGCTTCACAGATCTTATCCTTGGTAAAGTCGATCTTGGGCAGACCGACAACTAAATCATGTTTACACAGGCTAGAGATAATCTTAAAGTTGAGATGATTCAAGCGTTTATGCCATAGCCAGTGTTTATTATCATTATTCACGATGAAGCAAGTAGGATTATCAGGTTGCGCGAAATTCCAGTTAATCTTATAAGTATTCCCATTTCTGATTCCTACAAGCATGGTCATACCGTCTGATGATTTGACAGTGCATGTGTGTTTGTGAAATTCTACAGCATAACCATTATCACATAATTGACTTATGCTAATCAGATTATAGCATAGATTTTCAACTAATAGCACATCATTGATAGTGATATTACCATGGACAATCTTACCCTTGCCCACGGTCTTACCCTTTGAGTTATCCCCGAAGATAATCTTTGGTCCAGTACATTCTGTGACTTCATACAGCAGCTCGACGTTTCCTGTCATGTGTCGAGAACACCCACTGTCTAAGTACCAGTCCGACACTTGTTTCTTCAGTACCTCTCATCAAGCATAATTACCGTTGGTACCCAATCCTACTTGGGTCCAGAACGGATTAACCCTTTAGGAACCCACACCTGAATCAGCTTTAATGGCTTGTGTGTGTCTGGTGTGATGTGAGCTGATCTGTTTCGATGTTGTGTGTGATGATGTGTGCGATATGGAAGCCTTTGATTCTTATAAGGTAATCTATATCTTCGTTGAACTAGTTTTGAGTTATGGTAGTTGGATGGTCTTCCTTGCCTTAGATCTTGCACCTTTAGGTTTGGTCTGATAGACACAAAGCTTGATGGTGCCTTTTCCTTGGCTTGGTTAACGTACCCAATTCCTTTTCTCAAACCTTGATCCCCGAAGGAGACTGCTGTTTGAATTGTAGGTACTTCGGATTCATATATTGTGCTAGATCTAAAAAATGTCACTTGTTTGATTTTGTTCTTTTCCAGCAACAACTCAGATTCATCTTTGGTGCAATCATTGATGTCAAAGCCTATGCCAGTGATGTCACCGACATTTCTTTGTACCTCTTGCAATTCTTCCAGTGATGCTCTTGATTTTGTCCATGTTTTGAAAATATGAGAAAGTTTAACATTTTGTGTGCTAATTCTCTTGTTTTCTTCATGGAGCTGTTCGTAAGAGATTTTCAGCTTATTCAGCTCGATCTTTAGATTATTGCATTCACCTAGCTTAGAGCAGCTTGGTTTATGCTCATTTATTTGATCATTGGCTTTAGCTTTAGTTTTCTCAAATGATTCAGCTAATATTCTATAATCATTAGCCATGTCTTGTAGTGCAGACATGAGCTCTTCTCGTGTGAATTCATTTGAATCAAGATCGAATACCTCGTCCATTTGACTCATTTCTTCGTCTGCCATTAGACATTGGATTTCCTCTTCGCTTTCGCTGGATGAACATTCTGAGCTTTCTGATTCTGAGTCAGTCTGAGCCCACTCGCTGTTACCTTCCTCTGCTACCAGAGCCTTTTGGGACTTACCATGATGATTTTTATGATCTTTGTAAAGGTTCTTTTTCTTGTCATCACGATGCCTTTCTTTTCTTTCATCTTTCTTCGATCTGATGCAATTTGCAATAAAGTGTCCGGTCTTACCACAATTGTAGCAAGCCTGATCGTTAACATCATCGTCTTTTCTCGTTTTATAGTGATGAGAAGGTTAGAAATTTCATTTGTTCTTAGACATGAATTTACCAAATTTCTTGATAAATAATGACATAGCATCATTACTTATATGTTCGATAGATAGGTCTGTTGAAGGGGTGGTTTGGTCTGGAATGGCTGCCAGTGCTTTGTTTGGTTGAGAGATGAATGGCTTTGCTTCACCTCTGGTGATCAGTTCAAACTCATACGCCTTAAGATCTGCGAACAGATCATGGAGTTCAACTTTGTTCAGATCTTTAGACTCCCTCATTGCAATTGTCTTGACATCCCATTCCTTTGGCAATGCTCTCATTACCTTCAGAGCAATTTATCTATTAGAGTATTTCTTGCCCAGACCATTTAGTTCATTTATAATGCCAGTGACTCTTTCATCAAACTCGTTTAGAGTTTCTCCAAGCTTCATTTTTATGCTCTCAAATCTTTGTAGAGCGACAGTCAGCTTGTTTTCCTTAGTCTGGTCGTTCCCTTCACATAGCTGTGCTATCTTCTCCCAAATTTCTTTGGCAGTTGAGCACATTTTGATCTTACTGAACATATTCTTGTCCAACGTTTTGAACAAGATGTCTTTGGCTACGTTGTCTAGATTTGCTTTCTTCCTTTCTTCATTTGTCCAGGCGGACCTTTCTTTTTCGATCATCTGAGGTTCGCCACTTAGTCCTCATAGTGCAGGATTCACCTTTAATATTTTCATTGGTCCGTCTATTATGACGTACCACATATCGTCATCATGTGCTGCCAGATGAGCTTGCATTCTGATTCTCCAATCATCATAGTCTTCTTTTGAGAACATGGGAATCTTGTTGAATGATGCCATCAGTCCAAGTATCTTTGATGATCAAGACGACCTGCTCTGATACCACTTGTTAGGAACGGTCCGGAGTGTTTAGGGGGGGGGGGGGGGGGTGAATGAACACTCCTTTAAAATTAATCCTTATTGATTTCTCTCGGATTAGTGAGTGAAATCTATTTCTTAATCAACTTCTAAGCAGAACAGACCACTGAATGGAAAAGTGTGGAACGATCTGTTCTTGACTAGTAAGAACGGCTTGATTGCTTAATGAGTGTAACTCAGTACGAAATGAGAATAGACAGGATATGTTTCTAGAAGTTCGAAGGTGGTGTAATCCTTCTACGTCTTCCCTTCTTCCAATTAAGGAATGATACACTAGAAGACTTTGAGTAATACAACCACTTGTACAACCCCGATTCAGCTGGATTTATCCCACTACCAGACTGAAACTCCTAGTCTCTCGATCTGTTCAGACACAGACTGTCTGACAGTTACAATTGAATCTCACTCCTCTATCTTAGTAAAAATACAAAAGACAGACTGATTTTGTCTATGCACACAATGATCCTATGACGATCAAATATTACAATATGATGTGCTTATGAACACTTTGAGCAGTTCGGCTCAAGAATATCTGAACTTGTAAGCTTGTGCTGTTTTTATTTTCTTTTCGTTTCTTGATTGATCAGTCGGCACTTTGAGCTCTTTAGTTGCATCCTTATATAGTTGCTTATACCAACGACCTTATTTCCTTTTCTGTGCAACTCTTGACTCTGTTCAATCTCTAAACAAACTTCAGTCTTATTCGTTTAGGCACTTGCCATTCTGGTCTGTGCTTTCGGCGTCTTTCAGATAGGCTCTTCTTTGTCTTCTTACCTTTTAAGGTAATCTTTAATCCTTGGTCTATTTCATCATTAATTGCATCATTAAATGCTTCAATAAATAGCCGTTAAAGATTCAGACTGAAGAACGAAGCTTATCCAACATTGTCTTCTCTGATCTGATCTTTATTGAGCTGCTCTCGTGCTTCGATCTGGTCAGACTGGTTTACATCGATCCGTTCTGATTTTGCGATAGACCATATCGGTGTGATCTGCTTTGACATGGTTTAACATCTTGATCGGTCTGATCTGTTTTGTCATCTTTAAAATCCGGAACTAACACACGGGTTTGGAATGAACCGATTAGGAAAAAATATATCTTAATCAGTCATTTTGTTATTTTTTCCATTGAATTACAGTAGCATGGTCGCTTTTTAAAACGTTTCTTAAAAGTAGTCATTTGAAATGTTATTTTTGATCAAATTACAAAAAAATTGACCAATATGCTGGTGCAAAAAAAAAAACTAGTAAATAAATAAAGTGTGAGTTCACATATGGTTATACAGTTGCCTACTCAAAACAATATAGCGCTCTCTACAGTATATTCTTGCAATTCAGTTGTGGCACTCAAAAATGTAAGCATGAAATTATAAAATCAAGGAAAACACCTCTTGCATGTAACTAGGTTTATTTCAATTGTCCTATCGGAGTCGATGCTAGAGTATCATACTCTCAGTTGTGATTTTGCCTAAGTTATTTAGTTAGAATTTTCCCTTGTGTTAATTAATTCATTTAATCTGACTTAGGATAAATAATTCATATATAATAATTAAGGGGAAATACATAAAACGTCATTATAGTTTGAGTCTGGGAGGTCCAAATAGAGATCATGAGATACAGTAGGTGGCATGCCCAGCCTGAAATAGTAGAAGTGAACAAACCGTTCATTCCCGATTCAACCCTTAAAGTTTTCAGTGACCCGATTTAGTCCCTAAAATTTTTTAAAAAAAATCCCAATTCACTCCCCGACGTTAAGTCGACGGTAAGAACCAAACGAAAAGGGACAGAATCGAGAACATTTTTAAAATTTTAGGGACTGAATTTAGAACAAACCAAACCTGGTTTAGTCCCAAAATATTTTAGAAATATTCAAGAATCAATCATTCTTTCTTTACTTCTCACGGCCGACTCATCGTCGAGGAATGAACATGTATAGAGACTAAACTATGTAACTGAATGTATCACAACCGAGGTCAGTACTCTTAGGGCCCGTTTGGTAGGGTTGATTAGGTAGGATTATTTCATGATTTTGTGGTTAATCCTTGTTTGGTTTGTTTTTTATCAATTCCACGTAATCCCACGGGTAAGGAAAACATGGTACTAAATGTTGGATAATAAACCCACTAAACTAAATGGTATTAACAAACCTATTTTGTACAATACCATGATTATGTGTGCAAATACCAATATCATTCTTTACCCATAAACTTCGTTTGATCCAGAGTACTTCCCACAGCTTCAGAAAGGGACACGGCCTTCCTGGTGGAGGAGCTCCGGCAGACTCTGCCGTACTGTATCAAAATGGCGTCCAGCTCTTCCTTTGTACAAATGGAAGTCCTCACCCTGCCTCCTCCAATAATCTCGACGCCATTACCAGCACAAAAATTATTGTTCCAACTACGATATTTTTCACAAACCATCTCCAACCTCCAAAAGTCCAACCACCGACCGATCCACAAGAAAATGGCCAAATAACTAAACAAGAAGATAACATCTAAAAAGCATGCAATTTTTAATTACAAAATAAGAACTACACTCATCAAAGTTTTCAAATGAAAAATTCTCCGTCATAATACCTCGGTTCATGAACTAATTCTATACAATAAAATGAAAGTACTGCAAGTTTACAATCAAACACTCAAATGCCACAAACAAATAAACAAGCAAAAAAACACACGAACAAACCAAACAAGTAAAATCAGGTGAAATGAAAAGAAAAATACCTAACTCTGAATGAATGATTCGAGCTGGAGGAATAATTGAATAAGGTCGTGGACCGAATGTGTCGTTGTTTAATCTCAGAAACAGTGTTTTTGAAATCGAGAACGGGAGTTTAAACGGTTGGCAAAGAATGGAGAAGGAAGAGGTGCAGAGGGAGAAAATGGGGACACTGTTCAAGAAAACCATCGAACACAATTCTTTTGCAGGAGAACAAATTTTATCCATTACTTTAAAGATGAGGGTTGGGCATTTTGGTCATTTTACTAACTATTTTATATTTATACAATGTTTTATCAAGTATACCAAACACATTATTATTTTTCTATGTCTTTCTAATCATAGACACCAAACACAATATTTTTATCCATTATTTTACTAAGCATCTCTTTATCCACCAAATTATCTATCCATCACTTATCATATCACAGCTACCAAGCGCAACCATAATAATAAACATCCAAATGTTTACATTGCACCTGCCTTTCTAATTTATTGCCATAAGAAAACCAACCCAAATCAAGAAACGTAACACATAAATACATATTCACGATTCATCTCCATGACAAGATAACTAACGCATACAACTTCTTTAATCGTCATCCATTGCATCTAATTCAACACTGTCGTATTTAAAATCAGTGCAATTCACCCGAGTTTCGAGACGTGAATGGATAAAACCCAGCCTAGACCTCGGCAGATCGAAGTGTAGAAAGTTGAAATACTCCATTTGACGCGCACCAATGACAACCGATGCTCTTGGATTCAACCCTCCATCAACAAAAGCCAAACAGTCTGCCTTTGGTCTAGCACGCACAAATGCATCAACTCCCAAAACTTTCCAAGTAACATTTTGAGTTTGCATGACGAACTCGACATACGGAATCCCCCCGACTCGTGTCGGCGGCATGTAGTTCGAGTGGTAGCATAGGCCGAAAGGCGGCACTGCTTTTACCTTAGTAATTCCTGGAAACTGAACATCGAATGACTCCAATAAACTTTTATATATCGAGTGCTGGAGAGTCGTGTAAGGTGTTGTTGTACTGATCAGCGCTCCTCCAAATCCGCCGCCACTGCCGCTGCCTCTTGTGTTATTGAAAGTGATGGGTCTATCGTTTACCCGAATGGATCGAATTTGTATGAAGTACTCACCTTGTGCACTGATTGTTAATGGGATGTATTCCATAGACTTTGGCTTTACACTAGAAGGGATGTTGCCGAAAAAAATCCCCCCCTTTTCCTCTGGAAAAGAAGACAAGCACAAAGCGAACTCGGGTTGAAATCCGAAATAGGAAGCAACTTGGATTGGAAGTGAAACCTGATTGTGACCGAGTCCAGCCACTCCTGCAACTCCTCGTGGGAGTGGCCCTTGTAAAAGAGATGATGGCGCGCATGTGAAGAGAAAATTAGGAATATTTGCATATTGGCCAACTCTGGATCCATCTTGAACAATAGATGGGATTGAGATTACATCTTGGGCAAGTTCACCAAGCCCATTTACTTGAGTCACAGGATTTGTGGCAATAACGGCGCATGTATTGTTATGGCAACCTGGTTCGAAAACCTTCGAGGTACATTTATGGCAATAATGGACACCAGCTTTGGAGCATTGTGTGGAGTGACATATGGGTGTATCATAAGATGAAGACAGGTAGTTTCTGCTGCAATTTATCCATAAGAATCTGCCGTTCAGGTCGACGACTACGGGTATGGAGACTCGAAGGGTTCTCTTTCGGATATAGGCCACGTGAAGGTTGGTTGCACTATCCTTGTGGAGTGGGAGAACTAATGAATTGGGCTTGAAGGTGGCTCTAGGGGCTCGAGGTGATCGGGATATGGTGGCGATAGCAGAAGTGAAGAAGATGGTGAGTATCAGAATCTTGAGAGGTATGAAATCCATGGAAATTTTTTTGCTTTATTGATTCAAATAGAAGTTGAAGAGCATATATTGTAGTAGGATATATGCTATATACCACGACTACTTATAAATGTAGGTAGGTCGGGAAATTCTTGCATGCATCATTATGTGGGCCCCACTGAATGCACCCAAACGCATGCATGCAAGAATTTTTCGGGTAGATCTATCGATCACTATTCCTAGTGAGTTACCGACGAGAACGCGTGGATAGACTAACACGCAATAATGGGGTATTAGAAAAATGCTACTAAAAGTTACAAATATGAGCAACCACACCTCTAATTTCTCTTGTTACATCTCTCTAGCTATTAGTTAATGGTGTTATCCCATTTTTCCTTTTTGATGACGAGGGAAACCACGTCTGTTATCCTTTTGATATGCATTGGGTAAACCCTCGAGCTAACACAGTAGCCTGTAAACCACGCCAAGTAGGTAAACTGCACTAGGCAAGCCAGGTGCGACAGGCTCAAACCGAGAAATTGTTGGCAGTGGGAATCAAATTCATGATCTTACGGCATCGAGCTCACACTGCTCCACCAACTCAGACACCCCTGGGGATATCCCATTTTTTCTATAACCACCGTTTACAAACGGATAATTTTAGAGAGTTGATGACTTGATGTCAATAACAACGTGGAATCATAAATTTTTGGTGCATTTGTTATGTGATTTTATGTTCAGAATCCGGCACTATTTCATTTGTATAATAATTACCATTGTAAGTTTTTTGTACCGGTCTTTGATTGCTGACTGATTATCATATCACCCACTCCTTATAACTTTTCCCTAGAAAGGAATAAGAAAGGATTAAAGATAAAGAGCAGAATGAATATCATTCCTTTGTTATTATATCTCATTTTCATAGTTGTATTTCATCTTTCGGTAAAGCTAGATTTCAAAGATGACAAATATATATATATATATATATATATATATATATATATATATATATATATGTGTGTGTGTGAAAATAGGTTATTTTGAGCTATATCATGGAGCACTATCTCATATAATGGATCAATGTCCCATATTTATCAAGGTCAGGTCCAACATAAAAATGGGATATTAATATATCTGAGTTATTGATTCAATATTTAGGATATTATTACATAGAGTAGCCAAGAATAATCGAAAAAATATGAGAAGTGTGATATATTTTGTACTCTCACATTTAAGACAAATGTTGACGCTAAGGAAAAACGTGAGTTGATAAATACCAATTTGCTGACTCACATTTCTGCCTATTTTCATTTTTTACGCGATCGGTTTGTCTGGAAGCCTATTTTAGCAATTTATGGGATAAGACTATGAGGAATATCATCGTTGTTGTCTTCTACATGATTTAATGTTAGTTATAACTGTTGTGCTCTATAAAAAAATTTTAAAAAAAGAGTCCAATTAATTAGAGAATTAATAGACAAATAATATCGTGGTTAAAAAAGTTATTAGTACATGTGAAATCAAATGATTAATTAGTCTTTAACCTTATTAATATTTGTTGGCTCGAATGGTAACTAGTTTGGTTCCCATTAAAAAAAATTATATGTTCGAGCTATTGTTTATTAGGAGAATTCATGTATAAATAATATCGTGATAATTGAACTAAGAAGTTGTTTGGTCCGTCCACGGTATCAGATACAAACGCAGTTGACAAGTAATTTAAAGAAATTTTTATCAAATCTAAACACGGGGATGACCGATTAAGCTGGATTCATATACATGACATGTAAATATCAAATATAAATTCCACAAAAAAGATATTACTGATATTCAGTGAAATTTGTATGCGGTGATCCCTCGAGTTCAAACAACCTGACAGATCTATAAGCCCAATATCAGTGCTAGTTTAACGTCAACGTTTCTACTGCGAGAAACATGTTATTGGTGTATATCGAGTGTAATATTCGTTTAAGGTACTGATGCAACATAGTTATATATGTTACTTAGTCATTAATGAGTTAGCGTGCATAAAGTCAAGCAACCAAATTTTTGACTTCAAGAGCAAATATATGAACATAAGTATCACTTCATGTCACATAAAATAATTAGTTAGTCTTTAACCTTACCATACTTGTTAGCTCGACTTGTAAGTAGTTTGTCCAAATTTTATCATGTCCTTTTTTACAAGTCACGTGAATCACTATCAAGATTAAGGAAGGATTACAGAAGTGACTTGCAAGTCTTTTTAAAATATAATTTATATTTTCCTCAATTACCTTTTGAATTCAAAAGTCACGTGTAGTTAAGGAAGAGACCGGATAAGAAAGTATTGTTTTCATTCTTCGGTAAGTTGTCCTAAAACCCTAAAGGCAAATTTTAATTTGGTAATCAATCGGTCCAGTCCATATGTCTGCCTAACTTATTTTTTAACTCATCAATCTCATTCAAAATACCGTAATACCTCTTAATGTCATATGATGAATCAGTTCCTTCGATAAAATCCCAAACGAGAGCCGAACAAAAAAACCCCGATGAGCGTCCATACTTGCTCGACATACTGGTCAAAGTATAGCGAGAAACCCGGGCATAACTGACAAATCATCCGGTGTAGACAAACATGCGATAATGGGGGTGGATTTCTCGGACACGTCTTGAACCAACAAAACCACGATCAAAGGAGATTGTGTTCCCATTTTACGCACATTATTTGACGGGATCACCACTATAAATACATCATGTTAGTCTCAGTTTAGGGGTTGAACTTTCTGGGCAAGAAAAGACTCCGAAGAGAGCATATTATATTTGTATGTTCGGTCTTTTACACTTATGCTTTATTGAAAGTTATTAAAATATTGTGTCCAAGTCGTGTAAATCTATACAAATTCATAGTGAAAATTTATACTGAACTAGGCCCCGTGGTTTTTCCTTCGATTTGGAGGTTTTTCACGTAAAAATTGTGGTACCTTTCATTTATTTTCTGCAACACATATATTCTACCGAACATAGAAATAGCAGAGAACATCATTGATGCCGCCTGTGGGAAATATCGAGTTAAGAAATTGAAGCATGGAAGAGTTTTACAGGAGAAAAGAAAAATGGCAAGGAGCAAGGATAGTGGACAGAGTTCTATGAGGTATATCCAAAACCCCCTTTCATACTCATCTCCGCTACGTGAATCAGAAGATGATGTTGAATCAGCACAAAATGTTCCTCAAGCTAATCCCCAGGTATTTCCCACTATGGGAACGCCAATGGAACAACTTACTGAGGATATTGCAAAAATTATGGGGAAGGTCATGAAGCAATTTATGACCCTGCCCCAGCAAGGAAGAACAAATAAAGAAGAAGAGTTGGCTTCTTCATAAGAACAGGAAGAGGAGACTAAGAATGTTGATGATCTCTCCAGACAAATAGGAGAGAAGAGTAACAAAACTCTGCACCATCAGATGGATGATCTAAAATATGAGTTGCAGCAGATGCGCAACAAGATGGAGGGGTGCATCTACTCAGTATGGAGGAGCACGCAATTTTCCCCTGAGGTACTCGACGATCCCCTGCCATCTAATTTTCGAACCTTAAACGTGGAAAATTATGATGGCAGCGAAGATCCCGAGGAATATGTATCACGGTTCGAGAATGCTTCACTCCTTCACCAACTCATGGATGGGGTGAAGTGTATGGTTTTTCTGACCATCCTAGTAGGAACAGCTCAATCTTGGTTCAATCAATTGCCACCAGGGACCATAGATACATTCCCAAAGTTCAGCTCGTTGTTCTTACGTCAATTCGTGAGCAGCAGTAGTTGCAAGACACCCTCAGTTTGTTCGGACTTAAACAATTGGAGAAAGAATCACTGCGGGTTTTCCTGAAAAGGTTCAATCAAGCTTGCATCGGTGTTCCTCATGGTACATCAGAGATACTCGTCAGTGCCTTTACTCAAGGGCTGCGAGAGGGAGATCTGTTCAGATCATTGGCCAAAAAAACCTCCAGCTGATTCTGATGAGTTGCTAGGAAGGGCTTTTAAGTATATCAACTTGGAAGAAGCCCATAAAATGAAGCAAAAGAAATACATGAAGTCTTGAGGCGAGTTGAACCAAAAAAATCAATATCCTGAACAACCAAGAAAGAGTTTAGAACAATACCTCCCGATGGGGCCTCCCAGAGAGGTGGCCATGAATCAGCAAGGCCCGAATAAGGGTCGAGGAGGACATTTTCGAGGAGTGAACAGATACGGGGGAAGACAAGAGCCCAATAATGGACCAATCTTTAGTAATCCTCCCCTCGGAATAATGCAAATCCAAGGAGAGGGGTTCCCAGACCTGTACGATGGGCAGTCAGAGGAGAAAGATAGGAGGAAAAATGATATCCAGTCAGTAGGTGAGCTGGCCCCTGTTAACATACCAAACATAGGAATTATACATATGATTTTTGGAGGAATGTCATGAGGAGATTCTAATCGAGCAAGGAAGAGTTATGCACGGAAATTGCAGGTCATGTCCATCACACCATAGAGTGCTCCAACAGGACCTTACATTGTATTTGGGCCCAAGGATCTACAAGGGGTGCAATTTCCCCACGATGATGTGTTGGTTATCTCAGCCATAGTAGCCAACTATAACATGCAAAGAATTTTTATTGACAATAAAAGCTCGGCTGACGTGCTCTTCTTAAATACTATGGCCCAAATGGAGTTGGGAAGTATTCCCATGCAAGAGGTAAATACTTCTTTGCATGGATTTGCTGGAGAAATTGTAAGTCTGGTATGGTAAGTTTCATTGCCTGCCACGTTGGGAGAGGAACCGAGGACAAAAACAAATATGATTAATTTTCTGGTGGTGGACGCCCCCTTCTTCATACAACATAATTTTGGGCCTACTAGTCCTGAGTGCATTTCAAGCCGTGACGTCCACCTATCATTTGACGATGAAATTTCCTGTGGGTGAGGAGGTCGGACAGGTTCGAGGAAATCAAAGTTCCTCAAGGAAGTGTTATGTTCAAGAGCTTAAACATGAAAAGTTGATAAGGAAGGAGGACGAGAACCCAGGAACACGTGGTAAAAGAAGGAGAGAGGAGGATGAGATGACCGAGAATAGAATAACCCCAGTTGAGGAGTTTCTCACCATTAAATTGGGTCACCCAACTAAAACAACAAAAGTTGGCTCCCAGTTGGAACCAAAATTGAAGGAAAAAGTGATTGAATGTTTGAATAGAAATGTTGACGTGTTCGCACGGAGTACCGCCGTCTTGACTGGAGTACAGCCGGAGGTTGCCGAGCATCACCTCAATGTTGAGCCTGATCTCGGGCCATTAAACAGAAGAGAAGCAATTTTGGACCCGATAAAGATGCCATCATTACTCAACAAGGGGGAATTGCTGAAGGCTAGCCACATCAGGAAAATCAGTTTCCCCACATGGCTCTCAAATGTGGTTCTTGTGCCAAAATCAGGAGACAAGTGGCAGATGTGTATAGATTTCCGAGATGTAAACAAGGCATGTCCTTAAAGATTGCTATCCTCTTCCAAGGATTGGTCAATTAGTAGAGTCCACTGTCGGACAAGAATTAATTTGTCTGATAGATGCATATCAGGTATATCATCAGATCCCTTTGGCCCGAGAAGATCAACCTAAAGTCAGCTTCATCACAGTAGGGGGAACTTTTTGTTACGTGGTTATGCCCTTGGGATTGAAGAATGCAGGAGCCACTTATCAAATATTGATGGATAAGATGTTCAAGGATCACATTAGGCAGAATGTAGACGTATATGAAGACGATGTCCTCATCAAAAGTAAGAGTGCATTGGATTTGGTCTGCGACATGGAGGAAGTCTTAGGTACCTTGCGTAAATTTGGCATGAAATTAAATCCTGCTAAATGCACAGTTGGAATACATAGTGGAAAATTTATAGGGTAGGTAGGAGTGCTTATCAGGCCGGGTCATTGACCCGCCCCAGAACCGAACCGGTTAGCCCGGTTTGGAATTGGAACCGGGCTAACTGGTTCTGAACCATCTCAGAACCGGTAAAAAATCTGTTTGGAGCGGTTCCATGCCTTCAAACCGGTAGCACCATAGGTTCCGGTGCTACCGGACCAATTTTGATTCAACAACCGGAGGTATATTTCGAAAAAAAAAATTAACGCAAGTGGCTATAAAGTCGTTTCCTTGCTGAACGTTTTGCAACAGCTCTTTAGCCGTTGCCAAACGTTCACATTTTATTTTTTTTTTATTTTTAATTTTTTTTAAAAAACTATAAATATGTGTGTTGTGCCTTGTAAATCCTCACAATTCATTCTTGCAAAGTTGTATACTTCAATCTCATATTTTTCTCTCCATTGTGCCATCTACATTTTACTTATATAATAATGGCATCTTCATCTAGCAGTGGCGCTGGTCGTAGCCGGGATCGCAGTCGTCCCAGGTCGTCTATCACTTAGTTCATCTTCGGCAATGAATTTTTGCATGTGCCAATTCCTGAGTTAAATGAAAGTTATGATTTTTTTTCTGACCTCAATGTTGGTGGTTCATCTATGAACGTCGAACCGCAATAACCCGAACAATCTGCCAAACCTCCTGCTTCCCAAGCCCAAGAGAGACAACAAGTTGAGTCATCCGGAGCCACTATAGCAGCGAGTAGACAACCGACTCGTGCCAAAAGAAGTAAGATAAGGGATCACTTTGAACTCGCTCAAAAAGAAGGTACCAATGAATCTGTTGCAATATGTAAATTATGTAAGATACAATATTCATATAAAAGCTGGTGGTTTCAGTGGAGGCACCAGAACATTTAAAAAACACTTAGTAAAGAAACATAATTTTGATGAGACAACATTACAACCATTAGTTAGAGAATCAACACAAGCACAAATTAATGTTCTCACTTTGAATTTTATTTTAACTGCTGTTATTAACCGTAGGTCACTTGTTAGATATATGATTAGATGTGAACTACATTTTATACAAGCTGAACATGCTGGTCTATACAACCCATGTTTAAACATATTTCTAGGCACACACTAAAAAGAAATTGTATGGACGTATTTGTTGAATATAGAAATACATTGTTTGAACAACTTTCTAGTTTGCCTTGTAGGGTTAGCTTAACAACCGATATTTGGAGAAATGTAAATTTGGATTCATATCTTGTTGTCACTTGTCATTGGATTGATGATAATTGGTGTATGCAAAAATGAATTTTGTCTTTAGATGAGTTAGATTGTGCACATACTGGTTATGTAATTGCTAAATATATATTCAACACTTGTAGACATTAAGGAATTCAGGATAATGTATTTTCAATCACATTAGACAACGTTGCGAATAACAATGCTGCGATGCGTGATTTAAAGACCTATCTGAAACCAATGCTTGATGGTGTTTTTTTCATGTTAGATGTGCATGTCATGTTATTAATTTGGCTGTTAAAGTTGGTTATGAGGACAATCACTCAGCATGTATTGAGAAAATGAAATAATGCACTAAATGGTTACACACGAGCCGTGTTAAGCGTGATTGGAAACAATTATGTTTATCTAATGGTTTAAAGCATCTTTCATTTTCCATCACCAATAGAAACTAGGTGGAATTCGTTGTACAATATGTTGAATGCTATGTTACCTTACAAAGATATTTTAACTCCATTTTATAATTCATATCAAATGTCTGATAGCGATGAACGTATTTATTTGACTGATGAGGATTGAGAATTTGTTGAAAATTGTGTATCATTGTTAGGTACTTTCAAAGAAGCGACAGAACGCTTCTCCAGTGTTACTTATCCAACTTCCGTTTACTTTCTTCCTTTAGTGTTTAACATGTTTGATAAGTTTATAGATTTTAGAGATGACTATGACTTGCATGCTTTTGTTAATGCAATGAAAACTAAATTTATAAAGTATTGGGAACAAATCCCCTACGTGCACTGCATCGCAACATTGCTAGATCCTAGTCAATGTTTATCTTCATTTGAGATATTTTTTGAATATTATGCTAAATTTTTGGGGAGGGTTGTTGATGATCAAAAGACGTCTACAATGCAATCTCTCCAAAATATGTTTCAATTGTATTATAATCAACAGGCAAGTGAATCATCGCAACAAAGAGCTGTTGAAGAACAACCCCAAGCTCAATATAAAGGTGGGGGCATCAATTTGCTTAATATGCTGGGCATGAAAAAATTAAGGGAAAATGACATTCTACTAGCACATCGATTGAGTTGCAAATTTATCTGAATTATCAATTTCTAACAGAAGACAACTTTGACATCTTACAATGGTGGAAGACAAATGCATCACAATTCCCTATTTTAGCCAAAATGGCTAGAGATGTGTATGCGGTACAAGCTTTAAGCGTCGCTTCTGAATCGGCATTCTCAACATGTGGCCGAATTATTGGAGAATACAGAAGTAGTATATCTGCTTATTCATTATGCATGCTCACATTACTTAAAGATTGGTTTGAAGCAGAATGTAAGAATAGAAGAGATGGGGTGGTTGACGAATTTGTAAATCATTATGACGAGCAAGAAGAAGATAACGTCAAACAATACTTATCAATCATGAAGAGTGCTAAATAGTAATATTTTTTTATTTAGATTTTCAATTGCCATCTCTTTACAATTATTTGTATGCATTTATATTATGAAATGAAGAAGAAATATATTGAATTTGTGATGAATATTTGGGAAACATTTACGACAATAAAAAAAATAAAAAATTTAAAAAAACTAAAAAAGAGTTCGAAAAATAAAAAAATTCAAAAAAAAAAATGAATCGGATCGGCTCGATCCAGAACCGGTTTGAACCAGATCCGATCTGATTCCTTAACGGACCGGACTGGTTCCGTGCTTAACAGATCCGGAACCGGCCGGTTCGGTCCGTTAAGCACCCTTAGTACATGGTTACTGAGAGGGGTGTTAAAGCCAACCCCGAGAAGATAAGGGTGATTCGAGAGATGAATAATCTTCGGACCCTGAATGAAGTGCAAAGATTAGCAGGACGAAAAGCTACTATGAGTAGGTTCATATCCCGATCAGCTTATCGGAGCCTACCATTCTTCAAAGCGCTAAGGCAAGGAGCTCAATTCAAATGGAATGATCAATACCAAAAGGCTTTTGAAGATTTGAAAAAGTATTTAGCTGAGTTGACGTTGATGAACAAACCTGAGCATAATGAGACTCTCATCGTCTATTTATCTGTGGCCGAGGAGGTTATTAGCTCAGTATTAGTCAAAGAAAAGTGGGGCAACAACTATCATTGTATTATGTGAGACAACATTATAAGGGGCCGAACAAAGGTACCTCGAGGTTGAAAAGTTGGTTTAGCTCTTATAACCACAGCCAAGAGACTTTGGCCATACTTTTTATCCCATCATATCGTAGTGGTGACCAGTACCCCACTGGAAAAATTATTGTCCAAAGCAGAAATCTCGGGAAGAATGGTAAAATTGGCAATTGAAATCAGTGAGTTCGATCTTACATACCAACCCGGAACTACCATCAAAGCTCAAGTATTATCAGATTTTCTGGTGGACATGGCCTATATGCCCGAGGAAAAAGAATGAAATCTTTATGTGGATGGGTCCACTACTCAGCTCGGAAGTGATGCAAGCATGGTTCTTATTAGTCCCGAATGGGAATATATAAAAGTAGCCATTCAGTTCGGCTTTCATTCCTTGAACAATGAAGCTGAATTTGAGGCTCTCATCTCAGGGATCTTAATAACATTTGACACAGGGTTTCAAAAGGTAGCAGTGTTTATGGACTCCATGATCGTGGTACAACAAGTGAATGGTGTGTATAAGGTGAAGGAAGAAAAGATGAGGAAGTACGTTGAAACGGCTCGGGCGCTGATGAGTAAGTTTCAAGAAGTAAAATTGACACAAGTCCCCCGAGAGGAGAATAGCAGAGCCGACGATCTAAACTAGCTAGTTCTATTCATGAGTGGAAAACAGGAATGTGCTGTTGCAAGAGCTCTTAATCTCCCATATATCTGTCAATAGCATAATGAATCTTGAGCCATGCATTGTGGGAGATTGGAGAGAACATATCATTAATTTTTTGAAAAATAATGACATCCCCTCTGATCCGAGAGAGACAGCTCGAGTGAAAAGAATGGGGAATCGGTTCGTGTTGGTTGATGGAAAACTGTTCAAGAAGGGTTTTTCGGCCCCTTTTTTACACTGCGCTTCTAACCAAGAAGGAGAATACCTGTTGAAAGAAATTCATGAAGATTGTTGTGGGAATCACCTTGGTGCAAATATGCTCTATTAAAAGGCAAACCGAGCTGGATATTATTGGCCTACCATGAAGACATATACCAAGGGCATCGTCAGAAAATGCAATAATTGTTAGAAGCATGCCAATTTATTGCAAGTACCAGCAGAAGTTCTCAATACCCACAGGAACTTGATCACTTCATCCCCCAGCAACTGGACAAATGAAATTTTTTTTAGTAGCGGTTGAATACTTCATCAAGTTGGTAGAAGCCGAGCCCCTTGTCAAGATCACCGAGGATGAAGTGATTAAGTTCCTGTGGAAGAACACACTGTGTGGGTTCGGAATACCGAGCAAATTGATCTCAGATAATGGAAGATAATTTCAGGGGAAGAGAGTTCGGGATTGGTGCAAGGACATGAAAATTACACAAGTATTTACCTCAGTAGCTTATCCTCAATCCAATGGACAAGCCGAGGTAACAAATCGGATCCTATTACACGGTATTAAAACAAGGTTGGAAGGAGCAATAGGAGCATGGGTCGATGAATTACCTGGTTTACTATGTGCATACCGAACTACGCCACAAATTCTACAAGAGAAACTCCATATAGCATGGTGTATGGTTCTGAGGCCCTGATTCCCACCGAGATCAATGTAGAATATGTTCGGGTACAATATTATGATCCCAAAAGGAACGAGGAGGCAAGAAAGTTAGAACTGGATGAGGTAGACCTATTGAGAGACAGAGCAGCCGCACACACGGAAATGTACAAGATAAGAATCGCCAATGTTTACAATCGAGGGGTTAGCCCAGTGGCTTTTCAGGTCGGGGATCTGGTATTGCGAAAAACCAACCCTGCTGGGGATGTAAAAAAATTAGAGCCAAAATGGGAAGGCCCCTACAAAGTGAAGGCGGTGATCGAGCGAGTGTCATATAGACTGGAAGATCAACTTGGCCGAGAGTTGGCAAGGCCATGGAATGTTCACAACCTTAACAAGTACTTTATATAATGATTTGATTGTTGTTTTTACGTTTGTTATCGTAATTTGGATGTTAATAAGATAAATTTGCTTTGTAAGCTTGTTTGGAGTTTTATTAGTTTATTCATGGGATCGGGATGTATGATCCATATTTAAACCTAAAATTGCCTAAGTGATTGTGCTCGGGACGTTCGATCTTGTTCGGAATTTTATTAGTTTATTCATTGGATCGGATATTTGGTCCTTGTTTAAGCCTAAAATTGCCTAAGTGGTTGTGCTCAAGATTTTCGAGCTTGTTCCGAATTTTATTAGTTTATTCATGGGATATGGATGTTTGGTCAATGTTTAAACCTAAAATTACCTAAGTGGTTGTGATCGGGATGTTCGAGCTTGTTCGGAGTTTTATTAGTTTATTCATGGGATCCAGATATTTGGTCCATGTTTAAACCTAAAATTGCCTAAGTGGTTGTGCTCGGGATGTTCGAGCTTGATTGGAATTTTATTTGTTTATTAATGAGATCGGAATGTTTGGTCCATGTTTAACCTAAAATTGCATAAGTGGTGTGCTCAGGATGTTCGAGCTTGTTTGGAATTTTATTAGTGTATTCATGGGATCGGGATGTTTGCTCCACATTTAAACCTAAAATGGCCTAAGTGGTTGTGCTCGGGATATTCGAGCTTATTCGGAGTTTTACTAGTTTATTCATCAGATCGGGATGTTTGGTCCATGTTTAAACATAAAATTATCTAAGTTATTATGCTCGGGATGTTTGAGCTTGTTCAGAATTTTATTAGTTTATTCATGAGATGATGTTTGGTCCATGTTTAAACATAAAATTACCTAAGTGATTATGCTCGGGATGTTTGAGCTTGTTCAGAATTTTATTATCTAATTCATGGAATCGGATGTTTGGTCCATGTTTAAGCCTAAAATTGCCTAAGTTATTATGCTTGAAATGTTTGAGCTTGTTCATAAATGCTTATATATAGGTGCAACTTAAAATGTTCAAAGAGACGCATACAAGAGATTCAACACGCATACGAGATCAAAAATCAATCACTTTATTTGAGCATTCATTTGAGCAGAGCACTATCATCGAAAGACTTCATCTTATCGATCTGCTCAAAGTTAGAAGCACGGCTTATTGTTTTATTTGATCGCTTAAGGATCATTTGTGCTTAGATTAATTCACTCTATCAATTGTATTTGTTCTAAGATAGAAGAGTGAGCTCTTTGTAACTGTCAGACGGATTGTGTCTGAACAGATTGAGAGACTAGGAGTTTCAGTCTGGTAGTGGGGTAAATCCAGCTGAATCAGGGTTGTACAACAGGATTGTATTACTCAAAGTCTTCTAGTGAATCCTTCCTACAAAGGAAGAAGGGGAGACGTATAAACATTGTGCTTCGAACTTCCAGAAACAATTCTTGTGTCATTTACTTTCTACAATTTACCATTCAGTTATCATTACTCACAAGTCCAGCAGACGTCTTCCGCACTATTATCAGTGTCTGTTGACTTGCAACTAATTGAGAAGCGACTGCAGCATTTAACAGTCTGTAGTAACAAAAAAGAATCGAATTTGAGTCTAGTGTTTATTCAACCCCCCTTCTAAACACTACTCCGACTCTAACAAGTGGTAACAGAGTCATGATCTTCTCAATCTTGAGAAATACTAAAAACCGATGGCCTCTTTCAGCAAGATTCATGTTGAGCCTTAAACGCATTGTTGAGGTTAATGCTTAATTTATCTCCGAATTATTTATGAGTTTTGATGATCAACAAAACTTGCATTTGTTATACTAATGTGTCTACTTAGTATACATGGTTAAATGGTTAAAAAGTGGATTATTTGAAGGAGATCAAATCTGCAAGAACATAGGTGGATCATCCCAGGCGATGGTGATCATCGCCCCTCGCGATGGCAGCCAAGGGAGACAACACCCCGCACATCGACTGAAGCGATGCCGAGGCCCGCGCACATGGAGAGATCGCCCGAGGCGATGGCTAGAACGCCTGAGGTGATTCCTGGAATGTTTGAGGCGATGCCAAGTTCGTTGAGGCGATCCAGAATTTTAGCTACGACATTTATTTTTGGTGGTGATCACCTGAGGCGATCTGTGTAGATTTCGACCGTTGGTGCGCGGCGATGGTGATCGCCCGAGGCGATGTCCGAGGCGATCTTGGAGTGATTCAAGCCTTATATGTAGCAACGGCTAGTAGGAGCCTTGGGATCCTTCTACACTATAAATATGGATGTTTTGGATCAATTAGAAGACAAGAAACAAGAGTATAAACTACAAGAAAGTTGTGTTCACTCAAAATCATTCTAGCATTGCAAACTTCATACATTTGTATTGTATTGGAGTTTGTAATTTAGTTCTTGTGTGAGAGCTTTTGATTCTTCGTGTTGTTACACCGTGAAGGCGTTATTTGATTTATTGTAAGGTCCTCCAACACCGACGCAAGTTGGAAATTGTATAAGAAATCAACAAGTGAAGTTGGTGCAAGGGTGTGGCTATCCTTGGAGCCCTTAAGGCCAAGAAGACTCGTGAAGAGTGTGTGACTAGGGAAGAGTTTGTGTGTGGCTATCCTTGGAGCCCTTAAGGCCAAGAAGACTCGTGAAGAGTGTGTTACTCGGGAAGAGTGTGTTGTGGCTAACTTGGAGCCCTTAAGGCCAAGATCAAAGTTGTTCTAGTGGAACCTCGGTTGGACGTTTTCTAGCCGGGAAGAGGAGACGTAGGCGATTCATCGCCGTACTTCTATAACAAATATTTGTGTCGTTTATCGCTTTATTTACTTTACGCATTTATTTATTACTTCTTATTATTTATTGTTCGATTGACTTGAAGTTCCGCTGTGCAAACTCGACTATTTGCAAATTCATTTTAAAATGCTAAAGTAGCCAAGGAACCTCATTCACCCCCCCTCTTCGGTTCCAACAATTGGTATCAGAGCCACTTGGTTTTTGTTTTTAAACCAAATTTTTTATGGCTAATCTAGCAAGTGAGTTTGCTCAAGGTCAATCGACCAATCGACCTCCGCTCTTCACGAGAGATAACTACGGATATTGGAAGAATAGAATTTCTCTATATATTCAATCCGTAGATTATGATCTATGGAAGATAATTGTAAAAGGTCCATATATTCCTTTAAAGGAAGTTGAGGGGAAGAATGTTCCCAAAGAAATGGACGACTTTACAAGGGCGGATATGATTTTAATTTCTCAAAATGCTAAAGCTATTAATATTTTGCATTGTGCTTTTGATATGAAGGAATACAACCGCATCTTGATGTGGTCAACCGCAAAGAAAATTTGGGACAAATTACAAATTTGTCAGGAGGGAACCAATCAAGTAAAGGAGACAAAGATCGATCTTCTACAACTCAAGTATGAAACATTTGAGATGGAGTCTGGAGAGAATGTTGATTCAATGTTTAGAAGGCTCACCCAAATCATAAATGAGCTTGCCCAACTTGGTGAGAAGTATCCCCCGAAACAAATATGGAGAAGAGCTCTTAGAGCTTTACCAAAAGAATGGGATGCCAAGAGGACGGCTATCATTGGATCCATCAAAGGAGATAGTGCGTCATATGATCTTGATGAACTCCATGAAACCATAGTGACTCATGAGCTTGAAGTGTCAACCCCGAAGGGATTAAAGGAGGAAGATAGATCCATAAGAAAGGGGGTAGCCTTGGTCGGGAGGAAAGAACAATCTGATGATGAAGAGATGATCTTTGTGATATCCCCGAAATGATTAATTGTAATTTGAGCATTAATTGTGTTTATATGATTAATTATGTGTTGGATTCATTAATCTTATGGAAATGCTTAGTCACATGATAGAGTGACCCGGGAGGGCATTTCAGGGTGCATGTTGTGCATGTTTGGAAAATGATTATTAGCATGATTTATTTGCCATGGGTAGCAATTAATTGGAAAGCATGAGTTAATTGATATTTTGGTGCATTTTGGATTAATGCCTTTTTAATATCATGTTGGGGTGTTTTATACACCATGGTATTGTGGAATGCTTTTTAATTAAACCCAATCCCCTTTTATACCCAAAACCCCCACCTTTACCAAATCACTCTTACTTTACCAAAATCAATTCCCACAAACCCTTCCCCTTCATTTTCGAGTTTGAGCTTTGGGGTGAAGAGAAACCTTCCAAAAGTCTTGATTTGTGAAGTTTATTGGGTGATTTGAGGTCCCCAAGAGGTATGGATGCCTCATTGTCATTTTTATTGTGTTTGGTTTAGTTTTGGAAAGGTTTTTAATGATTTTGAAATGGGTTTGTTGTGGGTTGGTGTTGTTTTGGTTAAGGGTTGGATTTATACTTGTTTTGAAGTGTATTTTGGAGGTTTATGTTGTATTTGATGTTGTTGGTTTGATGGTTAAGTGTTGGTAGGGATTGGAAGAAATTTTTGGTGCAAAATGGTGAAAATCGCGACTCTGTGCGAGGCGATCGATCGCCTAAAATGAGGCGACCGATCGCCATAGGGCAGTACCATTTTCGCAGGGGAGGCGATCGATCGCCTAAAATGAGGCGACCGATCGCCGAGAGGCAGTAGCCAAATCAAGGGATAGGCGATCGATCGCCATGTTTGCCGTGATCGATCGCCGCGAAGGAAAAATTTGAGGCGACCGATCGCCTGAGGGAAGCGATCGATCGCCGTCTGTGGATTTTTGGGAAATGATTTCTTTTGTCAAATTTTTGGTATTTGGCTATTATTTGGCTTCTAATATGGGGCTGTGTGATTGTGTAGAACCATCTCAGGTAGCAACACAACCAAGGAACTGAGGCCATATCAAATCCACTTTTGGAAAGGTACGTAGAGGACGTACGGGCACCCCAACGGTACATGTATCTAATATACTCATTGTTTATGCATTGTGGATGCGAGTATATATGGGATTATGCATTGTGGATGCAAATACATGTTGAATTATGCATGATGATTGTAGATGCATATGATGATTACTGGTGCACATCCCATGAGTCGTGGTCATCCCTTGATGATTTTAATGCTTGCCGCTATTTGATTTGTTGCCGCTAAATGTGAAGCGAGGGGTGGGAGCGCCGCATGTCACATTTGAGCGTGGTTATCATATAGGGCGAGGAAAGAATATTTGCCGCTCAATGTGAAGCGAGGGGTGGGAGCGCCGCATGACCATTGAAGCGAGGTTATTATATGCCGCCTATATGTAAATAAGCGAGGGGCATTAAAATACATTGTGATGGACAGACTAGGGAATGGTGACCGGTATTTGATATTGATGAGATGGTATTGTGTCATGACATGTCTAGACCATTAAAAAAATAATCTATTGATTATACTCATGAGTTATGGTACAGGGACAACCAAACTGGAAGCGTTTTGAAATGCATGGGAAAACAGGAAGTGTTTTAATTGTGTTTTATGCATTTACGCTTTATATTCATATTGTGTTGAATATGAATGATATTATTGCTCATGTTTGGGGGTTGTCCTTGTAGGTACACCTTTGGCATGATAGAAGGGCTAAGCGGGTTGAGGTGGTGAGCTTGTGGAGAATTCTTTTGACCCAGGCAGGACAGGATTATTTTGTATAGTGTCTACTCTAGGAGTAGTGTAAAACTATAGTTGATAACATTCTTTTGATGGGGAACGTAATTAATCCATTGATAGTCCTCATTTTGGCATGTAATTCTTAAAGCTCGTAGACTCAACACGATTAATTCACTCTGATCATTTATATTAGTTCTAATTATGCCTTTGATCCGCACTTAAGGATTAGGGTATTTACATTAGTGGTATCAGAGCAGTATTAGAGAACCCGGGAACGAGTGAAGGGTAGCCTTAGCATGATTGGCTAGGTGCTTACATTTGAGGCATGTTTATGCATGTGGTGCATATTGATGTATATTCTGTTATACTAACATGCTTATATCATTCCTGTTATCTAACGGCATAACATGTATATTTGTTTTGGAATTGTTGTTAACCTTGGTGTTACAGCATGGCTGCTATGAATGCGGGGAACCTTAACGAAGAAGTTGGCGATGTGGGCAGTGTTAACGCTAGCGTTGGACAAGTGAACCCTCTACCTCCACCAGCAGTAGGCTTGGAACCAGTAGCTCAGTCATTGCTACCCGGTGAGATTAACTTGACTCAGTTTCTGTCTTACCACCCGCCCCGGTTTGAGGGAGCAGAATCAGGGGAGGAAGCTGAGGAGTGGCTGGAGAGACTTGAGCAGATATTTGTGTCGGCTCCTTGTGCTGTTACAGCGTGGCTGAGGCTAGCGGAGTTCCAGTTAGCAAAGAAACCTCTAATGTGGTGGAGGGGCACTGTATTGGAGCTAAGAGCACTAGGTGCTGTGATTGATTGGACACTCTTTAGGACCCGGTTTCTGAACCGGTACTTCTCCGCAGCGGCGAGACAGACGAAGGAGGACGAGTTTCAACTTCTTTTGATGATGCTCTCACAAGAGCGGAGCTTGCCGAGCTTGGAGTGGGAGCTTATCCTAGTGCTATGCCACCACAAGTACAACAACAGAGGCAGATTAATGACAGCTTGAGGCCCCGAGGAGAACCATTTAAACCTCGTGGTGCCTCTTCATCTTCACGGTTTGGTGGAAAGAAGTACTTTGGTCAGAAACAGGAGAATAAGAAGAGCAATTGGTCCGCCAATCGAGGGTCTTCACAAGGGAATAGGCCGGGAGAGCCGAGGTGCGACAACTGTGGAGGGCCACATTCTTCGAGTAAGTGCCCTGCCTGTTACAGCTGTGGCAAGATGGGCCACATCGCTCGGTATTGCCCCACCCGGGGAGGACAGTCAGAGTTCCAGGGCAACAGGCCGAGGTTTGATGACAGGACTGTACACCAGAGGCAGCAGTTTGGGCCTCGACCATCGGGAGGTCAGACAGTGGGACCGCCCCAGGGACAGGTGTATGCGCTGACTAGAGAGCAGGCCCAGGCAGCCCCAGAGGAGGTGATCGCCGGTACGTGTCATTTATTTACGTACCCTGCTTTTATTTTGATAGATACAGGTGCCTCCCACTCTTTTGTATCTGTTGGTTTCGTGGAGAGACACCATATGCGCACGTCTTCTCTACCCACGCCTCTCCTTGTCTCGACACCCACTGAAAGAAATGTCGTTGCTGATCAGTTCATGACAGACTGCCTCATTTATTTTGAGGGCAACGAGTTGAAGGCAGACTTGATCGTATTGGGCATGTCAGACTTTGACTGCATCTTGGGTATTGATATTCTGAACAGATATCAGGCAGTGGTAGATTGCCGGCAGAGGACAGTGAAGTTCAGACCTGATGTGGGCAGTCAGTGGACTTTCTATGGCAACGGTTCTCGTGCAAAGATTCCGTTGGTTTCAGCGATCAAGATGACTCAGCTGTTGGAACGTGGACACACGGGCTATCTCATCTATGCCGTGGACACGTCCGGGAGGAATAAGGAATTGAGAGTTGAGGATGTGCCAGTGGTAGCAGAATTTGCTGATGTATTCCCAGAAGAGATCCCAGGATTCCCACCGGCTAGGGAAGTTGAGTTTGGGATCGAGTTGTTACCGGGGACATCCGCTATCTCTCGTGCACCTTACAGGATGGCACCGGCGGAGTTGAGAGAATTGAAGGAACAGTTGCAGGATCTCCTTGACAAAGGATATATACGCCCGAGTGTATCGCCATGGGGCGCACCGGTTCTCTTTGTGAAGAAGAAGGACGGTTCGATGCGGTTGTGCATCGATTACCGGCAACTGAATAAGGCTACAGTAAAGAACAAGTATCCTCTCCCAAGGATTGATGACTTATTTGATCAGTTGCAAGGTACCAGATTATATAGCAAGATTGATTTGAGATCCGGGTACCATCAGATTCGAGTCAGAGAGGAAGATGTACAGAAGACAGCGTTCCGGACTCGATATGGACATTATGAGTTCTTAGTGATGCCGTTCGGTGTGACGAATGCTCCAGCGGTCTTTATGAGCTTGATGAACAGAGTGTTTCAGCCGTATCTTGATCAGTTCGTCATCGTGTTCATCGACGACATTCTCATCTATTCCCGGAGCGAGGAAGAGCACGTGAAACACTTGAGGACAGTGCTCCAGATTCTCCGAGATCACCAGTTGTATGCCAGGCTCAGTAAGTGTGAGTTTTGGTTGAGCAGTGTAGTATTTCTGGGCCATGTCATATCGAGCAGCGGAATATCAGTGGATCCCAGGAAGATCGAAGCTGTGATGGAGTGGGCTGCCCCCACTTCTGTGCCTGAGATTCGGAGCTTGCTTGGTTTGGCCGGATATTATCGACGCTTCGTCGAGGGCTTTTCGAAGATTGCCAAGCCGTTGACACAGTTGACCCAGAAAGGAGTACCTTTCTTTTGGTCAGAAGCTTGTGAGGAGAGCTTCCGGGAGTTGAAACACCGTTTGACAACGGCGCCAGTGTTAGTGATCCCTACAGAGAACTCCAGATTTGTTTTATATACTGTTGCATCACTCCGGGGCCTTGGGTGTGTACTGATGCAAGATAAGCATGTGGTGGCTTATGCATCAAGGCAGTTGAAGCCGCATGAGACGAGATACCCAGTCTATGACTTGGAACTGGCGGCTATCATCTTCGCCCTGAAGATTTGGAGACATTACTTGTATGGTACTTCATTTACCATTTACACGGATCACAAGAGCCTCAAGTTTTTGTTCACTCAGGCAGAGCTGAACATGAGGCAGAGGAGGTGGATGGACTTACTCAAGGACTATGATTGTGAGATTGAGTACCATCCCGGAAAAGCTAATTTGACAGCAGACGCTTTGAGCCGGAAAGTGAGGAGTTCTGCTGAGGACGTCATCCATTTGTCAGCCATGATGACCTCCTATTGCCATCTGGGCTATGATTTTGACATTGATGCATCACCTGTGTATGTATCGACCTTGTTAGCTGAGCCAGATATCTATGAGAACATCAGGAGAGCTCAGAGGTCAGATGATGAGGTTCAGAGGTGGTTATCTTTAGTACATCTTGGTCAGCCAACGAAATTCAGAGTGGCCGATGACGGATCCTTGAGATTGGTAACCGTTGGGTGGTTCCGAGTACGCCGGAGTTGCGTAGAGGGATCTTGGAGCGAGCTCATAGTAGCAGACTTAGCATCCACCCAGGCGGGAAAAAGATGTATAAAGATCTGCGTAATCAGTTCTGGTGGAAAAAGATGAAATCTGATGTCGTCACTTTTGTTAAGAGGTGCTTGATCTGCCAGCAGGTTAAGGCAGAGAGACAGAGACCTGGCGGCGAGTTGAAAAGCTTGGAGATACCGAAGTGGAAGTGGGAGCACATTTCCATGGACTTCGTGACTCACCTGCCGAGGAGTGCTTCAGGCTTTGATGCTATTTGGGTGATTGTGGATCGATTGACTAAGGTAGCTCATTTCATCCCCTATAGCATGACTTTCACCTTTTTGAGGATGGCGCAGTTGTATATTCGAGATGTGGTGAGATTGCATGGGATCCCCGTTTCCATAGCGTCGGATCGAGATCCGCGATTCACATCTCATTTTTGGGAAGGTCTTCAGTCAGCCTTGGGAACTGAAGTCAGATTGAGCACTGCTTATCATCCTCAGACGGATGGCCAGACCGAGCGTACTATCCAGACGCTCGAGGACATGTTGAGAGCTTGTGTTTTGGAGTTCGATGTTTCTTGGCAAGATTCAGTGCCTTTGGTAGAGTTCTCTTATAATAATAGCTACCAGGCGAGTATCCAGATGGCTCCTTTTGAAGCTCTTTATGGCAGACGGTGTAGATCACCCTTGTGTTGGGATGATTTGGACCGTAAATCGGTCGGAGGACCGGAGTTGATTCGGGAGATGGAAGAGAAGATAAAGACGATAAGGCAGAAAATGAAAGCGGCCCAGGACAGACAGGCAGCTTATGCAAACAAACGGCGGAGACCGTTGGAATTTCAGTTGGGAGATAAGGTCTTTTTGAAGATCTCGCCTTTCAGGGGCGTTGTGCGATTTGGGATGCGCGGGAAACTATCTCCGAGGTATGTTGGACCGTATGAGATTTTGCAGCGCATTGGCACCTTAGCTTACCGACTGGCCTTGCCGCCTTCTTTATCTGGTATACATGATGTGTTTCATGTATCAATGCTGCGGAAGTATGAGCCGGATCCATCTCATGTGTTACAGCCTTCTGAGGTTCAGTTGGAATCCGATGTGTCTTATGTGGAACGGCCTGTCAGAATTCTGGATCGAGCAGACCGTAGACTTCGGAACAAAGTGATACATATGATCAAGGTTCAGTGGGATAGCAGGGGTGTCGAGGAGGCTACGTGGGAGACGGAGCGGCATATGGTGCAGCACTACCCGGAACTATTCTCTGGTATGTGATTATGTTTAGTTTCTGTTGGGGGGTAAGTGCATGTGATTTCGAGGACGAAATCTTATAAGTAGGGTAGTATTGTGATATCCCCGAAATGATTAGTTGCAATTTGAGCATTAATTGTGTTTATATGATTAATTATGTGTTGGATTCATTAATCTTATGGAAATGCTTAGTCACATGATAGAGTGACCCGGGAGGGCATTTCAGGGTGCATGTTGTGTATGTTTGGAAAATGATTATTGGCATGATTTATTTGCCATGGGTAGCAATTAATTGGAAAGCATGAGTTAATTGATATTTTGGTGCATTTTGGATTAATGCCTTTTAATATCATGTTGGGGTGTTTTATACACCATGGTATTGTGGAATGCTTTTTAATTAAACCCAATCCCCTTTTATACCCAAAACCCCCACCTTTACCAAATCACTCTTACTTTACCAAAATCAATTCCCACAAACCCTTCCCCTTCATTTTCGAGTTTGAGCTTTGGGGTGAAGAGAAACCTTCCAAAAGTCTTGATTTGTGAAGTTTATTGGGTGATTTGAGGTCCCCAAGAGGTATGGATGCCTCATTGTCATTTTTATTGTGTTTGGTTTAGTTTTGGAAAGGTTTTTAATGATTTTGAAATGGGTTTGTTGTGGGTTGGTGTTGTTTTGGTTAAGGGTTGGATTTATACTTGTTTTGAAGTGTATTTTGGAGGTTTATGTTGTATTTGATGTTGTTGGTTTGATGGTTAAGTGTTGGTAGGGATTGGAAGAAATTTTTGGTGCAAAAATGGTGAAAATCGCGACTCTGTGCGAGGCGATCGATCGCCTAAAATGAGGCGACCGATCGCCATAGGGCAGTACCATTTTCGCAGGGGAGGCAATCGATCGCCTAAAATGAGGCGACCGATCGCCGAGAGGCAGTAGCCAAATCAAGGGATAGGCGATCGATCGCCATGTTTGGCGCGATCGATCGCCGCGAAGGAAAAATTTGAGGCGACCGATCGCCTGAGGGAAGCGATCGATCGCCGCCTGTGGATTTTTGGGAAATGATTTCTTTTGTCAAATTTTTGGTATTTGGCTATTATTTGGCTTCTAATATGGGGTTGTGTGATTGTGTAGAACCATCTCAGGTAGCAACACAACCAAGGAACTGAAGCCATATCAAATCCACTTTTGGAAAGGTACGTAGAGGACGTACGGGCACCCCAACGGTACATGTATCTAATATACTCATTGTTTATGCATTGTGGATGCGAGTATATATGGGATTATGCATTGTGGATGCAAATACATGTTTATGCATGATGATTGTAGATGCATATGATGATTACTGGTGCACATCCCATGAGTCGTGGTCATCCCTTGATGATTTTAATGCTTGCCGCTATTTGATTTGTTGCCGCTAAATGTGAAGCGAGGGGTGGGAGCGCCGCATGTCACATTTGAGCATGGTTATCATATAGGGCGAGGAAAGAATATTTGCTGCTCAATGTGAAGCGAGGGGTGGGAGCGCCGCATGACCATTGAAGCGAGGTTATTCTATGCCGCCTATATGTAAATAAGCGAGGGGCATTAAAATACATTGTGATGGACAGACTAGGGAATGGTGACCGGTATTTGATATTGATGAGATGGTATTGTGTCATGACATGTCTAGACCATTAAAAAAATAATCTATTGATTATACTCATGAGTTATGGTACAGGGACAACCAAACTGGAAGCGTTTGAAATGCATGGGAAAACAGGAAGTGTTTTAATTGTGTTTTATGCATTTACGCTTTATATTCATATTGTGTTGAATATGAATGATATTATTGCTCATGTTTGGGGGTTGTCCTTGTAGGTACACCTTTGGCATGATAGAAGGGCTAAGCGGGTTGAGGTGGTGAGCTTGTGGAGAATTCTTTTGACCCAGGCAGGACAGGATTATTTTGTATAGTGTCTACTCTAGGAGTAGTGTAAAACTATAGTTGATAACATTCTTTTGATGGGGAACGTAATTAATCCATTGATAGTCCTCATTTTGGCATGTAATTCTTAAAGCTCATAGACTCAACACGATTAATTCACTCTGATCATTTATATTAGTTCTAATTATGCCTTTGATCCGCACTTAAGGATTAGGGTCCTTACAATCTTGTTCACAAGAAAGTTCAAGAAATTCTACAACAAATACAACAAGCCAAAGACCTCCGGTGCCACCAAACATAATTGTCAATATAAAGGTCATTATGCTAATGAATGTCCTAGGAAGAAGAATGATGATAAAGGGAAGAAGAAAGCTCTAATGGCCACATGGAGTGATAGTGACTCTGATGAAAAAGAAGCAACAAACCTTTGTCTCATGGCCAAAGATGACGCAAATGACGAAGAAGAGGAAAGTGACGATGAGGTACCATCCTTTGATGAGTTATTAGATTCCTATAATGAGCTTATTGATGTTCTTGGCAAAACCAAGATGAGTAACAACTTGCTCAAACTTGAGTTAGCCAAGAGAGATGAAGAAAATTATTCATTGAAAATGAATTAAGTTCTTTGAAGAAATCCTTTTGCAAGTTTAGTGAAAGTAGCTTAAAGTTGGAAGAATTGCTTGGCTTGCAACGATATAGCGTCGATAAAGCCAGACCTAGCTTCTCAAGCAAATCTAAAACGTTTACAAGCTTGTTGGCTAAATCTAAGCATAATTCCCCTACTTGCACCTATTGTTGTAAGGTTGGTCATGTTAGAAATACAAGTAGATTTGTCAAAAATCAATACCAACCAAACAAGAGATGGAAGTGGATTCCTAAATCCCCCATTGTTACTAACCAACATGGACCCAAAGAACAAATGGGTACCAAAGATCCTCCAATTGTTAACTTGTTTTGTAGAACAACAAAGAGATGGAGGATGAAGGCACTAGCACCTCAAGGGAGGAAATCATCTTATGCACCACAATAGAGGAAGCACGAGGTAAAGGACCAATGATATGAACTCACTCATATCATCCAAAGGTAAATTCATTTTGAGCATCATAATAGCATAATTAGCTTTTTTACTTGGTTAATATTCCTTGAATTGAATGTTATAATTATGTGTGAAATTTAATTACTTTGAAGGTGACCTTTGAGAAATTGAATTTCAAGTACATTATTATGATATCATATTTAGGGGGAGCTAATTATATTTTTTTTGGTGCATTTAATAGAGCAATTACAAAATTTCATTGGCACAAATTAATTGTGACCAATAAATAATGAAGCTCAATATTTATTTATAGTAAATTGCATTTTCCCCTTAGCATGTGCATATTTTTGTGACTATATATTCTCCATATGTTAGAACACTTGTATAATCACTCTTATATGCCTATATGCTTGAATTTTGCAAATTGAGTATTGGATTGTTAAAATTGGTATAACTTGATTAAATGCTCATATTTGGTTATTGCACAATATGATTGAATTAAATGATATCTTATTATCATAATGAACTTTGTTGCATATTATATTAAATGCATGATTTATGCTTAACTCATTATGATAAAAAACTTATTATGTGCCATGAGTTATATTTGAATATGCAATGTGAAAATTAATTAAATGTGATTAAGCATGCTTTAATTGTTTAGATGCTCTTTTTTAGATCATAGAAAAATGGCCTAAAAATTTCATACATCTTTAATGTGTAAATGTTTTTGCTCTCATCACATGCGACTTACTAACTTATCAATTGTTTATGATGATGCATTGAGCAATTTAACTTTTATTGAGCATGAATGCTTGAATTTTTTATAGAACATATGCACACGTCGCACATCTAGAATTCATTATTGTTTAAAGCCTTAAACGCATGTTTGTCTTCCTTTCAATGATTTAATATTATGCTTGTTATGGCTATTACATGCTTGATGAGGAACATGTGCTAATTGTTAGACTATGGCTTTGTGTAAACATATAATTGTGCTATGTTTATTGTGCTTTTTGATTATCACAAAAGGGGGAGAATTTTGTGATAAACTTAAAGCTTAATTCATGCATGGTTTTAGGGGGAGAGTTATGCATGGTTTGAGGGGGGGAGTTCTTTATGCTTTACTTGGTAAAATTTGTATGTGCTATGCATTTGTTAAGGGGGAGTCTTGTTTACTCATATTTCATTTACAAGTTTATCAAGTTTTGTGATCATCAAAAAGGAGGAGATTGTTGAACCTTAACGTATTGTTGAGTTTAATGCTTAATTTATCTCCGAATTATTTATGAGTTTTGATGATCAACAAAACTTGCATTTGTTATACTAATGTGTCTACTTAGTATACATGGTTAAATGGTTAAAAAGTGGATTATTTGAAGGAGATCAAATCTGCAAGAACATAGGCGGATCGCCCCAGGCGATGGTGATCATCGCCCCAGGCGATGGCAGCCAAGGGAGACAACGCCACGCACATCGACTGAAGCGATGCCGAGGCCCGCGCACATGGAGAGATCGCCCGAGGCGATGGCTAGAACGCCTGAGGCGATTCCTAGAACGTTTGAGGCGATGGCAAGTTCGTTTGAGGCGATCCAGAATTTTAGCTACGGAATTTATTTTGGTGGTGATCGCCTGAGGCGATCTGTGCAGATTTTGACCGTTGGTGCGCGGCGATGGTGATCGCCCAAGGCGATGTCCGAGGTGATCTTGGAGTGATTCAAGCCTTATATGTAGCAACGGCTAGTAGGAGCCTTGAGAGCCTTCTACACTATAAATATGGATGTTTTGGATCAATTTGAAGACAAGAAACAAGAGTATAAACTACAAGAAAGTTGTGTTCAATCAAAATCATTCTAGCATTGCAAACTTCATACATTTGTGTTGTATTGGAGTTTGTAATTTAGTTCTTGTGTGAGAGCTTTTGATTCTTCGTGTTGTTACACCATGAAGGTGTTATTTGATTTACTGTAAGGTCCTCCAACACCGACGCAAGTTGAAAATTGTATAAGACATCAACAAGTGAAGTTGGTGCAAGGATGTGGCTATCCTTGGAGCCCTTAAGGCCAAGAAGACTCGTGAAGAGTGTGTGTGACTAGGGAAGAGTTTGTGTGTGGCTATCCTTGGAGGCCTTAAGGCCAAGAAGACTCGTGAAGAGTGTGTTACTCGGGAAGAGTGTGTTGTGGCTAACTTGGAGCCCTTAAGGCCAAGATCAAAGTTGTTCTAGTGGAACCTCGGTTGGACGTTTTCTAGCCGGGAAGAGGAGACGTAGGCGATTCATCGCCGAACTTCTATAACAAATATTTGTGTCATTTATCGCTTTATTTACTTTACGCATTTATTTATTACTTCTTATTATTTATTGTTCGATTGACTTGAATTTTTCCGCAGCGCAAACTCGACTATTTGCAAATTTATTTTAAAACGCTAAAGTAGCCAAGGAACCTCATTCACCCCCCTCTTCGGTTCCAACAATTCCCATGTTCAAGAAAGATGAATACAATGACTGGAGAATTTGTATGCAAGCACATCTGAGTGCTCAAGACGATGACATGTGGTTCGTCATCACTAATGGACCAATGAAGATCATGAAGATCAACACATCAGCTGCCATTACTAGTGGTGAACCTCAGATGGTCGTAAAGGACAGAGCATCTTGGACAAATGAGGAAAAGAAAAAAGCAAATCTGGACAATGTGGCTAAAGACATATTGTTCAAAATATTGGACAAAAATATGTTCAACAAAATTAAGATGTGTCCCACTGCTAAAGACATCTGGGAAAAGATTGCTCAGCTGTGTGAAGGGAATGACCAAACCAAGGAAAACAAGCTCATTGTCGCTCTACAGAAGTTCAAAAACATCAAAATGATGTCTGGAGAAACTCTCAGCGAGTATGATGAAAGGGTAACTGGAATCATCAATGAACTCAACAACATAAGTAAGGATCTATCCAACAGAGAGGTCACCATAAAGGTCATGAGAGGTCTCCCAAGAGAATGGGATGTAAAAACAATTGCCATGAGAGAATCCAAATATTTAAACAAGATAGATCTACATGATCTATTTGCTGACTTAAAGGCATACAAGTTTGAACTATGCATTCGGATTGAAGATGAACCCGGTACCAGTCAACCAACCAAAGCCCTTACTGCATCAGAGTCCCTGTCACAACAGAGATGACTCTCGAACAAATATGCAATGATGCAATAACACTGTTTGTCAAGAAGTTTGGAAAATTTATGAAAAAGAATCAAAAGACCTATCAATCTTATCCAAGGAAGCAGAACTTCAAAAGTAGATCAGATGAGGATGATCGTGTCTGCTTCAACTGTCTTAAACCAGGACATTTTATTGCTGACTGTCCTAAGCCAAAGAAGGATGATCCAAATACCATAGAAGTCCAAGGAAAAGAGAAGATCATCCAGAAGGGACAGAGACCAGAAAGTACTGGTGGCTGAAGAAAACAAGAGCAAATAGACTGATTCAGAATCAGAATCAGAAGAATCTACCAGCTCATCCAGTGAGAGTGAAGATGAAGAAGTTCACTGTCTAATGGCCAATGATGACAGTGAGGTAAATGAACTCTAATCTCTCTGAATTTACACATAATGAACTCACTAACTCATTGCAGGACATGATTAATGAGTATCAGATGTTGTATAAGTCCTTCGAGAATTATAAGACTGGACATTCAATCCCAATGGAACAACAAAACAACAAACTTGATTGTGAACAATCAAAGGAGTCGGAATGCCTAAGGGAAAAAGTAAGGCTACTCGAGAAAGAAAGGGACGAAGCCAGATGTGCACACCAGAAACTCATTAAACTGGTTCGCACATGAAATGCATCAACTGCCAGAAAAGATGAGATGCTTGAGTCAATAAGGCTTGGTGATCTCACCGGTATATGCTACACTAACAATGAAAGTAACTCATCTGGTATCAAATCTCAACTGTGTCTAGAGAAGAACAAGGTTCAAACAATGTACTTTGTCAGTCCAGCACAATATATGAACCAAGTGAATTGGTTAAGGAACCTGTTAAGCCAATACTCATCAAGGAACGGGCATCACACAAAGGTATAGGTAATGTTGAGCCAATAGAGAAAGCTAGACCGGGGCAAAAGTTCAGAAATGGACATAAGCCCACTGGTCAGGCAACTCGAGAGGTGAAACCCAACTGGTACTATAGTTGTATGCCTGTCCAGAAGAGGTATATGCTTCCCAACAGAAACCAAAAACAAAAACAACATCCATACACTCACTATCACATACATCACCCAAGAAAACCATCACCACTTAATGCACACACATTTCAGGACACACACAGACCCAAACAATTCAGGGTTATACAAGTATGGGTCCCCAAAGGACTAATCCGTTCCGGACCCAAGTAGGATTGGGTACCAACTGTAATTCTTGTTTTGACAGGAACCCAAGAAGAAACTATCAAACTGGTATTTAGACAGTGGATGCTCTCGACACATGACGGAAACATCGAGCTGCTGTCTGATATTAATTCTTACACTGGTCCTAAGATCACCTTTGGTGATAACTCAAAGGGTAAGACCGTGGGCAAGAGTAAGATTGCCCATGGCAACATTATCATAAATGATGTGTTATTAGTTGAGAATTTATGCTATAATCTGATTAGTATAAGTCAATTATGTGATAATGGTTATACCATAGAATTTCACAAACACACTTGCACTGTTAAATCATCTAATGGTAAAACCACGCTGATAGGAATCAGGAATGGAAATACTTATAAGATTAACTGGAATCATGATCTACCTGATAATCCTACATGTTTCATCGCTCATAACGATAATAAACTTGGCTATGGCATAAAAGTTTAAATCATCTTAATTTCAAGACTATTTATAGCCTATGCAAAAATGATTTAGTTATCGGTCTGCCCAAGATCAACTTTACTAAGGATAAGATCTGTCAAGCTTGTCAAATGGGCAAGCAAGTCAGATCATCCTTTAAGAACAAGAATGTCAAATCCTCCTCACGCTACTTAGAATTATTACACATGGTGTTGAGCCTTAAGCGCATGGTTGCGTTTAATGCGTTAAATTATCCCCGGTCAACCTTTGAGTTTTGATGATCAACAAAACTTGGGTTTGTTATACTAATGCATCTACTTAGTGTGCAGATTAAGTGATGAAAAGTGGATTGGAATGATGATTTTCAAGTGTGTGCAATCTGGTCTGGATCGCCCCAGGCGATGGTGATCATCGCCCCAGGCGATGGGTGTCAGGCCAGGCATCGCCACGCACATCGACAGAAGCGATGGCTAGGCGAGCATGCGGGGAAGATCGCCCCAGGCGATGATGACCAACGCCTGAGGCGATGGCAGCCACAAGGACTTCGCCCAGCACATCGACTGAAGCGACGCCGAGGCTTGGCGCGGGCATGCGCGCAGGGAGATCGCCCGAGGCGATGACACGAACGCCTGAGGCGATGGGCTGGAACGCCTGAGGCGATGTGGAGATCGTTTGAGGCGATGCATGATTTCAGGCTGCTGAAGCTACGGCATTGGGATTTGACTTGGATAGCTGAGGCGATGCATCGATCGTCTGAGGCGATCCGTGATTTTTGCTGACCGTTGGGGCGCGGCGATGGTGATCGCCCGAGGCGATGTCCGAGGCGATCTTGGAGTGATTCAAGCCTTATTTGAAGCAACGGCTAGTAGGAGCCTTGGAGGCCTTCTACACTATAAATATTGATGCTTTGGAGCATTTTGAAGCTAAGGAATAAGCCTACAAACTTCCACAAAGTCTTGAAAATTATTATTTGAATTTGCATTGCAATCTCCATACATTGTTGTTGTATTGGAGCTTGTAATTGTTATCTTTCTTAGAGTCTTGTTTCTTCGTGTGAGTACACCGTGAAGGTGCTTTTGGTTTGATTTCTTGTAAAGGTCCTCCAACACCAAAGCAAGTTGGAAAATTGTAAAGTCATCAACAAGTCTTGTTGGTGCAAGTGTGTGGCTATCCTTGGAGCCCTTAAGGCCAAGAAGACTCGTGAAGAGTGTTGGTAGCTCGTGAAGAGCTTTGTATACTCGGGAAGAGTATTGTGCTCGGGAAGAGCTTGTGTACTCGGGAAGAGTAGTGTGCTCGGGAAGAGCGTTGTAACTCGGGAAGAGTTTTTGTGTGGCTAACTTGGAGCCTTCAAGGCCAAGACAAATTGTTCTAGTGGAACCTCGGTTGGAGGTTATCTAACCGGGAAGAGGAGACGTAGGCGATTCATCGCCGAACTTCTATAACAAATCCTTTTGTTATTTATTGCTTTATTTTTCATTACGCATTTATTTATTTATTCTTTTATTTATCGATTGACTTTAGCCTTCCGCAGGCGCAAAACTCTTTTATTTTTCAAACTCATTTTAAAAAGCTAAAGTAGCCAAGGAATCTCATTCACCCCCCTCCCCCCCCCCCCCCCCCCCCCCCCCCTCTTCGATTCCAACAAGTGGTATCAGAGCCATTTGATTTTTGTTTTAAATCAAAATTTTTATATGGCTAATCTAGCAAATGAGTTTGCTCAAGGTCAATCGACGAATCGCCCTCCGCTTTTCACGGGTGATAACTACGGTTATTGGAAGAATAGAATTTTTCTATACATCCAATCCGTAGATTATGATCTATGGAAAATCATAGTGAAAGGTCCACATATTCCTTTAAAGGAAGTTGGGGGAATTAGTGTTCCCAAAGATATGGACGATTTCACTAGAGCGGATATGATATTAATTTCACAAAATGCTAAAGCGATTAATATTTTGCATTGTGCTTTAGATATGAAGGAGTACAACCGGATCTCAATGCGCTCAACGGCAACGGAAATTTGGGACAAATTGCAAATTTGTCATGATGGCACTAATCAAGTAAAGGAGACCAAGATTGATCTATTGCAACTCAAGTATGAAACCTTTGAGATGGAGTCCGGAGAAGAAGTTGATTCCATGTTTAGGAGGCTCACCCTTATCATAAATGAGCTTGCCCAACTTGGAGAGAAGTACCCTCCAAAGCAAATATGGAGGAGAGCACTAAGAGCCTTACCAAAGGAATGGGATGCAAAGAGGACGACAATTATCGAGTCCAACAAAGGAGAAAGTGCTTCCTATGATCTTGATGAGCTCCATGGCACCTTGGTGACTCATGAACTTGAAGTGGCCACAAGGAGAGAAGTAAAGGAGGAGGATAGATCCAAGAGAAATGGGACTGCCTTGATGGGAAGGAAAGACCACTCCGATGATGAAGAAAATGATGATGATGAAGAGATGAGGTTGTTCACAAAGAAGTTCAAAAAGCCCTTCACCAAGCATAGCAAGTCAAAAACCTCCAATGCTACCAAACAAGAACCCAAAAATGAGGTAACTTGTTATAATTGTCAAGAAATAGGCCATTATGCTAACAAATGTCCTAGGAAGAAGAATGAGGACAAAGGGAAGAAGAAGGCTTTCATAGCTACATGGAGTGATAGCGACTCCGATGAAGAAGAAGCCAAAAATCTTTGTCTAATGGCTCTTGGAAATGAAGATGAAGAGGATGATGATGAGGTACCTTCTTATGATGAATTATTAGATGCTTATAATGAACTCATTGATTGTCTTGGTAAAACCAAGAAGAGCAACAAAGTACTTAAGCTAGACTTGGCTAAGAAGGAAGAAGAAAATACTACTTTGAAAAACCAAGTGCTTAATTTAAAGACATCCTTTGCCAAGTTTAGTGAAAGTAGTATAAAGATGAATGAATTGCTTGGCTTGCAACGTTGTAGCTTTGATAAAGCCGGGTTAGGTTTTTCAAGCAAATCAAAATCTTTTTCAAGCTTGTTGGCCAAAGCTAAACATGATTCTACTACTTGTAACTATTGTTGCAAAAATGGTCATATCAAGAACAAGTGTAGGTTTGCTAGGATCCAATACCAACCTAATAAGAGGTGGAAATGGATTCCAAAAGTGCCTAAGGAAGCTAACCATCAAGGACCCAAAAATCAAATGGGTACCAAAGATCCTCCTATTATTAATTTGTCTTGTAGGGACAACAATGGAATGAAGGATGAAGGGCCAAGCAACTCAAAGGAGGAGTTTGTATTGTTCACCACCATAGAAGAAGCAAGAGGCATTGGACCAATGACAAGAACTAACTCTTGTCATAAAGGGTAAAATTTACTTTTTACATATTAAAAGAGCAATTTCAAAATTTATTGGCACAAATCAATTGTGATCAATAAATATTGAAGCTCAATATTCATTGGAGTAAAATGCATAACCCCTTAGCAAAAATTGTCAAGTGCATGATGTATGATTATCTTTTTATAGTAAGTGCTTGATATGCTTTGCATTCAAATTTGAATATGCTATATGAAAATGTGCAATCATATGATTTGTTATAATGCTTTGATAATTTTATTGTTTATTGGGCATGAATGCATGAACATATGCACACATTGCAACATTTAGAATTAATTGTTGAGTGCCTTAAACACATGGTTATGATTCATCTCTATGATTTAATCTTAGGCTTGTTATGCCTATTATATGCTTGGTGATGGACATGTGAAAATTGTTATATTATGCCATGTTTATTTGAATCTTATGCTTTTTGATTATCACAAAAAGGGGGAGAATTTTGTGATAAACTTGAACCTTAATAAATGCATAGTTTAAGGGGGAGAGCTTATGTATGCATGGTTTGAGGGGGAGAGTTATTTGTTTAATACTTTACTCATTAACTTGTAGTGTATGCAATTGTTAAGGGGGAGTTATTTTTACTCACATTTCATGCATATTACTTATTCAAGTTTATCAAGTTTTGTGATCATCAAAAAGGGGGAGATTGTTGAGCCTTAAACGCATGGTTGCGTTTAATGCGTTAAATTATCCCCGGTCAACCTTTGAGTTTTGATGATCAACAAAACTTGGGTTTGTTATACTAATGCATCTACTTAGTGTGCAGATTAAGTGATGAAAAGTGGATTGGAATGATGATTTTCAAGTGTGTGCAATCTGGTCTGGATCGCCCCAGGCGATGGTGATCATCGCCCCAGGCGATGGGTGTCAGGCCAGGCATCGCCACGCACATCGACAGAAGCGATGGCTAGGCGAGCATGCGGGGAAGATCGCCCCAGGCGATGATGACCAACGCCTGAGGCGATGGCAGCCACAAGGACTTCGCCCCAGCACATCGACTGAAGCGACGCCGAGGCTTGGCGCGGGCATGCGCGCAGGGAGATCGCCCGAGGCGATGACACGAACGCCTGAGGCGATGGGCTAGAACGCCTGAGGCGATGTGGAGATCGTTTGAGGCGATGCATGATTTCAGGCTGCTGAAGCTACGGCATTGGGATTTGACTTGGATCGCCTGAGGCGATCCATCGATCGCCTAAGGCGATCCGTGATTTTTGCTGACCGTTGGGGCGCGGCGATGGTGATCGCCCGAGGCGATGTCCGAGGCGATCTTGGAGTGATTCAAGCCTTATTTGAAGCAACGGCTAGTAGGAGCCTTGGAGGCCTTCTACACTATAAATATTGATGCTTTGGAGCATTTTGAAGCTAAGGAATAAGCCTACAAACTTCCACAAAGTCTTGAAAATTATTATTTGAATTTGCATTGCAATCTCCATACATTGTTGTTGTATTGGAGCTTGTAATTGTTATCTTTCTTAGAGTCTTGTTTCTTCGTGTGAGTACACCGTGAAGGTGCTTTTGGTTTGATTTCTTGTAAAGGTCCTCCAACACCAAAGCAAGTTGGAAAATTGTAAAGTCATCAACAAGTCTTGTTGGTGCAAGTGTGTGGCTATCCTTGGAGCCCTTAAGGCCAAGAAGACTCGTGAAGAGTGTTGGTAGCTCGTGAAGAGCTTTGTATACTCGGGAAGAGTATTGTGCTCGGGAAGAGCTTGTGTACTCGGGAAGAGTAGTGTGCTCGGGAAGAGCGTTGTAACTCGGGAAGAGTTTTTGTGTGGCTAACTTGGAGCCCTCAAGGCCAAGACAAATTGTTCTAGTGGAACCTCGGTTGGAGGTTATCTAACCGGGAAGAGGAGACGTAGGCGATTCATCGCCGAACTTCTATAACAAATCCTTTTGTTATTTATTGCTTTATTTTTCATTACGCATTTATTTATTTATTCTTTTTATTTATCGATTGACTTTAGCCTTCCGCAAGCGCAAAACTCTTTTATTTTTCAAACTCATTTTAAAAAGCTAAAGTAGCCAAGGAATCTCATTCACCCCCCCCCCCCCCCCCTCTTCGATTCCAACACATGGACTTGTTTGGTCCAATACCAATAACAAGTTTAGGGGGAATGAGGTATACTCTTGTTGTTATTGATGATTACTCACGTTTTACATGGACTATATTTTTTAGCAGTAAAGACCAGACCGGCCCAAAATTGATCAAGCTGTTGAACCGCATTCAGAACGAGAAATCCTCTGGGATAAACAGGATTCGAAGTGACAAAGGCACTGAATTCTCAAATCAAAATCTTGAATCCTTTCTAGATGACTAAGGGATCAAACATGAATACTCAGCATCTCACACTCCTCAACAAAACGGAGTTGCAGAACGACGCAACAGAACGCTCAAAGAAGCAGCAAGAACAATGCTTGCTGACTCTGGAATCTCTCAAAAGTTCTGGGCAGAGGCTGTCAATACTGCATGTTATACACAGAATCGGTCCATGATTAATAAGAATTAAATTCAACACCGTATGAAATATGGACAAATAACAGATCGACTATTTCATATTTCCATATCTTCGGCTGCAAATGTCATGTTCATAACAACGGTAAGAATCATCTAACCGCTTTCGAATCTAAATCAGATGATGGAATATTCTTAGGATATTCACCTGTTAGCAAAGCATTTCGTGTCTTCAATAACCAAACTCTAACTGTGGAAGAGTCAATTCATGTAGTTTTTGATGAATTTCTTGATATTGAGAATCACAAGGAATTAATTCAAAATCAGATGGAAAATATCCATCTCAAAGCTAATAATGATGAGCATTCATTTGAGAAGAACACTATAATTGAAAGACTTCATCTTATCGATCTGCTCAAAGTTAGAAGCACGGCTTATTGTTTTATTTGATCGCTTAAGGATCATTTGTGCTTAGATTAATTCACTCTGTCAATTATATTTGTTCTAAGATAGAAGAGTAAGCTCTTTGTAACTGTCAGACGGATTGTGTCTGAACAGATTGAGAGACTAGGAGTTTCAGTCTGGTAGTGGGGTAAATCCAGCTGAATCGGGGTTGTACAACAGGATTGTATTACTCAAAGTCTTCTAGTGAATCCTTCCTGCAAAGGAAGAAGGGGAGACGTAGAAGCGTTGTGCTTCGAACTTCTAGAAACAATTCTTGTGTCATTTACTTTCTACAATTTACCATTCAATTATTATTACTCACAAGTCCAGCAGATGTCTTCCACGCTATTATCAGTGTCTGTTGACTTGCAACTAATTGAGAAGCTACTGCAGCACTTAACAGTCTGTAGTAACAAAGAAGAATCAAATTTGAGTCTAGTGTTTATTCAACCCCCTTTCTAAACATTACTCCGATCCTAACAGTCCTTGTTTAAACCAAAAATTTCCTAAGTGATTAGGCTCAGGATGTTCGAGCTTGTTCGTTATTTTCTTAATTTATACAGGCAAGAAGTGATAAAAACACAATTTTGTTCATTAAGGAAAAGGGTTAAGGGAGCAAGCATAAAATCAGAAAATACAACCCTACCCTATCATTTGAATAGCTCGTCGGGAAGATCGTCATGACTGATTCTTGGTCCAAAAAGTTTGAAGAGGTGCCATCAGGTGGATAGCCCTTCGCCCCCAAATTGAAGAGAACAAGCTTCAAACCCATGCTCGAAGAATTTGGAGAAGCGGTCAGACATCGTGTTACCATACTCCTTGGACTTCAGAAAGTCGGCTTTTCTCTCCAGCCGAATTCCTCTATCCAAGCTTTGAAAGAAGCTTTTTCTTGAGCTTATTGCTCGGATAGAGTCTTGTTGATCTCTTCAAGATCAACCAATTTCTTCTCCAGTTCATCGGACTTTCTTCGCTTTTCCTCGAGAGCCTTTTGGACCACTTCTGAGCTTTTTTATCGTATATGGGCACCTCCTGTAGAAGGGCCATGTTCTTCTGCAAGTCCTCGCACATATGTTGGAACTGCTCCCGCTCCTTGTGTCGAGCAGCATTCTCCGCCCAAGTGGAGTGTAATCGGTTCAGGAGCTCGTCTGCCATCATGTGGGCCTGTGCAAAAATACAGAGGGGTAAGGAGCATGAACAAAAATACTTAGCAAATTCTGGGAAAAGAATCAAACTTGCCTTCACCAGAGAAGTAAAGAAGCCATTCACCAAATTGCAGACAGTTAACTCCCCGAGAAGCTTTCTGTCTGGAATGTTGGGGGAGAAGGAATGGATGGATTGAGAGGTTCTGGGGTCAGGTTTTTTCATGAAAGGGACATGAGGGGAATAGTCCAGTGGGGAACATGTTTTCACGGGGGCGGGCGAAGGTTACTTGGAGCAAAGGAAGATGCCGGTTGGGATGAAGCTCGGGGTTCGGGGGAGGAGTTGCGGGCATGGTCTTTTTAGCATGAGGGGTTCTCGAGGACGAACCCTGGCCATCGGGCACCGCCCTCTTACGAAGACGAGTAACCAAGGGTTCCCCGCCGGGTTGATCAGTGATGTCTATGATCGGGGAAGTGGGCGGATCACCGGAAAAGGCTCCACAACAGAGGGTGCTAGATCATTTGATCCGGATGCTTTCCTTGAAGCTTGGTTCTTCGAGGTCTTACCCTTCAAGTTGGCAAGAATCCTGCATCTGTTCATTTTCTCCTCTGTATAAAAGGGACAACGAAGTTAGTCTAGGCAATAATCATTATTCACAAGAAGGGGAATGTGCTATAGTCACTCACCGAGGGGCATGCGTAATGATACACCCTTCGGGCTCATCAAGAACATGTACACAGTCTGTCGTCAATAATCTCCGCCAGATCGTAACGTTGGTAACCTATTTTCCGATGAACGGACATATATAGTTCTTTTTCAATGAGACCCTTGATGAATTTAGCCCTCGATAGGCTTTCCCTCCACACCATTGGGAAGTCCCAAGGCTGAGATGGATGAGCAAAAAAGTAAAGTTTCTTCCACTCCTTTATTGAAGAGGGGTAGTTCTTGTGGAAATCGACCCCTGTTCTGGAAGATAAATAAAAAAGACACAATCCCTTCTTATTCAGTTGGAAGAAATAATGAAATAGCTCAGGAGTAGGAGTAAAACCTAAAAAAGAAAGAACAATAAAAAACGGCCAACAACCTATAACTGTTGGGGAACAATTGGCTGAGCGAAACAACAAAATAATTGCAACAGGAAGAAAGAAAGCAGGAATAGGAAAGCACAAGCCCCTTGAAATTTGGTCTAGATAAAAAGGGAAATAACCCTCGGGGGGTAAATGAGGGTGTAATCCAGAAGAGGGAGCAATAATGGAGGTACTCTCAGGAATTTCCCATTTAGCTCGGATGCAGGAGAGGTGTTGACCAATACTAATCCTCGACTCAAAGATTTCATACCAAGGGACCTTGACCGCAACCAAGCCCTGTTCAATACCATTTTGTTCGTTCTCCCTTTGAATAGATGAAGAATCGGAAGAACTATCCAAGGAAATAGGTAGAGGAGGAAGGTTGGAAGACCTTTCCCTCATAAAGGATCCATACTCATTGAATGCTCTCAAGGAGGAATCATCCAATGAGAAAGACATACTTGTTGATTGAATATTCTGGAATTCTGAAGAGAAGATGTTTGTTCGTCTTACGTTAGATCGGAAACAGACTGAAATAAGTGAGAAAATGAAGGAGAATGATGGCATATTTATAGGGGGACCAACTAAATCGTCATTTGTTCAGCACCATCCAAAAACAAATCGAATGAACGGTTACAAATGAGCCTCGAGAAACCAAACGTCATACGTCATTTTGAAGGGGTGAGGTTATGTCATCGGATGAATCAGTTCCTTTGGTAAAATCTCAAACGAGCGCCGAACTTGCTCGACATACTGGTCAAAGTGTAGCGAGAAACCCAGGTATAACTGACAAATCACCCGGTGCAGACGGTCATGCGATAATGGGGGCGAATTTCTCGGACAAGTCTTGAACTAATAAAGCCACGATCAGATGAGATCGTGGTCCACATTTTACGAACATTAACTTACGGGGTCACCACTACAAATACATCATGTTAGTCTCAGTTTAGGGGTTGAACTTTTTGGGCAAGAAAAGACTCCGAAGAGAGGATATTATATTTATTTGTTCGGTCTTTTACATTTATGCTTTATTGAAAGTTCTTATTAAAATATTGTGCACAAGTCCTCTAAATCCATACAAATTCATAGTGAAAATTTATACTCGACTAGGTCCGTGGTTTTTCCACATAAAAATTGTGGTCTCTTTCATTTATTTTTGCAACACACATATTACCGAACACAGAAAATAACGGAGAATATTGGCGTCGTCTGTGGGAAATATCGAGTTATTATGCTACTGTTAGTTTTAGTTTGATATTGTAAGGACCCCCGTGCCCTTAACACGTTATTAGTGTATTAACCCATGCATTGAGTGCATACAATCATATATGTAGGGGAAAAACCACTTACTACCATAGCAAAACATGCCAATAATAAAATTTCTTACATTATTCCATATAATGTCCAATTTCCCCCAACCAAGTCCACATACATATCATGCACCCTTATATTACACTAACATGTTCTCAATCATTTAGCAATTCAATAAATGATTGCATGCAACCCATAAATGAAGAGAGAAAGGCACATGCCCTTTTATACAAACCATATACACATATAGAAGTGCTCACATACGAGCATCAAATGAGTGTATGTGTATCAAATGTATAAAATACCCTACGCGATACCGGTACTGGTACTTCAGTCCTGGAAGCACCTCTAATCCATAGCTCGATCTCTACGCTAAGCTACCGTTGTACCTGTTCCACCTGCCCCAACAGAGACTGCCCCCACACGGGGTGAGCATACCAATCCCACCATTTCAATGATCACAGTACGTAATTTACAGAATATAAAACTGTAATTTAAAAAGATACTCCCTGTATAGTATCGTTACCATATAGGATTCCCCATACTGTCCCTGTTCTCAAAATAACCAAAACCATCAAATTCCCCAAATCAGTTAATCACCACATTGATTAACTAAAACCATTCCTGCCATACCAGTTCCATAATCAAATATGATTAAATCACTAAATGAAGGACCATAGATATCACATATATCTAACCAATGATTCCATAGTTCTATTTCATCGCTCGCTCCACAATAGCGGCATTTAAACATCACGCACGCTAAACAACAGCGGCGTCATAACTGATGTTCGCTCAAAGCGACAACATCCCCATCATTGCTCGCTCAAAAGCGGCAACATACAATTCGCAATGCCTATCCATTTATTGTAAATACAAATAACCATGCATTTCACAATTGCAATAATATAAAAGACTATGCTCGTACGTTATACATACCTTATGATTCCGTAGTCCGAACAAAACCTTGACAGAGTCCCACGACCCGATGAATTATGTGCTACCACATAAAATAACTCACAATAAAATATAAGCATGTAACCACGTGCCCAAGCACGTTTACAACCTCCAATTATATCGTCAATCCATGACGATTTACCATTGAAAAGACTCCGGGTGAAGCATGCGTACTACCCAAAACATTCCATTTTATATGTTTAGGGATAGCCAAAAGTTCAATTGAGTAGTCCATTTTATTAAAGTTTGGCTCCAACCATTCCATTTTAAAAGTGTAGCATTCCCAATGGAATGTAGACATTGCCCCGAAAATTGGCTAATTAAACCTCGATTCCAAAATCCCAACATTTGCCAAAATTTCCAAAAAAACACAAGAAATAAGGTCGCGATCGATCGTCGTTTACGCGCGATCGATCGCGAAACCTCACTGCCCAAAAAATTAAAACCGCGATCGATCACCAGATCTCGCAATCGATCGGCAAGACCTCCGCGATCAATCGCCCATTCATCGCGATCGATCACTGCGACTGTTCATCTTCACCCCCAAATCATTACCATGTCGCGATCGATCGGCGCTAAGCCGCGATCGATCGCGACCTGCGGGTTTCTGAAAAATTCGAGCTTTAATGATGTTTTCCACACCCAAACTCAAAACCAACACCCCACACTCCTTCAACACCTCCAATACTCCATTTAAAACCAATAAAAACACCAAAAACAGAACTTTGGATTTTTACAAAAAAATCCCCAAATTCCAAATCCAACCCAAAACCTAACCAAAACCCACAATACTACTATCAAAACGAAGATAAGAACGATGGGATGAATAATAACTGATTATCTTCGAGAAATCCGGCTCCCGAGCCGTGCTTCCAGCCATTTTCTCCCAAAAGGAAAAAAGAGGGGTTTGGGGAGAGGGGAAATCGCAGGTGAGAGGAGAGAGAGAGGGAGGAAAGTTCGTGCAATGACGAAACATCGAGTCCACTTGGTATATATAGTACCAAGACTCCAAAATACCAATTCCTCCACAAATACATCATGACTCATTAAAAATCATCTGTTTTCAATAATTATCTCTTCAATCTCAATTTTCAATACAAGCCCCAATACAAAGTACCCCGGACCCCAGATACCACCAAAACCCAATTCCAAGGTTTTTCACCACGATAAAAATCCAATCTCAAACTTTGGATCCAACGATCTTAAATACCCGATTTAACATCCTCGGGTGTCCCAACACCGCAATTAATTCATAATTGCCATAATTAAAATCCATTGAGGATCATTACCACACCGGGATTAACACCATTAATTCATGTGCATCACAATTACCCCCCACTAATAAAATTTCGTCCTCGAAATTTGCACAGGCCTACTCCACGTATCGGCGAGACCACATAATCCAAACGGATCTACATCGTCGAGTCATGAACATATCATGAACGACACACCAACTGCGAGGGCACCAACCTCGCACCAAAACCTGGAATGGAGTAAATCTCCCAGATCATCACCATCACAAAATAACGTCAGCATACCCCGATGCTAACCACCCAAAAGCAGTCAGTCAACCTTAACTGCTAACCAAACGAATCATTCGCGATTCCAAAATATAGATATCGCCCCAATGATATCTCTATGACTTAGCCAACGATGTTAAACATACATCGTTACTAAGGAAACCACCAGTACACAACAGTGTACCTCCCGCTTTCCAAATCCATCTCCATCAAAGGAGTAGTTGCACCACTTTGCAACACGGATCGGGCAACTCACGGCCACCGATCAACACAGAACACATCTCCAAAGATGTCTACATCCGTGTGTTCCAAGAAATCACATATTGGTCCAAACACACTATCGAGACTCCACAAGGTCTCAAGTTCCACAGAGGACATGCAAGACAATCTATTGCATTCTCATCACCTGTGTCGACAACGACACTCAACAAATCCGAACCTGGCCATCCCTCGTTGACCCTAGGATTCAACAATCCTAACACAGGAAGGCTATCGAACTATCCAGTAAGGAATTTCCATAACCCCAATACGACAATCCCTACTCAGAGGAAGTTAACCGAACCTCACGATCATTCCTCAGAATACATCATGCTATTGAGATTACCAATCTCAAGGTGCCACAATCTCTCCCCGTAGATTCATCCATCCAAGCATACTAATCCGATGCTCGACAAGAAAATGCTGGCATCCATATACACACACCTGTATACATGTCTAAGCACCGACACCACATGCATACTCAATGCACTCGGCTTGGGTATCTCTAATCACACCCACCGGCCCCAAAATACTACTGTCAATCCTTAGTTATTCTCGTCCAGCGGAGAATGATGATTGACGACCCAATGACCAATGGTGTTATTACAATATCAATACCACACAAACCGACTCATCGAGTCTTCAAAGATTTCCAAAAGGTAGATATATCAATACCGCCTTCCTCACAAGGAAAATGTCATGAACCATGACCCTCCAACCTTGAACCACCGTTCGGAAAATTTAGATATATTTATACCAAAATATATCCCGGAATCAATAAATACACAACTGGTTCAGAATAGTGCATCTATGTCGCTATTACCAAATCGAAATCCTATACACAACGTATACACATCTAACGATGCTCTGTACTAATGCCATAGTACTCCACATCTCGAGCATCTCCCCACAGACGCCTCTTCGTACGTCTCTAAAAAAAAAATACAAAGCCATTACTCAGTCCAACACCAGTAATGATTACCATGGCTGATTCACAATCAACCATCGACCAATACCAGCTGTCTCCACGACAATACGATCCAAATCTCTCCAAGAGATACAATCAATATAGTAGTGTCACACCACTAACTATATCCCACAATTCCAATTGTGCCCCCCATTGCATTCCATATGCAAGGATGCTCAACTGGAGCTAACAACAACTTGTCGACACTCACGTTGGTATTCCCAACAGAATCGAGCTGTCCCAGTACAAGTCCCTCAAAACATTTAACGTATAAACGTCTCGTGAGGAAATCCCTGCCTCAATCCTCATGCCACATAGTGGCTACAAGAGTCCACCATAAACCCTCATCGTATCATTATATGATTCACCAAACTCGGTTCCAACGAGCAGTATAATGGCTACAACAAGCACACTATAACACTACAACATTACCTGGCTAGCAGATCGCTGTCTCCTTAGGTTTATACCAAACCTACCAACGTATTACACGTTCTGCCCCGGTATACCATACCGTACAATCAATTAGAGTAGTGGGCCATCACCCAATATTTCTCTAATACTAATGTATAACGGACATCCCAGTGTCCTTACTCAACCACAATGCAATCCTAATCTATTAGGATTTATTCCACACTTTCATGTGTGGGATACGTCACATCTGTAAATACAAGTAGTTTCCTCAATAACTACTCCTATCACCAATCACTTGGCCATAGCCATCCCAACAAGTATACCCAAAGGCACCAATACTCGTAAAATATTTACCTCAAATACATGATGCGATATACTCACCTGTACAGTGCAACCATTGTTCATCGAGCAAACCTGCTCGGCATAATTGTCTCGTCAACCGGTGACGCAGACACCACCTTGTGCTCACCATCGGCACTCAAACCATTCGACTAAATACGCACACTCAGACATACTATTCATCGAAACGACGCTACACGTCTACATAGAACATCCACTATGTCATCGTCATCTCGTGATGGTACATATCAACGCATGACATCCAAAATAACATCGTCAACTCGTGATGGTACATATCAACGCATGACATCCAAAATAACATCATCAACTCGTGACGGTATATGTCAATGCATGACATTCACAATAATGCTAATAAAATAGCAACATACCATAACTCATCGCTAACAAGATAGCGGCATACCTGTGTCCATCGCCCAACAGCGGAACGCAAGCAGCACCCATCGCTCGAAGGTGGCATAATCTCGTGCTACGTACATAGCGGCATAACCCATCACTATAGAATCAGCGGCACGAACCCTCGCTATAGAATCAGCGGAATAGATCATTGCTATATATATATATCCGGCGGTATGAACCATCGCCTAAGAGGTAGCGGAATATACCATCGCTATATAGATACCCGACGACATGAACCATCGCCAATAGAATAGCGGAATGAACCATCGTTATATATACCCGGTGGCATAAACCATCACCAATAGAATAGCGGAATGAACCATCGCTATATAATACTCGGCGGCATAAACCATCGTCAATAGAATAGCGGAATGAACCATCGCTATATAATACCCGGTGGCAGGAATAGCGGAATGAACCATCGCTATATAATACCCGGAAGCATGAATCATCGCCAATAGAATAGCGGAATGAACCATCACTATATAATACCCGGCGGCATGAACCATCGCCAATAGAATAGCGTCATGATATCCCTCGCTATAAAGCGACAAATATCCCTCTTCGCTACCTTGCTTCGACATACCAGCGGCATAATATCCCTCCCTTATGCGGCAAATATTCTTCAATACTATCATATGACAGCGAAAAGCTCATCGCTTCGCCATATTAGCGGTGTAATATCTCTCGCTATAAGCGGCAAATATTCTTCATCACGATGGTATGACAGCGGCACCAATACACCTCGTTACGACATACCAGCGGCAATTAATATCCCTCGCTATAATATGACAGCGGCGTGTTCTTTGCTTCGACATATTAGCGGCAAATATTCTTTCATCGCTACGGTATGACAATGGCAATTATCATCGCTTCGACATGACAACGGCATCATCTCTTCGACGTGACATCGGCATGTACCATCGCTTCGACACGACAACGGCATCATCGCTTCGACATGTCAGCGGCAATATCAGGAATGTATCACTTTGTTCCGCAGGCTCAAGAGGTACTCCCATGTACTTGCCACTTTGCCCCGTAGGCTCAAGAGGTGATCCCCCGTACATGTGCACTTTGCCCATTGGACTCAAGAGGTGATCCCCATTCCACAAAGTCTCATCCATATCCCATATGACCCTGCAACCACCATGGTTAGCAACAGCATATTCCAATTATGAACATATATCATAAACGCACATAAGCAATATAGCTGTGTCACACAACAGTAACTACCATTGTGCATAAGTATGTGCTTCCCATTTCTATCAACATGTTCCTAGGCCCTCAACAACCCCAAAGAGCAAACCTGGCTCTGATACCACTAACGTAAGGACCCCCGTGCCCTTAACCCGTTATTAGTAGATTAACCCATGCATTGAGTGAATACAATCATATATGTAGGGGAAAAACCACTTACTACCATAGCAAAATATGCCAATAATAAAATTTCTTACATTATTCCATATAATGTCCAATTTCCCCCAACCAAGTCCACATACATATCATGCACCCTTATAATACACTAACATGTTCTCAGTTCATTTAGCAATTCAATAAATGATTGCATGCAACCCATAAATGAATAGAGAAAGGCACATGCCCTTTTATACAAACGATATACACATATAGAAGTGTTCACATACGAGCATCAAATGAGTGTATGCGTATCTAATGAATAAAATACCCTACACGATACCGGTACTGGTACTTCAGTCCTGGAAGCACCTCTAATTCATAGCTCGATCTCTACGCTGAGCTACCGTTGTACCTGTTCCATCTGCCCCAACAGAGACAGCCCCCACATGGGGTGAGCATACCAATACCACCATTTCAATGATCACAGTACGTAATTTACAGAATATAAAACTATAATGTAAAAAAGATACTCCCTGTATAGTATCGTTACCATATAGGATTCCCCATACTGTCCTTGTTCTCAAAATAACCAAAACCATCAAATTCCCAAAATCAGTTAATCACCACAATGATTAACTAAAACCATTCCTGCCATACCAGTTCCATAATCAAATATGATTAAATCATTAAATGAAGGACCATAGATATCACATATATCTAACCAATGATTCCATAGTTCTATTTCATCGCTCGCTCCACCATAACAGCATTTAAACCTCACGCACGCTTAACAGCAGCAGCGTTGATAGGGTTGATTATTACGCGTATTTGGGCTTTGATTTATATATATTTTCGTGTAGATTCCGTGAAGATGTTATGCTTTTTGGTATTTATTTGATTGTTTCAGAAATCTAGGTGGAATGTGGAAGAATTGAGCTACAAGGAAGAAAACGTATCAAATCAAGCCAATAAATGAAGAATTTGAATTCGGACATTCTCGATCAATCGGAACAGGAGGTCGATCGATCGACAAAGGCAGAAGTTTTGGCCAACATTAAATTTCAGAGCTCGATCGATCGGAATCACCAGCTCAATCTGTTGGGATATGCCCTAAGACATGTCATTGGATGATTGTTTTGACATACAATGTTTATGATTTTATGAATGGCAATTCATTATTATATATTATTCGTTTAACTGTGCAATGTGAATTAATATATGTTAATGTCCTTAGAATAATATTGTATTATTCTTAAACATTGTCCCTAGTCAAGTATTATCATGAAAAGGGATAATGATAATACGTAGAGACTATTATGTGTTGATTGGTGAATTGTTCATTGATATGAGATATCAAATCAACACATGGGTACATGTTAGAGAACGATGTACTGGACAGACCCACCATGAGAATGCCACATGGATAGTTATATGAGTGTCATAAGCAATTCTCATAGTGATAATAATGTATGTACGCCTTACGACTTGTGATCATCAGAGATCCTAACATAAGGAGTTATGTATCTTGATATTGTCAAACGTTACCCGTAACAGGGTAAACTATAAAGGCGACTATTGGATACACTACGAATTATGTAGAGGGATGTTGACTGATCGAGATAGGATTTGTCCCTCCTATATAACAGGAGATGTGTTTGGCCCTTGATCAAGTGAGAACTAAAATGCATGGCCATGCTCGAATGAGTCGATATGAGATATCGAGCTTATTCGTTTATTCTAGTTCTACTTGGGGATCAAGAAATAAAGATTGAATATACGAGTATGAATATTCCATGACTCGTGTTCAATCTAAACACAAAGGACAAAGGGATTAAGTTACATGGTTAATATTATCACAAGTTCTAAAGGTTATGTCGAGTCATTGACATTCTTGTAATTTGGGTAGCCTTGATGTTTTGCTAGACACCGCTCTTTGCTTGTAACGTAAAATGAGATTTTATGTCACTGCCAACATTACAAGATCCTATCGGGTCGCACAAAAGATTAAATCGAGAAGAAAAATTAAATTCATGGGATGAATTAAATAATTAAGAGGAGTCTTAATTAATAAATATAAGGATTAAATTAAAATCATGGGCTTGAGCCCATGAGGCTTTATGAAAGCTTTTTAATTAAATCATATATAATTAGTAAACAAGGTTAATGAGACTTAACACTTTATATCATCAAAACCTAAAAGCTCTCAAGCTTTAAAACCAAACAACCGCCGCCTCCTTCCTCCTTCATCTTCACGGCCGACGTGAATAGTGGTGACCGGAACGGCTGTCGTTTAATCGGTTTTGAATCGTAGGGTTGGTTTTGGTTCAAGAATAAGTCTAGCAACTTGTTCTTGAACATCCCTTGTTCGTTTAATCGTGTGGATACCATTGAGGCAAGACCTTGGAGGTGTTGCACGTGACTCGGGATCGTTGGACGTGGTGCTCCCTGGAATCTGCTCAAACACGCTACAAGGGTGAGACTTTTGTAATCCTTTATCCGATATGATAACCTATGTATAGATCCGGTGTCTTGTAATCCATAAATTTTTATATTCCGCTGCGTAAGATGCTTGATGGATTACTTACAGTGGTATCAGAGCCAGGTTCAAGGCTCATATCAGATTTATGTGATTAAATTGTTTTAATCATATTAGAACTATTATTGCATGCTATTTAAAACTCTATGAACATATATGATATGTTAATATTAAGTTTGTAAAATTATAATGAAATTATATTTGATATAATGATGTTTAATGTATACGATACACGAAGCGAACAATCGAACCCGTAACAAGTTGTTTTCGGCCACCACCTATGCATTTGACCCACGGCTTAGCCACGTGAGGGCTAGGGGTTCGGACTCCTATGCTCGAGATGGCCTAGTCATTGTGGCTCATGTTCATGCATGGAGGTTTCGAGACATGGATGAGTTTTGAACTCTTTGGCTCGATAATGGTTCACACATGCATGGATAAGTGGCTTCACCACGTGAGAGCTAGGGTTTTCGAACCCTTGGCTCGAGATTGTTGAGCCACCACTGTGCATGGCCTGACCATGATTCGTGGCTCATGAATTCCGGCGTTTCGAACAAGTTGGCTCGATGGAAACACAAGGAGCAAGGCGGCTAGGGTTAGACCCTAGCGCTACCGCCGATCGCTCAATCGTTCGGCCATGGGCTAGGGTTTCGAACCCTAGGCCCATACATGGTCCAGCCGTGTGGTTAGATGGGTCGGACCCATTTGGTTCATGTTTTGAGTCACATTAAGTTCGTGGCATGTGATGTCCCGAGCGTACGATAATTTTTCAAAATTTTATTTTACAGTTTTAATTAGAATTAAGTTTTAAAATGTTTAGAAATTAATTAATTAAATGTTAAAGCATGTTTTATGTGTTGTTTGAGCATGGTGCATGGTTATAGCCCTTTGACCTATTAGATAGGATTTGTGAATGTTTGTAATTTATAATACGACCTGCGTGTCGTGCCTTCACTATTTTATTCTAAATGTTATCCATCCCCTATGTTCCCCTCGAATGTGAATCGAGGAATTCTATATCTTGTAAATAGTATAGTTTATTTGTTGATGGTGATCAATGAAGATGGAGCATCGTGCCGGGATGAGGAGGCCATTCACAAATTGGAGCCAAAGGAAGGTGCTTGTGAAGTTACCTTAGGTTGACTCATAGGATTTTCTCATTGGCTTGAGAAAATCGCTAGTAGGGGCTATAACCATGTCACGTTTAATTATGTATGTTGATGCATGATTTATCTTATGTTTTAGATTGATAATTGTATTACACATATATGTAGATATGTATACACCTATATGTATTGGACATATTTTAAATTATCAAACTAATCATGAGATCAATAAATCCCTCTAAAATATTAAGTTTTAGATGCCTTCCAAAATTAAAAGTACTCGTCAAAAACTTCGATTGTACATGTGTGGGTTTGCCAAAGCAAAGCACCGTGATATCCGTTATACTTTAAATTGGGTACAACTTAACTAGGTTATCTCAATAGGATTGGGAACCTAGAGGCATGGGTTGGATAATAATTCATTTGATGAATTGAACAAAGCGTTGTTCATCCAACTATCCAAGAATTACATGTGATGTAATTGACAAAGTGTTGTCTACCTAAATAACCGAGTCTTGGGCGATTAGCCAAAGCTAACTCAAGATTAGGCGAAATATGGATCTTGGCCCACTAAAGGTTTCGAGGGTTGATATTTTTTAAAAACAAAATAGTGGGAGTATCATTTAATATAAGACCATGTTAAATGATTAAATCATAAACTTATTTTGCATATTTATATTGTAGATATCCATGGCAACTAACAACGTAACAAGCACATTATCACTGCGATCGGTCCTTGAGAAGGACAAACTAAATGGGACAAATTTCCTAGACCGGCATAGGAACTTGAGGATAGTCCTCAAACAAGAAAAGAAAAATATGTCCTAGAGGAACCCTTACCTGCTGAGGAACCTCCCCTGACAGCTACTAGAGCCGATAAAGATGCTTACAAGAAGCATCAAAGTGACGCACTTGATGTTGGGTGCCTTATGCTTGCCACCATGAACTCTGAGCTTCAGAAGCAACATGAGGAAATGGAGGCGTTCGATATGATCGAACACTTAAAGCAATTGTACCAACAACAAGCTAGACAAGAGAGGTATGACGTCTCTAAAGCGTTGTTCCAGTGCAGGATGGTAGAGGGAAGCCTAGTTAGAACTCATGTACTCAAGATGATTGGGTACATTGAGAATCTAGAGAAGCTGGGTTTTCCATTGGACCAAGAGTTGGCCACCGATGTGATCTTGCAATCGTTGCCTGAGAGCTTCAGTCAATTTGTAGTAAATTACAATATGACTGACATGGAAAAGACTCTACCACAATTGCTTGGTATGTTGAGAACATATGAAGCGAATACAAAGAAGACTAAGGCCACAATGTTCTTATTGTGAATAAGGGCAAAGGAAAGGCCAAAGCTAAAGGCAATAAGAAAGCAAAGAAGGTCTTTGTTAAATCTAAGCCAAAGTCTTATGCACTGAAGCCAAAGGGAGGGATAGCAAAGGAAGTGAACTGTTTCCATTGCAGTGAGACCGGTCATTGGAAAAGGAACTGCAAAGTATATCCGGAGGATCTCAAGAAGGGAAGTGTGACTTCCACTTCAGTATTTTTGTTATAGAAGTCAATTTATCTACTTCTTCATCATGGGTATTAGATACTGGATGTGGATCTCACATTTGTGTAAATGTGCAGGACCTCAAAAAGAGTAGATTGTTGACAAAAGGCGAAGTTGATCTCCGAGTTGGAAATGGAGCAAGAGTTGCTGCATTAGCTGTAGGAGATTATCATTTATCTTTGCCTTCTGGTTTATCGTTGATTTTAAAAGATTGTTATTTTGTGCCTTCAATTACCAAAAACATTATTTCTATTTCTTGTTTGGACAAGTATGGATTCTCATTTATTATAAAGGACAACTGCTGTTCCATTTATTTAAATGATATGTTTTATGCTAATGCACAAATGGTGAATGGTCTTTATTTACTAAATCTTGATATGCCTGTCTATAACATAAATACTAAAAGGATTAAAAATAATGATTGTTATCCGACTTATCTCTGGCATTGTCGCTTGGGCCATATAAATGAGAACCGCATATCTAAACTTCATAAGGATGGAGTATTGGATTCATTTGATTTTGAATCATATGAAACATGCGAATCTTGTTTAATGGGCAAGATGACTAAAGCCCCTTTCAAAGGACATGTTGAAAGGGCAAATGTTTTATTGGGACTAATACATAGTGATGTATGTGGACCAATAAGTACACAAGCTAGAGGTGGTTTTCAATACTTCGTTACATTTACTGATGACCTCAGTAGATATGGGTATGTGTACCTAATGAAGCATAAGCATGAAACCTTTGAAAAGTTCAAAGATTTCAAGAATGAAGTACAAAACCAACTTGGCAAAAGTATCAAAATCCTTCGATCTGATCGAGGAGGTGAATACATAAGCCAAGAGTTTCATGACTATCTAAAGGAGTGTGGGATAGTCCCACAACTCACTCCTCCGTAAACTCCACAATGGAATGGTGTATCCGAGAGGAGAAATCGAACCTTGTTGGACATGGTTAGATCAATGATGAGTCATGCAGATCTTCCGATATCGTTTTGGGGACACACTCTAGAAACAGCGATTTTCTTACTGAACCGTGTTCCATCTAAATCGGTGGAAAAGACACCATATGAGATATGGACTGGGAAGCGTCCTAGTATGTCTTTTATGAAGATTTGGGGTTGTGAGGCTTTCGTTAGACGTCGCGCCACTAACAAACTTGGACCCAAATCTGATAAGTGTTTATTTGTGGGGTATCCTAAGGAAACGAAAGGATATTATTTATATTATCCCACCGAGAACAAAGTAGTTGTTGCTCGGACTGGTGTATTTCTTGAAAGAGAATTTATTTCTAGAAAAACCAGTGGGAGAAAAATAGAACTTAGTGAAGTTCAACCACAAGAAAACACTGAACCTGAGATTGATATGGAAACAGAGCAGGCACCGCAAGCTGTTGTGGAAGAAGTACCTGCTCAAGAGACACAAGCCCAGCGTAGGTCTGTAAGAGAACACCGGGAGCCACAGAGATATGGATTTCTTGTGACTCAACAAGGTGACTTACTACTTATTGATGAGGATGAGCCGTCATCTTATCAACAAGCTATAATGGGCACTGACTCTGAGAAATGGCAAGAGGCCATGAAATCTGAGATGGAATCCATGTATGCAAACCAAGTATGGACTTTGGTTGATCCACCTGAAGGGGTACGACCCATAGGGTGCAAATGGATTTTCAAGAAAAAGACCGATATGAATGGTAATGTAAAAACCTATAAAGGTCGGCTGGTTGCAAAATGATTCAAACAAATTCATGGTATTGACTATGATGAAACCTTTTCACCAGTGGCCATGGTTAAATCCATAAGGATCTTACTTGCAATAGCTGCATTTCATGATTATGAAATCTGGCAGATGGATGTCAAAACAGCTTTCCTTAATGGAAATCTGCTCGAGGATGTGTACATGACACAGCCCGAGGGTTTTGTCGATCCAAAGGATGCTGGAAAGATATGCAAGCTACAACGATCCATTTATGGATTGAAGCAAGCTTCTCGGAGTTGGAATCTTTGTTTTGATGATGCAATCAAAGAGTTTGGTTTTATCAAAAACGTAGATGAACCTTGTGTCTACAAGAAGGTCAGTGGGAGCATAATCATTTTCCTAGTGTTGTATGTAGATGACATACTTCTCATTGGGAATGATATCCCTACCTTACAATCTGTAAAGATTTGGCTAGGGAATTGCTTTTCGATGAAAGACTTGGGAGAAGCCACCTATGTATTAGGAATCAAGATCTATAGAGATAGATCGAGAAGGCTTCTTGGCCTAAGTCAAAGTACATACATAGACAAAGTGCTTAAAAGGTTTAGCATGCAAGAATCAAAGAAAGGATTCATGCCTATGACACATGGTATATATCTCTCGAAGGAACAGTGTCCTTCAACACCAGATGAGAGACAACGCATGAGCAAGATTCCATATGCGTCAGCTATCGGATCCATCATGTATGCCATGATATGTACTCGTCCCGATGTATTGTATGCTTTGAGCATGACGAGAAGATATCAAGTTGATCCAGGTGAAGGTCACTGGATTGCTGTCAAGAATATCCTGAAGTACTTGAGAAGAACTAAGGATACATTCTTGATTTATGGAGGTGAGGAAGAGCTCAATGTAATGGGTTACACTGATGCAAGCTTCCAAACCGACAAAGATGATTTTCGATCGCAATCTGGATATGTGTATTGCCTAAATGGAGGTGATGTGAGCTGGAAGAGTTCAAAGCAATAGACAGTAGCCGATTCTACAACGGAAGCTGAGTATATTGCTGCCTCGGATGAAACAAAGGAAGCTGTTTGGATCAGGAAGTTCATTTCTGAACTTGGAGTGGTGCCTAGCATTAAAGATCCGATAGAACTCTATTGTGACAACAATGGAGCGATCGCATTGGCTAAGGAACCTAGATCTCACCAAAGATCCAAGCACATACTTAGGCGTTTCCATTTCATTCGAGAAATCGTTGAAAGGGGAGATGTTAAAATATGCAAAGTACCAATAGATGATAACGTATCTGACCCATTGACGAAGCCACTGTCACAGCAGAAGCATGATCGTCATACTAGATCTCTAGGCATTAGGTATATGTCTGAGTGGTCTTAGTGCAAGTGGGAGATTTGTTGGGATATGCCCTAAGACATGTCATTGGATGATTGTTTTGACATACAATGTTTATGATTTTATGAATGGCAATTCATTATTATATATTATTCGTTTAACTGTGCAATGTGAATTAATATATATGTTAATGTCCTTAGAATAATATTGTATTATTCTTAAACATTGTCCCTAGTCAAGTATTATCATGAAAAGGGATAATGATAATACGTAGAGACTATTATGTGTTGATTGGTGAATTGTTCATTGATATGAGATATCAAATCAACAGATGGGTACATGTTAGAGAACGATGTACTGGACAGACCCACCATGAGAATGCTACATGGATAGTTATATGAGTGTCATAAGCAATTCTCATAGTGATAATAATGTATGTACGCCTTACGACTTGTGATCATCAGAGATCCTAACATAAGGAGTTATGTATCTTGATATTGTCAAACGTTACCCGTAACAGGGTAAACTATAAAGGCGACTATTGGATACACTACGAATTATGTAGAGGGATGTTGACTGATCGAGATAGGATTTGTCCCTCCTATATAACAGGAGATGTGTTTGGCCCTTGATCAAGTGAGAACTAAAATGCATGGCCATGCTCGAATGAGTCGATATAAGATATCGAGCTTATTCGTTTATTCTAGTTCTACTTGGGGATCAAGAAATAAAGATTGAATATACGAGTATGACTATTCCATGACTCGTGTTCAATCTAAACACAAAGGACAAAGGGATTAAGTTACATGGTTAATATTATCACAAGTTCTAAAGGTTATGTCGAGTCATTGACATTCTTGTAATTTGGGTAGCCTTGATGTGTTGCTAGACACCGCTCTTTGCTTGTAACGTAAAATGAGATTTTATGTCACTGCCAACATTACAAGATCCTATCGCGTCGCACAAAAGATTAAATCGAGAAGGGAAATTAAATTCATGGGATGAATTAAATAATTAAGAGGGGTCTTAATTAATAAATATAAGGATTAAATTAAAATCATGGGCTTGAGCCCATGAGGCTTTATGAAAGCTTTTTAATTAAATCATATATAATTAGTAAACAAGGTTAATGAGACTTAACACTTTATATCATCAAAACCTAAAAGCTCTCAAGCTTTAAAACCAAACGGCCGCCGCCTCCTTCCTCCTTCATCTTCACGGCCGACGTGAATAGTGGTGACCGGAACGGCTGCCGTTTAATCGGTTTTGAATCGTAGGGTTGGTTTTGGTTCAAGAATAAGTCTAGCAACTTGTTCTTGAACGTCCCTTGTTCGTTTAATCGTGCGGATACCGTTGAGGCAAGACCTTGGAGGTGTTGCACGTGACTCGGGATCGTTGGACGTGGTGCTCCGTGGAATCTGCTCAAACACGCTACAAGGGTGAGACTTTTGTAATCCTTTATCCGATATGATAAGCTATGTATAGATCCGGTGTCTTGTAATCCATAAATTTTTATATTCCGCTGCGTAAGATGCTTGATGGATTACTTACACAATCGATCGAGAGAGGCAGAGAGTTGGCAAGAAAATGTGAAGAAAGCTCGATCGATCGGAAGCTTCATCTCGATCGATCCAGCAAGGCAGAGAAACTCATACTCGGAAGCTGAAGGCACTCGATCGATCGAGACATATCAACCGATCGATCGAGAGGCAGAATTTTCTGAAAATAAAAGTCTTGATTTGGTTTGATTTTTGGAAACACTTCAATATCTCCCCTCCTCTATAAATAAGGAAAAGAGGCACGAAAATTGGATCAATAATTCTGAATAAAGTCAGACCTAAATAATAATTCTTTAGCCACCTTTCATCTACCCGGAACAATAGAAGGTTGAAGAATCCTTTGAAGTGCAAGGAAGGAAGCGAGAGAAGAAAGATCGTTCAACGCACGAAGTCGCTCCTACTTTTATCGTATTTCTAAACTCTAGATTAATTTGATTTTCATATTTATTTGATGTTTTTGAGGTTGAGAGGCGATTAAGCATCTTATTAATTTGATTTGAATTTAATTGAGTTTATTCTATCAAGTTTAAGGAATTTTGTGTTTGAATCTTTGATTTGGTTGTGTTTGAGTGAATCAATATCTTTTGTTCATGAATTATATGCTTCATGCTATCAAAGCCTAGCTACCTTTGATTGAAATTGTGAATTATAATTGAGATCGAGAGATAAAATTATAATACGCTAAAATAATTCATGTTTTATGTTTAAGATTTAGATCGAGAGATTAAATCACATACGTGGTCACTTTAAATTGAAATATTTAAAGATCAACGGTTTTCACAGAGACTTATTCGGTATTAAATTGGTTTAAGTGAACGAGAGTTACTTGTGTCAATTTATTACTAGTTTCAATACAGCTCGAGAGAGTGTATTGATTATATTCGGAAATCCGTCACCTTAAGAATTGATTGATAAGTAATTGTTTTAACAAACAAATCACTGACGATACACAATTGAACAAACATCTTGATAGATTTCTTGAGCGGAATTCCTTTGCATCTTCAAAGGAGTTGTGTTAGTTTTGAGCTTTTAATTCTTTAGTTTAATTAGTTAAGTAATCATCTTTTCCGTAGGTGAAATATAGTTTTGCTAATTTTATTTGGTACTTATATGTTAGTCCCTGTGGGTTTGACATCCTTTCTTATATATCACTATACTAAAACATGACACCGTGCACTTGCGGTAGAATCGCTACACTGAGAATTTTCTGTTTAAAAAAATAAGCGATTAAGTTTTCGGCGCCGTTGCCGGGGACTAATTTGTATAATATCATACGAGATTAGTTAATTGTAATTTAGCCATTATTTTTTTTGTTTTTGTTTTGTTTGTCACTTTTGACCGTTGGATTTACTACAGTAGCTTTTCTCCTTTTGGTTTATTTTTACAGGTAGTCATTTTATTGGTGCATGCTAAGGAGTAGCAACCCCACACTTGAGCCGTTTGACCCAGAAATCGAGCGTACGTATCTAAGTAAAAGAAGGGAAGCTCGAGCAATGGCTAACAACAATCAAGAAGGGGGCGTGAACAATGAAGCACTGAATCCAAGGTCAATGATGGATTATGCTCAACCAGCTTTTCATGGACCATTATCAAGTATTACGAGGCCAACCATCCAAGCCAACAATTTCGAGATAAAGCCGGCCATAATACAGATGATCCAGCATTCCGTGATGTTCGGAGGAGTAGCCACTGATGACCCGAACGCTCACATCTCCAACTTCTTGGAAATTTATGACACTTTCAAACATAATGGCGTTTCTGACGACGCCATCAGGTTAAGGTTATTTCATTTCTCATTAAAAGATAAAGCTAAAGCTTGGTTGAACTCTTTACCTACATGATCGATAACAACTTGGGAGGGGATGACACAAGCATTCTTGTCCAAATACTTTCCCCCTTCCAAAACGGCAAAGATGAGGAATGATATCACCACATTCGGGCAATACGACCCTGAAACACTATATGAGGCGTGGGATCGTTTCAAAGATTTGCTTAGCAGATGCCCACACCATGGTCTTCCTATTTGGCTCCAGGTACAGATTTTTTATAACGGTTTATTTTCATCTAACCGTTCTATGATAGATGCAGCCTCAGGAGGATCCATTATGCCCAAAACACCGGAAGCAGCGTATGAACTCTTAGAAGAGATGGCTTCTAACAGCTATCAATGGCAATCGGAGAGGAACGTGCCAAAGAAACCAGCTGGAGTTCACCAAATTGATGACATCACTGCTCTTTCGGCACAGTTGGAAGCGCTGAACAAAAAGATAGATAGCATGAGCATGACAGCAATGCAAGCTCAAGTTATCACTTGCGAACTATGTGGAAGCAATCATCCAAGCACTGAGTGCCAGGCAAGTAATCCATTCATTCAATCTAATGAGTCAGTGAATTATGTAGGAAACAGGCAGCCCAACAACCCATACTCCAATACTTACAACCCGGGATGGAGAAATCATCCGAACTTGCAATGGTCCAACCAAAACAACGTGTTGAACCCACAACAACAACCGGGGAATGTGCCTAAGCCGAGTATGGAGGAACTCTTGACCAAGTTAATTTCATCGACTGGAACAAGGATGCAAAATCTGGATGCATCTATAAAAAACTTGGAGGTTCAGGTGGGGCAACTAGCAGCTATAATTCATGGACGAGCTCAAGGGACACTACCTACTGATACGGTGAAAAACCCAAAGGAGCAAGCTAAAATGGACCACTGAGACGGAGGTGAAAGTCCAGCTTGGGACTATAAATCAAGAACTCTTTCTTAACCCTTTGCTTTGTTTATTTTGGTTTGTTTTTGTTTTTTTGTTTTCTTGATTTTGGCGAGACTTCATGCGTGCTGTGAAGTGTTCCAGTACCACCTCCGGAGCATGATGAGGATGACGATCACTGACGATCGTCGTCGAGGTATGTGCTTTGCTTTTGCACTTATTGTTTCCCATACATTGAGGGCAATGCATGTACTAAGTTTGGGGGGGTGTCTACTGATTTCTGTTGTCTTGTGTTACTTCCTTGCATGACTAATCTAGCATGAGATTAGGTCGTTTTTGGGCATATAAAAAAAAATTTCTCGAAAATGAGTTCATCATTTAGAAATAATGAATTAGAATTGCAATGGTATTACATGATGATATTAATCCCCATCTCAACTTAAGTCTTGAAGATTTTGACTTGTTTGTGAATATCTTAGGTTAAGTTAATATTTCAAAAATTGAGGAATATTTTGAGCACTTTTGGCTCATGATTGAGTGAATTGTATATTGGAACAATTTTGTTAACTATGATTTATCTTGAGGATCTTAAAACACTTTAGAACCTAGTTGAGAGCACTTTGAGGCGAAATTTTATAGTTAGGAACTAGACTTGGAAATGATTTAGGCGATCTTTGGACCGTTTGAGCCTTTCAAGCTTACCATGTTTATATCAATCTCTAGTTCCCAAATTTGAGCATAAATGATAAAAGAATGGAGTATGTTTGACATACTATTAGCCCCCATTCAACATTTTTTTTGGCAACCTCATTATACCCACCTACTTGAGCCTAAATGGAAGATTTGTATCTTGACCTTAAGGGAGTATAATGATTCTCTAGATGCACTTGAATTGCTAAACTATGATGAGCTTATTGTTCAAAAAATTTGATGAATGAGAAAAGAAAAAGATAGAAAAAGCCTTGAGAAAAAAGTGAATAAATAAGACTCAAAGTGGCCAAGGCTAGAAAAAAAAAGAAGAAGAGCTCAAAGTGTGCTAAAAATTTTTGAATCTTCTATGATTATACTCTCTTCTTTGTATTTCCCTATCTTTTCTTTGAAGCCAAACACCTAGGCCAAACATTACAAGATTTAAAAGACCTATTAATCCAAGTCTAGGGAATAACTACATTAGTGGAGAAGTGTTTGAAAAGTAGGCTTATGAAGTGTTTAAAAGTAAATCTTGATTTTGAGTTTAATAGCACTATTTGATCCTAAAAGTATATATGAAACTCATGATTGACATGAACACACACGCACGTTCCGCTTTTGCGATATATTGCTAGGCTTAGGAGAAAACACTTCTTATTAATTTTTGGATAGACTTATGATTGAAGTGTTAGTGGGATTTCTGAGCTTCTACGTTTGAGTTGCTAAGTTAATTCATTCAAAGTACTGATGATGAACTTTACATTTTGATCTTAATGTTTGCTCGAGGACGATCAAATCTAAGTTTGGGGGAGTTGATAGGGTTGATTATTACGCATATTTGGGCTTTGATTTATATATATTTTCGTGTAGATTCCGTGAAGATGTTATGCTTGTTGGTATTTATTTGATTGTTTCAGGAATCTAGGTGGAATGTGGAAGAATTGAGCTACAAGGAAGAAAACGGATCAAATCAAGCTAATAAATTAAGAATTTGAGTTCTGACTTCTCGATCAATCGGAACAGGAGGTCGGTCGGTCGATCGATTGACAAAGGCAGAAGTTTTGGCCAACATTAAATTTCAGAGCTCGATCGATCGGAATCACCAGCTCGATCGATCGAGAGAGGCAGAGAGTTGGCAAGAAAATGTGAAGAAAGCTCGATCGATCGGAAGCTTCATCTCGATCAATCGAGCAAGGCAGAGAAACTCATACTCGGAAGCTGAAGGCGCTCGATCGATCGAGACATATCAACCAATCGATCGAGACGCAGAATTTTCTGGAAAAAAAAAGTCTTGATTTGGTTTGATTTTTGGAAACACTTCCATATCTCCCCTCCTCTATAAATAAGGAAAAGAGGCACGAAAATTGGATCAATAATTCTGAATAGAGTCAGACCTAAATAATAATTCTTTAGCCGCCTTTCATCTACCCGGAACAAGAGAAGGTTGAAGAATCCTTTGAAGTGCAAGGAAGGAAGCGAGAGAAGAAAGATCGTTCAACGCACGGAGTCGCTCCTACGTTTATCGTATTTCTAAACTCTAGATTAATTTGATTTTCATATTTATTTGATGTTTTTGAGGTTGAGAGACGATTAAGCATCTTATTAATTTGATTTGAATTTAATTGAGTTTATTCTATCAAGTTTAAGGAATTTTGTGTTTGAATCTTTGATTTGGTTGTGTTTGAGTGAATCAATATCTTTTGTTCATGAATTATATGCTTCATGCTATCAAAGCCTAGCTACCTTTGATTGAAATTGTGAATTATAATAGAGATCGAGAGATAAAATTATAATACGCTAAAATAATTCATGTTGTATGTTTAAGATTTAGATCGAGAGATTAAATCACATACGTGGTCACTTTAAATTGAAAGATTTAAAGATCAACGGTTTTCATAGAGACTTATTCGGTATTAAATTGGTTTAAGTGAACGAGAGTTACTTGTGTCAATTTATTACTAGTTTCAATACAGCTCGAGAGTGTGTATTGATTATATTCGGAAATCCGTCACCTTAAGAATTGATTGATAATTAATTGTTTTAACAAACAAATCACTGACGATACACAATTGAACAAACATCTTGATAGATTTCTTGAGCGGAATTCCTTCGCATCTTCAAAGGAGTTCTGTTAGTTTTGAGCTTTTAATTCTTTAGTTTAATTAGTTAATTAATCATCTTTTTCGTAGGTTAAATATAGTTTTGCTAATTTTATTTGGTACTTATACGTTAGTCCCTGTGGGTTCGACATCCTTTCTTATATATCACTATACTAAAACTTGACACCGTGCACTTGCGGTAGAATCGCTACACTGAGAATTTTCTGTTTAAAAAAATAAGCGATCAAGCGTCATAACCGATGTTCGCTCAAAGCGACAACATCCCCATCATTGCTCGCTCAAAAGCGGCACCATACAATTCTCAATGCCTATCCATTTATTGCAAATACAAATAACCATGCATTTCATAGTTGCAATAATATAAAAGGCTATGCTCATACGTTATACGTACCTTATGATTCCGTAGTCCGAACCAAACCTTGACTGAGTCCCACGACCCGATGAATTATGTGATACCACATAAAATAACTCACAATCAAATATAAGCATGCAACCACGTGCCCAAGCACGTTTACAACCTCCAATTATATCGTCAATCCATGACGATTAATCATTGAAAAGACTCTGGGAGAAGCATGCATACTACCCAAAATATTCCATTTTATATGTTAAGGGATAGCCAAAAGTTCAATTGAGTAGTCCATTTTATTAAAGTCGGGCTCCAACCATTCTATTTTAAAAGTATCATTCACAATGGAATGCAGACATTGCCCCGAAAATCGGCTAATTAAACCTCGATTCCAAAATCCCAACATTTGCCAAAATTTCCAAAAAAAACACAAGAAATAGGGCCGCGATCGATCGTCGTTTACGCGCGATCGATCGCGAAACCTCACTGCCCTAAAAATTAAAACCGCGATCGATCGCCCATTCCTCGCAATCGATCGCCGCGACTGTTCATCGTCACCCCAAAATCAGTACCATGTCGCGATCCATCGGCGCTAAGCCGCGATCGATCGCGACATGCGGGTTTCCGAAAAATTCGAGCTTTAATGGTGTCTTTCACACCCACACTCCTTCAACACCTCCAATACTCCATTTAGAACAAATAAAAACACCAAAAACATAACTTTGGATTTTTACCAAAAAATCCCCAAATTCCAAATCCAATCCAAAACCTAACCAAAACCCATAATACTACTATCAAAACGAAGATAAGAACGAGGGAATGAATAATACCTGATTATCTTCGAGAAATCCGGCTCTCGAGCCGTGCTTCCAGCCATTTTCTCCCAAAAGAAAAAAGAGGGGTTTGGGGAGAGGGGAAATCGCAGGTGAGAGGAGAGAGAGAGAGGGGAGAAAGTTCGTGCAATGACGAAACATCGAGTCCACTTGGTATATATAGTACCAAGACTCCAAAATACCAATTCCTCCACAAATGCATCATGACTAATTAAAAATCATCTGTTTTCAATAATTATCTCTCCAATCTCAATTTCCAATACAAGCCACAATACATAGTACCCCGGACCCCAGATACCACCAAAAACCCAATTCCAAGGTTTTTCACCACGATAAGAATACAATCTCAAACTTTGGATCCAACGATCCTAAATACCCGATTTAGCATCCTCGGGTGTCCCAACACCGCAATTAATTCATAATTGCCACAATTAAAATCCATTGAGGATCATTACCACACCGGGATTAACACCATTAATTCTCAGGCATCACAGATAATCACTAGTTAATTGATAGATTAATTAGAACGGATCGATAGAAATCAGACTGACCAGATCAATTGCTCAAAACAGATCAAGCTGATATGGTATTTCGCAAAATCAGAATGGATCGATGAACATCAGCCTGACCAGATCGAAGCTTCAGAACAGCTCAACTATTATCAGATCAGAGCAGACAAGGTTGTATAAGCTTCGCTCTTCAGTCCGAATCATTAACGGCTATTTATTGAAGCATTTAATGTTGCAATTAATGCTGAAAAAGACCAAGGATTGAAGATTACCATAAAAGGTAAGAAGACAAAGAAGAGCTCATCTGACAGTCGCCGAAAGCATGAACCAGAATGGCAAGTGCCCAAAAGAATAAGACTGTAGCTTACTCAGAGTTTGAGCAGAGTCAAAAGTTGCACATAAAGAGAAATAATGTCGTTGGTACATGCAACTATATAAGGATGCAACAGAAGAGCTCAATAGGAAGTCTGAAAAATCGAAAAACGCAAAAGAAAGCAAAACAGCACAAGCTTACAAGCTCAGACATTCTCGAGCCGAAAATCTTCATAAGCACAATCATATTGTAATATTTGATCATCTTAGGATCATTGTGTGCATAGACTAAAGTCTATCTTTTGTATTCTGTACTAAGATAGAGAAGTGAGAATCATTTGTAACTGTCAGACAGAGTGTGTCTGAACAGATCGAGAGACTAGGAGTTTCAGTCTGGTAGTGAGGTAAATCCAGCTGAATCGTGTTTGTACAACAGGATTGTATAAATCAAAGTCTTCTAGTGGAATCCTTCCTTAATTGGAAGAAGGGGAGACGTAGAAGGATTACACCACCTTCGAACTTCCAGAAACATATTCTGTCTTTTATCATTCTGCACTCGTTATACTATTCAAGCCATCGAGCCGTTCTTACTAATCTAAGAACAGACCGTTTCTCACTAAAATACTCAGTGGGTCTGTTCTGCAGAAACGTTGATTAAGAAACAGATTTCTTTCACTAACCCGAGAGAAATCACAAAGGATTGTTTTTAATAGGAGTGTTCATTCACCCCCCCCTCTAAACACTCCGGACCGATCCTAACAAGTAGTATCAGAACAGGTCGTCTTAATCATCACAAAGACACTTGAGCTGATGGCATCATTTAACAAGATCCATATGTTCTCAAAAGAAGACTATGATGATTGGGAAATCAGAATGCAAGCACATCTGGCAGCACATGATGACGATATGTGGTTCGTCATCACTGATGGACCAATGAAAATTCTGAAAGTCTGGTCGAGAAGGACAGATCCCTCTGGACGAATGAAGAAAGAAAGAAAGCAAATCTAGACAACGTTGCCAAAGACATATTGTTCAAGACGTTGGACAAAAATATGTTCAGTAAAATCAAAATGTGCTCTACTGCTAAAGAAATTTGGGAGAAGATAGCACAGCTATGCGAAGGGAACGACCGGACTAAGGAAACCAAGCTGACTGTTGCTCTTCAAAGATTTGAGAGCATAAAAATGAAGATTGGAGAAACTCTAAACGAGTTTGATGAAAGAGTTACTGGTATTATAAATGAACTAAATGGTCTGGGAAGGAATACTTTAACAGAGAGATTGCTCTGAAAGTAATGAGAGCTCTGCCAAAAGAATGGGATGTAAAGACCATTGCAATGAGGGAGTCTAAAGATCTGAACAAAGTTGAACTTCATGATCTGTTCGCAGATCTTAAGGCATATGAGTTCGAACTGATCACCAGAGGTGAAGCAAAGCCATTCATCTCTCAACCAAACAAAGCACTGGTAGCCATTCCAGACCAGACCACCCCCACAACAGATCGATCTATCGAACATATAAGTAATGATGCTATGTCACTGTTTATCAAGAAATTTGGTAAATTCATGTCTAAGAATAAAAGAAATTTTAAACCTTCTCATCACTATAAATAGAGAAAAGACGATGCTGTTAATGATCAGGCTTGCTACAATTGTGGTAAGACATGACACTTTATTGCAGATTGCACCAGACCGAAGAAAGAAGAACGAAAAGAAAAGCATAGTGATGACAAGAAAAAGAAGCACTACAAAGATCGTAAAAATCATCATGGGAAGTCCCAAAAGGTCCTAGTAGCAGAGGAAGGAAACAACAAGTGGGCTCAGACTGACTCAGATTCAGAAAGCTCCGAATATTCATCCAGCGAAAGCGAAGAAGATATTCAATGTCTAATGGCAGACGAAGAAATGAGTCAAACAGACGAGGTATTCGATCTTGACTCAAATGAATTCACACGTTAAGAGCTTATGTCCGCACTGCAAGACATGGCTAATGATTATAGAATTTTAGCTGAATCATTTGAGAAAACTAAAGCTAAAGCCAATGATCAAATAGATGAGCACATCAAACCAAGCTGCTCTGAGCTAGGTAAGTGCAATAATCTACAGATCAAGCTGAATAAGCTGAAAATCTCTTATGATCAGCTTCATGAAGAAAATAAGAGAATTAGCACACAAAATGCTAAGCTTTCTCATATTTTCAAAACATGGACAAAATCAAGAGCATCACTAGAAGAATTGCAAGAGGCACAAAGAAATGTCGGTAATGTCACTGCATAGGCTTTGATATCAAAGACTGCACCAAAGATGAATCTGAACTGTTGCTGGTAAAGAACAACATCAAACAAATGACATTTGTTAGATCTAGCACAGTATATGAAACTGAAGCGCCTACAATTCAAACGGGAGTCTCCTTCGGGGATCAAGGTTTGAGAAGAGGAATTGGGTACGTTAACCAAGCCAAAGAAAAGGCACCAGCAAGCTTTGTGTCTTTCAGACCAAATCTAAAGGTGCAAGATCTAAGGCAAGGAAGACCATCCAACTACTATAACTCAAAACCAGTTCAACGAGGATATAGATTACCTCATAAGAATCAAAGGTTTCCATATCGCACACATTATCACACACAACATCGAAACAGATCAGCTCACATCACACCAGACACACACAAGCCATTAAAGCTGATACAGGTGTGGGCTCCCAAAGGGCTAATCCGTTCTGGACCCAAGTAGGATTGGGTACCAACAGTAATTATGTTTGATGACAGGTACCGAAGAATCTAATATCAGACTGGTACTTAGACAGTGGGTGTTCTCGTCACATGACATGAAACGTCGAGCTGCTGTCTGAAGTCACAGAATGTACTGGACCCAAGATCATCTTCGGGGATAACTCAAAGGGTAAGACTGTGGGCAAGAGTAAGATTGTCCATGGTAATATTACTATCAATGATGTGCTGTTAGTTGAAAATTTATGCTATAATCTGACCAGTATAAGTCAACTATGTGATAATGGTTATGCTGTAGAATTTCACAAACACACTTGCACTGTTAAATCGTCAGACGGTATGACCATGCTTGTAGGAATCAGAAATGGAAATACATATAAGATCAACTGAAATTTTTCTCAACCTGATAATCCTACTTGCTTCATCGCGAATAATGATAATAAACACTGGCTATGGCATAAACGCTTGAATCATCTCAACTTTAAGACTATCTCTAGCCTGTGTAAACATGATTTAGTTGTCGGTCTGCCCAAGATCGATTTTGCTAAGGATAAGATCTGTGAAGCTTGCCAAATGGGCAAACAGATCAGATCATCCTTCAAAAACAAGAATGCCAAATCCTCCTCACGCTGCTTAGAACTATTACATATGGACTTGTTTGGTCATATACCAATAACAAGTTTAGGGGGAATGCGGTACACTCTTGTTGTTATTGATGATTACTCACGTTTTACATGGACTATATTTTTTAGCAGTAAAGATCAGACCGGTCCAAAATTGATCAAGCTGCTGAAACGCACTCAGAATGAGAAATCATCAAGCATAGATAGGATTCGAAGTGACAAAGGCACTGAATTCTCAAATCAGAATCTTGAATCCTTTCTAGAAGATCAAGGAATTAAGCATGAATTCTCAGCTGCTCGAACCCCTCAACAAAATGGAGTTGCAGAACGAAGGAACAGAACGCTTAAAGAGGCAGCAAGGACAATGCTTGTAGATTCTAGAATTTCACAAAAGTTCTGGGCAGAAGCTGTAAATACTGCTTGCTACACTCAAAATCGGTCTATGATTAACAAGAAGTTGAATCTTACTCCATATGAAGTTTGGACTGGTAACAAACCGTCTATCTCTCATCTTCACGTATTTGGCTGCAAATGCTTCGTTCACAATAATGGTAAGAATCATCTTACAACATTCGAAGCTAAGTCAGATAATGGGATATTCTTAGGATATTCATCCAATAGTAAAGCTTTTCGCATCTTCAATAATCGCACTTTAACTGTAGAAGAATCAGTTCATGTAGTGTTTGATGAATCTTTATGTATTGAGGGTAACAAGGAATCAATTCAAAATCAGATGGAAAATATCCATCTCGAAGCTAACAGTGATGATGAGATTGTAGCTAACAGGTCAAGAGATAATCCACCGGAACCTGAAGTACCAGATAGACCGGATCAAGGCAATTAAGCTCCTTCAGATCGAGCCGATCCGGAGGATCTAAACTCTAATGTTAAGGCAGATGCTGATAATGTTACTACTATTCATCCTTCTGGACCAGATAATCCATAATCAAGCTATCGATGGACAAAGAGGCATCCACCTGATCTAGTAATTGGAAGTCCTTCTGCACCTATAAGAACCAGAGGACAGATGATGGATGAATTCACTCATGCCACTTTTATATCTAATCTGGAACCTAAAAAGATTGATGAAGCTTTGACTGATTACAATTGGATTAAAGCCATGCAAGAAGAGCTTAATCAATTTGAACAAAATCAAGTCTGGAGTCTAACCCCCAGGCCAAGTGGTCTGCCTGTTATTGGAACCAGATGGGTCTTCAGAAACAAGCTAGACGCAGATGGAGTTGTGGTTAGAAACAAGGCCAGACTGGTGGCGCAAGGATTCCGACAAGAAGAAGGAATTGACTTCGATGAATCTTTTGCACCAGTCGCCAGACTTGAAGCAATCCGAATATTTCTTGCTTATGCTGCTTTTAAAGATTTCAAAGTATATCAAATGGACGTTAAGAGTGCTTTTCTTAATGGTAAGCTTCAGGAGGAAGTCTACATTGAGCAACCTCCTGGATTTCAGAACCACTCATTTCCAGATCATGTATATCTACTGAATAAAGTAGTATATGGACTGAAACAAGCTCCAAGAGCCTGGTATGACACTCTGTCTCAATTTCTGTTGGACCACGATTTTCAGATCGGCTCAGTGGATAAAACTCTATTTAAATTTATTAAGGGGGAACATACCTTATTAGTTCAAATCTATGTTGACGATATCATTTTTGGGTCAACTAACCCCAAATTATGCGAGAAATTCTCTAAGTTAATGCAGGGACAGTTTGAGATGAGTATGATGGGAGAACTTTCATTCTTTCTGGGTCTCCAAGTCAAACAGCTCAGCAATGGCATTTTCATAAATCAGACCAAGTATACCAAAGAGCTTCTCAAAAGCTTCGGAATGGAAACTTGTTCAACTGCATCAACTCCAATGAGTCCTTCAATCAAGCTAGATAAAGGCGAAGGGGGAACAACAGTTGAAGTATCTATGTATCGAGGACTGATCGGATCGCTCTTGTATCTTACAACGAGCCAGCCTGATATAATGTTCTCAGTCTGCATGTGCGCTAGATTTCAGTCAGATCCAAAGCAATCACACTTTATTGCTCCTAAGCGCATTCTTAAATACTTAAAAGGATCTCAGAACGTTGGTCTTTGGTACTCCAAAGATTCAAATTTCAGTCTAGTCGGATATTCAGACGCTGACTATGCTGGGTGTAAGATTGATCACAAAAGCACCAGTGGAATATGTCAATTGTTAGGTGAAAGATTGATATCATGGTTTAGCAAGAAGCAAACATCTATTGCCACATCTACAGCTGAAGCAGAATATCTTGCCGCTGGAAGCTGTTGCGCTCAAATACTCTGGATTCAACATCAACTCAAAGACTATGTCATTCAAGCTGTTGAATCTCCAATATTTTGTGACAACACCAGTGCTATCGCTATAACGTATAATCCAGTTTTGCACTCTCGAACAAAGCATATTGATATCAGACATCATTTTATTCGAGATCATGTTGGCAAAAAGGAAATTCGGATCGAGCATATTTCAACAGACCAGCAAGCAGCAGATATCTTCACCAAACCACTTCGTGAGGCTAAGTTTAATTATTTCCGTCAAATTCTTGGTTGAATAGACTTATCTTGATATTTTAGACATATCTCTCTTTTCGCTTTTAAAGATTATATGCTGGCACAGATCGATGATACAATGATCAGAAAGACACAAACCTGTCCGAACTTTCAGACCGATCTATGTCAAATATGATGTTATCCCATGATCTGTCTGGTCAACAAATCTTTAGATAAAGTAATTATTTAAAACAGCCCGGACTGATTGCAATTTTAACCGCCTTATCTCTCTATCATCCTGTCCGTTTATTTTGAATTATTTAAGTATCAGTCATTGAGATACAGACACGTGTCTTCTCTCTCCTATTTAGCGGGCTGAACACTTCACTTTCATTTCATTTTTTACGAATTACCGCTGTCTGTTTTCTAACTCTCATATTTTTCAATTTCTCTGTATTCTTCATTACATTCAAATGGCTACTATCACTCACAACTCTCTATCTGTTGAGTTCAATGAAATCTACAGGGCTGAAGATCCAGAAATGATCTCCATGTTCAAATCCTTGGAGTCTTCTGGATTAAGGAACTTTCTGGAATGCGGAACGGTGGTTTACGAGTCGGAGATTCGAGAATTGTTTACCAATGATGTGTCTCAGAAGACGTTCATCTCCACCACCGTCAAGGGCAAATCATTTGACATCTCTCAGTCGACGCTGTCAAAGACCTTTGGTCTTCCCAACACCGGACTGACTGAGTTTGGCCATATTCCTCAGGCCACTATCACTGATCTTCAGGGGAAGGTATCCATTTTTTGCCATCGACTGCAGCCATCATTCAAGAAGAAGGAAATGCTCTATCATTTTCAAGTTCTATGCGAGATTATTGGCAAGCCACTCTTGGGCAAAGCCGGAAGCTATGACACCGTCACTGCCGAGAAATTCCGGGCCATGGCTGCTATTCACTCCGGCCAGAAGATGAACTGGTCCGCGATCTTGTTTGGAGTTTTGCTTGAAACGGTCATCGCATCCAAACAGGTTGTATGCTTTGCAGTTCCTCTCAGCAAGCTTTTGGAGACTTTGAATATCTAGCTGGGGAAGCCGTCTGCCTTGAGTCCTTTTAAAATTCTCAACCCCAAGGGTTTGGCACTACTAAAGTCCAAAAGTGCTCCACCTACTTCTTCCGATCTGGTGGCTGTCAAAATTGAACAAGGAGAAGAACAAGCTGCTAGAAAAACCCGAGTCAAGCGCAAACTGACTATCCAGACTGACTCAGAGGAAACTCAGTTTGCTCCTTCATCTCCAGTCAAGCCCCCTCCTAAGAAGCCAAGAACCCAGATCACCAAGCCCATCAAAACCTTACCTCTCAAAACCTTACCTATATTGCCCTCCACAAAAGCCACCCCTGCACCCCAAACTACAACCCAACCTTCAACAGCTCCAACCACTGTACCCAAAGTCACCATCCAAGTCCCTTCTGCCATCCCTGTGGTCAAAGGCATTGTTATCACCGAGTTGGGAGACTACACCCAATCGGGAATCAAGACCTCATCTCCCACCGGCAAAGGCAAGACAATCCTCACTGAACCCCTCTCTTCTAAACCCAAGTCAGCCGCTCAAACAGCCATCGACATCGCCATGGAATATGTTGAAGAAAAGGTAAAGGAGCTCACTGTGGTATTTGACGAATATGTTGAATACAGAACGATCAACCACATTGATCTGTTCTTCGGAAAGCTGCGACGACTCCAAAAGATGGAACAAGAAGTCCTTAAGGGGACAGAGACTGATGACGTCAGAATTGCTGTGCATCGCAAAGATCTGTTCCAGGCTAACCAAAGATTCAGACTGGCAAACTTGCTCATTGCCGCTAAGAAGGCGAATTTTGATCCGAGCAATCCGACTGCCAAAGATGATGGTGCCGTCATTGCTCAGCTGGAAATGGATGTTCATGCTCTTCACTTGGCTGTTCGTTTTCAACGACAGAAGCTCAACATATCCACTCCAGTTCCCAGCCCGGATCACCCACCTGCGAGCAAGACATTGGCCGAACCATTCATTGAGCCAATCGCTTCTGATTCAGCGGAGCAGACAGCGAAGCAGAGAGCGGAGCAGCCACTAACTAATGCTCCGTCTGTAGATGAGACTGAAGCAATGGATGTCTTGTTGGACTCTCCAACAACTTCCATCCCTGTTGGACCCTCAGTCTCCCAAATTCAGCACAGTCCAACCGCCGAACATACAACAGTCATCTCCCCAGACTTCGTCAATCCGGATCTGGTGGTGTCAACTGTTGTTGCCGCATTACAGGTTGAGGAGCCCACCAGACCTATCACTCCTCCGGATCAGTCTGCTGAAGATATGGCGTTTTTAGAAGAATTTTCATCGGACTTGGTCACCTTGATCCAGTCCGAAACACGCCAATCTGCCATGACTTCACTTATACCAATTGCCGCAGAAGTCGATCATGCCTTGTCGTCATCTGATCTCTCTCCAAGCCGTTTATCTGATGAAGCTCCATCTCTGGCCAAGTCCCTTCAACACCTTTCAGATAACTGTCTATCTCTCTCTCAACGAGTCATAGAAGTTCATCAAAGTCAGAGGACTACATTCTTGGATTTTGAATCCTTCAAAGAGAAGATGACAGCCAACATTAGCAGCATTCAGCGCGGACTGAATGATTTGTTCTCTCAGCAAGCTACATATAAAAACAGTCTGAGAAAAGAACAGATCGAGCTGACCACTGAAGTTCGAGCCTCCGTCGCCAAGTCCCTTCTTGCTCAAGACACTCGTCTTGATGCTATCAGCGCTCAGCTCGCCCAGATTGTCGACTTTCTTCAAGAGATTGCTGCTGACAAAAAGGGGGAAAAGAGAAAGGACTTCAAGCCACCTCAGTCTTCAGCAAGAAAGTAGCGGTCTCTATATAAGTCAAACTCGTCTTTAATTGTATAAAAGATTTTTGTTCAATAAAAATCAGAGTTCTTAGTTACGTCCTCGTTCATTTATTTTGAACTAAATGGCTTAATCAATCCGAACTTCAACTTAACTGTATTCATTTATTTTGAACAAGAAGAAGTAATTGATCCGCAAGTATACGCCTCAGAGTTCTTAAAAGACTGAATAAAAAGATTTAGAAGCTAGGTTTTGTCATCATCAAAAAGGGAGAATTTGTTAGTTCCGGATTTTAAAGATGACAAAACAAATCAAAACGGATCGATAGAAATCAGCCTGACCAGATCAATTGCTCAAAAGATAAAGCTGATATGGTATATCGCAAAATCAGAACGGATCGATGAACATCAGCCTGACCAGATCGAAGCTTCAGAACAGCTCAACTATTATCAGATCAGAGCAGACAAGGTTGTATAAGCTTCGCTCTTCAGTCCGAATCATTAACAGTTATTTATTGAAGCATTTAATGTTGCAATTAATGCTGAAAAAGACCAAGGTCTGAAGATTACCATAAAAGGTAAGAAGACAAAGAAGAGCTCATCTGACAGTCGCCGAAAGCATGAACCAGAATGGCAAGTGCCCAAAAGAATAAGACTGTAGATTACTCAGAGTTTGAGCAGAGTCAAAAGTTGCACATAAAGGGAAATAATGTCGTTGGTACATGCAACTATATAAGGATGCAACAGAAGAGCTCAAGAGGGAGTCTGAAAAATCGAAAAAACGCAAAAGAAAGCAAAACAGCACAAGCTTACAAGCTCAGACATTCTCGAGCCGAAAATCTTCATAAGCACAATCATATTGTAATATTTGATCATCTTAGGATCATTGTGTGCATAGACTAAAGTCTATCTTTTGTATTCTGTACTAAGATAGAGAAGTGAGAATCAATTGTAACTGTCAGACAGAGTGTGTCTGAACAGATCGAGAGACTAGGAGTTTCAGTCTGGTAGTGAGGTAAATCCAGCTGAATCGGGTTTGTACAACATGATTGTATAAATCAAAGTCTTCTAGTGGAATCCTTCCTTAATTGGAAGAAGAGGAGACGTAGAAGGATTACACCACCTTCGAACTTCCAGAAACATATTCTGTCTTTTATCATTCTGCACTCGTTATACTATTCAAGTCATGGAGCCGTTCTTACTAATCTAAGAATAGACCGTTCCGCACTAAAATACTCAGTGGTCTGTTCTGCAGAAACGTTGATTAAGAAACAGATTTCTTTCACTAACCCGAGAGAAATCACAAAGGATTGTTTTTAATAGGAGTGTTCATTCACCCCCCTCTAAACACTCCGGACCGATCCTAACACTTTTATTTTTGAAAGGTAATGAAATAATGTGATTTATAGTATACCAAAAATGTAATATAAGAAACTCTTAGATGCAGATAAAGTTAACCATGTATTAAATAGTTTGGTTGGTATTTATGCAAATAAAAACTCATACATTGTTTGTTGATATTAGAGCTTTTATAAAGAAAATAATTGTTGAATGAAGGGAAGCCAACCACATTTGATCCATAAGTCAAAGAACGGTTGGTACTTGTGTATGAATGAAGATTTTTGGCTCCCCTCTTTTTCTGTGAAGTTCCAGCTGTGAATATCGGCAAACTTATGCGACAATTATAAATCCAATTCCTACGTCATGGAATAATTTACCACATTCTACCGGCAATATAATTATGTCGTCGAATGTCCGATCAGAGTCATGTCGTAGAAGGACACATAGGTAATCTTTCGCAAGTAAAACTACAAAGTGTGTGTATAGGTCGCGGCATTATCGCAGGACATGCAATGAAGCAATTTAGTAGCCAGATAGGGCAATTTTTTGGTAGATGTGAGAATTATATACAATCAATCTTTTTTTTTTAGATTTTACTTGGCTAATCATATATGTCTTTCTTATTTTTTTTATACTAAATTAACAAATTATTTTAATTATATTTTACAGACAATGATGTTTTGTTTTTGTTTGATTACAATTGCTTAGAATTCTTTTTTTTTTTTAGAGAGAGAGTAATTGCATAGAATTCTAATATTGTATTTATGTTATGTTGTTTATTCCGACATCATGTTGATTATATTTATTATAGCAAACAACACATACGAAATGAATTAAAAGTTTAGATGAGGTAGGAAATGCACCAGATGATATAACATTTCCATGTTAATTGTATCACAAATTAGCTTATTTGTGCCACAATGCCAATGATAACACATGTAATACAATCAATACTAACAATCAACACTTTGAGTTGGTATAACATTATCTAAGATATATTCTATTTCAACATAAATAATGTTAGTAATTATATCATTTGCATTGTAATATCAATCAATAACCTAATTTGTGATATAATTAACATGGAGACTTTGTAACACATGACATTTTAAAATACTATTTTCCAACAATTGTAAATCAACTTAGTTATCAGAAAATATTCAATAATTAGAAAATCAGTTAAAATAAAAATTGTGAGATGCAATTGTTATTAATAAGGAAATAACTGAATATTTTTTTGTTTTGTTAAGGCTGTTTTAGTATGACACTGACCCAAGAAAAATGATAACTATTTTACATATTGAAAAACTCTCACTCTCACTGTTTTACTTATTGAAAAACTCACACTATCACTGTATTTTGTTCATACAGATCTAAATGTATTAAGCACTTGATTATTGTAATAACAATACCTACTAAACAATTTTTGTACTGTTTTTGCTCATATATGGACATAGCTCAATGGGTCGGACTACCAATTTACAAAACAATATATAAATATTGTTACCTTGTTTTTTGGTTCGATTTGTAACAATGAATTTATATGCAAGAAATAAATCAACATCAAGATTTTTTACGTGGAAACCCCTAGAGGAAAAACCACGGGACCTGGTCCAGTATGAATCTTCACTATAATATCAAGAGTTTACAATGTTTGTTGTTTTTTCTACAAAAATGGAGGAAGAAAGCCATGAAAATCGAATGAGGCAGCAGAGCCGAGCAGCCTTCTCTGGCGTGAAGAAGAAGGAAAAAAACCCTATTTTAACCTACTGTTCATGCCCTTTATCTCTTTTCTTTAATGGGCTATCCATTAACATTAATGGGTAAGGGTAATGTGCCCTTAATAACTTAATCAGATGGGCCAATTAATTGGCAAATGGGTTGATAGAATATTGGAATGTAACTAGTTAAATGAGTCAGTCTCTCATGATACCCAGGTCGAGTCCATAGAGTTCGGGTCCAAACCGCACCGGTATCTTTACCCGGGTATCAAATATTATACATACCAAGTTCAAGTGTATAAAAACTCACATATGAATGTTGGGAATGTGACGGGGACATCTTAACCTACTTGAGTGACTAAATTAACATACGAGTAAATTGTGATACTGAACCACCAGAATCAAATCTAAACTAGAAGGACAAATTTATGTCTTATATCGAACAAGATCCTTAGCTGACTGGTAGCAAGCATTCTTGATCTCAGCAACAATTGCTGCATCCAAATATCGAGTTATTGGCTTTTTGTTGGCTTGCACAACCGACAATGCATCCATCTCAATAATGTAGTGGTGCAATGTAGTGGTGTAGCTGGCGACGATATGAGGAGAAAACTTCCCCGGGAGGCAACAAACCAACGCAAAAAGAACAACACTGACTCATCTCTTGCCACCACACTCAGGGGCGTAGCCAGGAATTTATATTGGGGGGCTGGAGGCAAAGATAATGCGGGGGGGTGAAGGAGGCGACAACCCCATTGTGGGGGTTCGAGGCGGAGCCCCGAAATTTTTTTTGTATAAACACTTCGTTCGTATACTCGTTAGCTATTATTTTATAATATCTTTCTCTACATGCATAAGTTTTACTCACCATTTAATTCTCCATCTTCTGTATAAATATTTCATAATCCATTTAATCTAAATTTCAAATTAATATATACAATGAGTTTAATATTAGATGGAAAAAAATATACCAGAATTTTTTTTAAAAGAACTAGAGTTTGCAAAAAAAATGATGTATATCTATATATTTTTTAAAAATAAGCTTAAAAATGGGACAATAAGTATTAAATTCTTTTTAAAAATAATTTTAAAATTAAATTTTGTTTAAATAAATCAAAAAATATTATGTAATGAAAATCCAAAATCCAAAAGTTTTAAAAATTGAGCTTCTTGGGATTAGAACTCGTGACCTAACGCTAACATACTAACATCTCTACCACTTGCTCTACACCCTTTCACACTTTAGTAATGGACAAAATATGTATATATAATAATTATGGGCAGGGCTGGGTGGGCTAAAGCCCACCTCAGCACACACTGTAGATCCGCCCCTGACCACACTCACATCAAGTACGATAAAGATTTATAATTGAGATAACAATGTTGAATTTAGAAGTAGGGAATAAACATGCGAATTAAGTTGAGATAACGAAGTCAAATGATGGAAATAAGAAGGAAAAAATTGGGAGAAAAAAGACTAGTTTAAGAATAAGAAGACTATCGGGATATTTATGTTATTATGGTGTTTGGGGACTGATTACAAAAAAAAAAAAAAAAATGATGTCAGAGAGTTCAAATATATTTTTTTATGACATGGGCACTAACATCGTGTTTGGAGGCATCAATAAAATGGGATTTGATGGAATTTGGATTTGCAATACCATTTTGCATGTTTGGTAGAATGAGATGTTAAAACATAATTTGGAATGAGTGGATTTAACGGGATTTGGAATAGTTAACTCAAATCCTTCCAAAAATGGTGGGATTTGGATTTCAAAATGGGATTTATTTTATTTTCTAATATTTATCATTCATATCATAATTTTAAGACATCGTAATTAAATTTTATATTCTATTTATTTAAATTAATCCTTTTACATAATTTTATAAAAAAACTGTTATAATTAAATCAAATATTTGAAATATAAAAATTTATTGCTTGTATACACAGTGAGGTTAAATTTTCAACTTTATATTTTTAAAATATCATAATTGTAAATCGTATGTTCCATTTATTTAAATTAAATTTTTTTACATAATTTTATAAAAATAACATAATTAAATCAAATATTTAAAATATAAAATGTGTTGTCTACATATATAGAGTAATCTTAAATTTTCAATTTTTGCATTTTATCACAATTGTAAAATATCATAATATTAATATCATATGTTTTATTTATTTAAATTAATTCTTTCAGATAATTTTTATAGAAATCATACTTAAACCAAGCATTTGAAATATAAATTTTTTTACATATTGAAAGTGGCATGTTAAAAAATAAATCAAGTATAAATTTTTTAATATCACATAATAACATTTTTAATAATTGTTAAATAATATTTTAAAATTTTAACAAAATGGAATTATAAATCCATGAGGTTGTGTTTGGATTGAGAGATTTGATTTGAAAGAAGTAATTTGATTTGGAGAGGGATTTGAATAATGAATTTGAAATGATATCAATTTTGGGTGTATTTCAAATTTATCATTACATCTGAATAAATTAAGAATGGATGGATTTGAAATCTACTCAAATAAATTTATCCAAACAATCAAATGAATTTGAAGTTCGAAACCTTTCATCTCAACGGACCATAGATTCATTTTAAATCCAATTCCAAATTTAAATCCCAGTTTTAATTGAAACAAAAGTAGCCTTAAAGTTAAAAAAAAAAAAAAAAGGGATTTGGGATTTAAACGAAATTCCAATCGTCGACCCTCAAATTCTCCGTCATCCCTCTCTCTTCCTTTTTCGGCCAAACTTTCAGTTTCCAAAACCTGAAACCCGACTTGCTATGGAAGATTCGCGTCAGTTTTCTGTTCATCTGGCACTCGGCGGTGGTGCAGGTATCGTAGTATGTGTTACCTACAATTTGGATTAAATCTTTCGCCTGCATTTTAAGTAAATATGTTTCATATGATTAATCGGAGTAAATTTTTTTGCGATTGATCCCATTATCGATCCATGTATGCAGTTTGTTTCCATTGATATTATAGGCGATTTTAGTGGGAGCGATGATTAAATATCATTTTTGTTTTATTTTATGATGCAGTTGCGGACCTGTTATTATGGAAGAAATGGACGCAGGGTGTTACTTTTCTTGTGGGTTCAACTGCCCTGTGGTTTCTATTTGAAAGAGTTGGATACAATTTATTGTCATTCATGTCGAATGTTCTTTTGTTGCTTGTCATAATCTTGTTCTTATGGGCTAAATCTGCATCACTTCTTAATAGGTATACGAGTTAAGATTTCCGGATTTATATGTTTGAGATCTTTATTCACTGTTATTTTATATCATTTAATAGTTTACCGTTTTGGTATTGTTGATCTAAAAATTTTAAGGGCTTCTGTTTTTTTTTGCTCTTTGTGGGTTCTTTAAGGGATGTAGGGAGTGTTGCATCTTTAATGTTTGTGAATTTTTATTGAATTTATGGACGAAAATTAAATGAATGACATTTTTCTGTGATTTTAGACCTCTGCCACCTCTCCCAGATCTTGAGGTTTCTCAAGAGACTGTTGTGAAGGCTGCTGATGAGATGCGAGTATGGGTAAACTGTGCATTGTCAATTGCACGCGACATTGCTATTGCTGGAAATCTTAGACTCTTTGGTCAGGTGTTCTAGCTTGTTTTCCTACATTAATGCAGTATCGTTTATTAATCATGATTGTTTTGATGCTGATTGAGGGATTACCCATGTCTTCTGGGATTTTCGTTTGTTAGGTTGCTATAGGCTTATGGATTATTTCTTATGTTGGTAGTTTATTCAACTTTCTCACTCTGCTCTACATTGGTGAGTGTTGAATTCTCTGTGATGGTTTGTTTACCTTATCTTTTGTTTTTCACAACAATATATTAATGCCGGGTTTTGTCTTGTTGAGACACCAGGTGTTCTTCTTAGTCTGTCGCTCCCTGTTTTGTACAACAAGTACCAACATCCAATTGATGAAAAGCTGAATGTTGCATATGATATAGCTAGGATACAATATCGGAAAATTGATGGCATGATACTGAGCAAGATTCCATTGCCTTCGAACAAGGAGAAGAAGATTAAGTAGATCCACTCTAATCTTACAGTTGAATGTGTCTCGTGATATTGTTTCTTATTTTACGCATGATTTATTCATGACTCTTTTTGTTAGTGGAACACAAGCTGAGCATGTCTTGTCTATTGGACATGGTTTAGTGTCTTAGATTTCTTATTATGCATGCAATCAAGAACCAGGAGAAGTATTTCTCAAAGAAAGAAGTTTTGTTGGCCCATTTTGATTGCATATTTCTGAGTTGAAGCTGCTTTGACTTGCCAGTTAAATCTTATATTTTCTTTGTGAACCTTGTGTTTATTTAGTAAGTGGATTCTTAGTTATAGCGGTCGTGTGAGAGGCTCTTGAGGCATTGGATGTGAGGTTAATTAAGAATTATGTCCTTGGATTTGTTAATTGATTAGATCTCAGTAAACGAAGAGATCTTCACATCTTTACATATACATATGAGATTTGCATTGCGACAAGCTACCCGTAGCACAAACTAGGAAAACCTACCACCCTATCACCTCGATGCAGCCTTATAACTTCTGATGTGTTAAAGGATAAGAAAAAATGCAGCTTTGGCTAAACTATTTGGGTTAAACATGGCCACGGTCCAGAATCGTCGGTTAGACGGTTCAAAAAACATCGACTCTTAACTTTGATCTTCCTTGATGGTTTCGCATACGGTTCATAAACCTCGGTTCCGGTTCCGGTTGGCTAACAGTTACAGTTTGACCCATTGTTTTTTTTAAAAAAATTAAAAATATTATTATAAAGTTAAAAAAAGTGTAAAAAGTGTTTGAATGTGTTTTAGATTAATCATAAATAATGTTAAATAAATTCAAACTCGAATATATTTGATTAATAATCTTTACTATTTACAATGGAAGAGGGTTGTATATTAACTATTTTGGTGAATCTTTTTTCTAAATCCCAAAATTACCATTTATGTTTCCCTATGTTTTTATAACCAGCAAAATCTACTACGTTTTCCCCCTCTTGTTTTAATGCACAACCCATTTTTTTCTCAATCACCTTGCACTTATCTCGTTTATTAATGGATTCCACATTTGAAAGGTCAAATATTTAGCCTCTTTCTCATCACAAAGAGTCCTATTATAATAATTTTATTTGTTACATGTATTACATCCATACATATATAATAATCATTTCTTCTATCGCACGCCACGTGTGTGCGCAGACGTTAGTATATATAAATTATGAGACTCAATTTAGTTCTTCAAAACTCTTATAGCTCGGAGGTCATGAGTTCAAATCTACATCATAATATTTGTTATAAATTTTAAAAAAAAATTAAAAATAAACCCGTGAATGTTCAGCTCACTATGATATGTGTATCTGTTAAATCTATTTATTTACCTTTAGCTTAGGCCTAAGTTGGAGACATATTGCCTATCTTGGTTCATAATATGTAATTGATTATTTAGTTCAGTATGACTAATTGAATTTTGTAATGGATTATTAATAATTTATTGTTAATCACTAAAAAAAATTACTATATTAATATTACTGTTGTAATGGCTTCAGCTAAAGTTTTATTGACAATTTTTTTTTTATGATTTATCAATCAACAATTATAAATAAACTAATTTTTATTTTATAGTTTAATGTTAATTAGCGTTAAATTGTTAGATGGAGCTTTATTGTTTGTTACCATGTTTTGTTTTCAATTTTTATACATTTTTTTACACAACAAAAATGAATACAAAATATTCTCATTCACTTTTTTGTTTTTTAAAAAAGCTATTTTTCCTCAATTTTCATAGCTCCACCGTGGTCTATTTGACCAAACAGTAATAAATCGAGAGGAAACATCGAAACTCTTCTATTTGAAGCGGCCGAACCCTCAACCTCACCAAGCCTTGTCAATAATCGATTTATTTCGAACCCACCGGAGCAAGAACCAACGACCAAGGGGAGAACTCGGGTTGCGGCAGAATCTCGAACAATTGGTATTTTCCCACTTCCTTTCTGTTGCCATAAAATTTAGATTTATGCAAATTAGTTAGTCTGGCTTATACCTGGTCTCGCGTCTGCTGATTTCTTCAAATTACATAATGATCATGGTTAAAAAATGAATCTTGCCATAAGTTTGAAGTGTGATGGATCTGGAATGGTCTATGATGAAAGACAACTAAAGCTCTTTGTTAAGAGATGGTGGGCGATCCATAAAGATGTATATTACAGTTTTGATAATGCTGAAAGAAAAGACTTGATTTCATATCTTTCGTTGCTTTGAAAATAACTAGCAGTGATTTATGAACAAATAATTGTTAATTAATCTCCAATATGATATTTTAGAAACCCACTTGGAAATATGTGATAGGAAATCCTTAATACCTTGGAGCTTGGAGATTGTTGGGAAAGCTTGTAGCTTGAACAATTTTACAAAACTGCGGGGTACGTAAAATGAGTTGCATTTTCGCAAATTATTTTAAATATTTTCGGTATTTATTTTTGAAATATTTTGGAATAGCAAGCATGCAAAGTTACTTTTGAAACATGATTCTCGATAGAAATGTGATTTCTGAAAATGGATTTTTGAACAGTATTTTATCGTGTATGAAAAATTATTTTAGATGACATGCTTGTTTTGATTCAGTAAATATGATTTGAGGTCGTGAATGGAGGACGTTTTTGTTTTGTATGTATCGCTTGCGATGAGGGTAAAAACATACACACTTTCTTGCTCGTTGGTGACGAGGGTAAATAAACATTGTTTTACCCGAAGGCGGATGGGGTATAATATCTGACGATACCCTCTTAACGGGTATAGCCTGGGATTGTATCATCGTGTCACATCCTTATTTGAGTATGCATTTGTTAGTTAGCTCTGTTAACTGCTCAGATCATTCTGTGTGTGTGAAAATATTTATTCAGTTAGCCTGCATGTGTGAAAGTTATCTTGAGATGAAAATTTATTATTTTTCGTCAATTATGGAAAAATGAAGTTATTACTGCTTCCTACAAAGTGCTGCAGCTTACATTTACCTGTAATGTGATACATTACAGATATTACCGAGGATCTAGGTGGGACATATGGGGAGTGCATTTAGAAGGATAAGAAAGTTAATTCAATTAAGAAATGTTATTTTATTGGTTAAAACAATATTATTCCGTTTTTAGCTCGTGTTTTGAGGATTTGAGTTTTAGTTTGGTTTTAGGGTGTAATTATTAAGGGGAGAGCATATTGTTGATTTTAATTGTGGAGTTTAAGTTGATTTTAATTGTTGGTTTAGGTTAGTTTTTTATTTGCAACACTGTGTTCTGTGATCCCAGTATTTATTTTTTTCCCTTTTCATGTTGTTCTATTCAATTGAGGTTAGTTTTTTATTTCTGCTTTTTGAGAAGCTTGGATAAATTCAAGTGAAATTGTATACTGTTTGTTGTGGGATAAAAAATCAACACGTCTTTCTCTGGAATGCATTTATGATTTATCTGTCGATTGCAAGTTGGATCCCTGCGCAGTTTCTATCCCACCAGTCCTTGTTCTGCCTTGGGTTGATAAAGGTACCCATTTGGACGATTTGTATTTCTCACGATTTAGAGTCCACATTTGTTTTTCCCCCCTCAGATTTAGCAGATTCTACTGGCACTGTAAGCAAGGGGAGAACAGAACATGACTTCTTCCCTGCTGCAAATTCATGGGGACAACTCTGTTATTCTACGCGTTACCCACTCCAACATCAAGAGTTTTTCTGCTGATATTCGATTCTCTCCACAGGTGCGTGCAATTTTACCAATCAAGTTTCTCTTACTCATGTTTGATACTTGGGTTTTTCTGTTACATAGTTATGCTTAAACTCCTGAGACGGGCAATTTATGAAAAAAAAATTTAAATGTAACACTTGGTACCTTTTATTTAGTTTTTCTTCTTTAGTAATTTACTATTTGATGGAAGTTTAGTTATGTGGGAAGACTGAGTACAGGTATCAGGTGTGCTCGTGGTCTTAAATATTAATTCGGTAAATTAAATTTCGGACAAAGGACTCAACAGGCTAGAGTACTAGTGCCTTACATATATATTTGGACTTCTTTACATGATATGTAGTCTTATATTATGTTTGGAGTTCGTCACAGACTAAAATTGTGCCTTTCCTACCAGTTTGGTTCATTGTTATGTTTGACAAAACTTTATTGATACACATTTAGGGTGGTTCGTTGAATGATAGCATTTTTCTGCTCAATCAAAAGTCCTTCCAAAGTTAGATCACCAGTATTTCAATTCATTTAATTACCAGATCTTCGTTGCTGCCGCATTGCATGTAGGTTTAGGTTGACTCATCCAGGTTTACCATGGTTACGACTGAAACTTTTCTTAATTGGTGAATTTTGATACCTTAATTAAGAGCATCATAGTCTCTTCCATTGTTTGTCACGGGATATTGTTATTGATTCCTACCGACTTTGATGCTCGCATCCATGATGCACAAACACTCATAAAAGTCACTCGGTGCAGTGTCGGACACTTCGAGAACACCGACACTCCTCGGACACCCTGTCGTGTCCGACATGTCGTGACCTTAATTTTTTAAAAAAATTTAAATCGGACACTCCCCTCAAAATCGGACACTCCCCTCAAAATCGGACACCTTGTCGGAACAGAAAGACAATTTTGGGGGTTAATCGTACAATTTAAATAGTTTTTTGCTAAAATAAAATTTGGACGTGTTAGTTAAACTTTATGTTAGTTGAAGTATTATACATTTGGTGTTAATATGGATGACACTATGATGATTTCAGTGAAATGCATTTATTTAAATTGAATTTGGCAAGAATATTTTTGGTGTTATTTTTTATTTGGATTGTTAAACTTTATGTTAATTGAAGAAATATGTATTTGGTGTATGAGTGATACTATGATGATTTCAGTGAGATACATTTATTTATATACTTCTTGAATTTGACAAGAATATTTTTGCTGCTTTTACATGGTTTAGAACTTTAAAAATGTGAATTTTAGTATTTTGTAATATAATACATGTATAATATATATAAAGTATAAAAATATACAAGCGTGTCTCTGCCGTGTCGAATCCTAAAATTTTTTATAATACGCGTCGCCTTGTCCGTCTGTGTCTTGTCAGTATCGCCATGTCAGTGTCTGTGCATCATAGCTTGGCATATACCAATTTGATATCTGTCAGAAGCGAGAGACACATTGAAGATTTTGTTGTCTTGTCTATATACATGTTAAAAAAACTTTTAGTGTCTAACATTTATGGAGGAAAGATGTATTTAAATTTCATTCTAAATTGCCCGGTCTACCATGCCAAATGTATAAATAACATCCAAGACTCTAAACATAAATCAACTTGCCTCTATTTTCTTGATGCGTAATTATGTTTGTATGTTGTTAGATGACTGTAGAAGCTGTAAAAGAGAAGCTGTGGAAAACATGTGGAACTACTGTTGATTCAATGTGCTTTGAGCTTTATGATGATTCAGGGGACAAAGTGTCTGTTCTAAGCGATAACACGAGACCTCTTGGTTTCTATTCCCCACGAGATGGGTTAGTTTATTGGATGTTATTGTGAACTCTGTCTTCTTTTGTTAGTTGTAATCTTGTGATCCTTTTGTTGTCTGGTGCCTATTCCGTAACCTTAATTATATTATTTTTCAGCGAACAATCATTTATGTCAGCGACTATCAGAGGGGAGTGTTTATGTGTGGCTTCTTTGTCGTTTTCTTGGCAGTTATTATCATGACAAAAGGGCATTAAGATATTGTTTAGTCTAATTATTCCAGTCCACCCACTTCGATACTCATACACTCTAACCAGAAAATCCTGATACTGACTTTACATGGTGGTGTATTTTTCCAGTGGCTATGTTTTACCTTCTGTCAGATCATATTCTTTGGATTTTAAACTTGAAATTTACATTCTATTTCTGTGCATGTTGTTTTCCTTCATTTGTAAGTTATGGTTAAGCTTTGTACATCTACTTATGAAAAGTTTATGCTTATTTGTCCCTTGTGTGGGCAATGAATATGTGACATGAAATCACTGGGTTCTTCTCTTCCTTTATTTTGTATTTTCATCCTGTGTTAAAGTGAAGTACAGCTAGTTCTAATCTATCCATAAAAATTTGAACTTTCTTTTATAGAAGTTTAGCATTTTTGGTTTTATTTGTGCTACAGACCTCGTGTATCTAACAATATATGGGTATATATTTCGATTTTGTTAGCTATCGGCTTCATGTCATTGACCTTGATCCATCATCTATAACATCTGGTGGTTGGCTGGATGACACTTCCCTTGTGGACAAATACAAAATTTCTGAAGAAGCCTATGACAAGCTTGATGGTATGGAATGTTCTTGCTACACCAATTATGTTCATATGGTTATATAGCTACATTAGGACACTCGAGTACATTGAGTCTACTGGTTTTGTCAAAAGTTTCCCCTTGGACAGGACAGAATGATGTTAGAGCAGTTGGTTGGAATTATGCGAATTTAAGTGCAGGTCAAAATGCATATGAGCTGTGACTTGAACATGCGGTACAAGGTGCCGCATGCTTGGAGCCCCCTTTTGAATCTGTTGAAGTCACCTCTATAATCTTATTGCTAGTACATCGATTTTATGTTGCAACAAGATCGATTTTAAGTTACAAGAACATATTCCTAAATTGGGGTGATTATTCATGTGCCGTTTAAGTTTGTGAGAGGATTTGAAAGTGTCAAAATTGAAGAACTTGTATGGGTGGAGAATAATTTCTTCTTCTATTTTATTAGGCATACCAGCCGTATATATGTACAAACAGAAGAATAGATGACCTAGTTTAGAACTCCACTTTTTAAATAATGGAGGACTCTTTTGACTCTATCTCCTAATCCTATGCAATTTTAATAATTCTTATCAAGATAGGAAAATATAATATTATCAGGATATAAAAGATAAACTCTAATCTAATCTCCAACAGAAAGGTTTATATGGCTACACAATAGATTTCTCTAATAATTAGGGTTAACCGTAGTTGCAAATTGAGGTGAATGTGAAGTAAACAATAGTGAGTCAACTGTGCAAAGTTCGCTACCCTTGTACCGATGGCTCTTGGCATGGCATGCTTCACAAATATTTTTTTTTTTACTATTTTTCAAACAATAGAATTATATTATCAGCTCAGATTAAGTAATATGTGTTGCAAGAAACTATAAGTCTCAAATGGAAACAACTTGTATCATGCTTTGGTCAACTGAAAAAAATGTGTATCATTACTATTCCTAATATAGGACATATCTAGATTAGCAAGTAGAGATTAGTTAGGCAAAATATACGTTGTATTCATCTAAATATACCGATTAGCAATACAAAGAATGACATTGAAAAACACCAAAATCTGTGCAATTTCCGTGTAGCATCCTTTATTTAACATGGTATCAGAGCCACAACTCTGATATCAATTTTTTTTTTCGATCGATTGTGAATCTTCATCCAATTGCTTCATCTGTTGATCGGTTTCGGTGGGTTGTGAAATCTCACAACTTGTTTTCTCGTCACTTGTGAGGGTCTTCGTTCCTTGCAAATTTGTTGATTTGTTCTTCTGGGTCGCGGTTTTTTTTTTTTTCAAATCCAATTTCATCTCGCCGGATCTTGTACTCCGCAGAAAATTTGTGCATTTTCGTTGGCTAGAAAGCCTTCTACCAGATCCGAGATATGCCGCCCACGAGGAAGAGGGGCGTACCCTTTTTTAGTCTTGTCAAGCTCTTCGAACCCCGTTCTTTCTCAAATAGCCGATTTGGTCTTCTCGGTCATAGATATTTTGCAAGTTTTTTTACTTGTTTTTTGGTGGGCCCAATTCCATTTGGGTTTCTCTTGGCAGAGTGCAAATTTTTTTTTGCTGGGGCAATAGCAATCTCAGATCTTGTTTTGTCTACTTCCGTTTGTTCCATCATGTCTACAGAAGTGTTCCCAGCTACTGAGAATTTCAATTTCGGATGTTTCTCAAAGGCAAGGATCTTTGGAGCCACATCGATGGCTCAATGGGAGACGCATGCAAAGAATTGGCTCAATGGGAGACGCATGATGTTCGAATTATTTCATGGATCCTTGGGTCTCTTGAATCTCAGATGGTAAACAATTTACGTTGCTTTACCATTTCTAAGGAAATGTGGGATTATCTTAAGAGGATCTATTATCAGGATAACACCGCTCGCAGATTCCAACTTGAACTCGATATTGCTAATACTCGCACGGTAATCTGACAATGGAACAATATTATTCCGGCTTTCTTAATCTGTGGAGTGAATATACAGATATTATCTATGCTAATGTCTCCAAAGAGGCTCTTCCATCTCTTCATGAGGTCCATGCAGTCAGCAAACAAGCTCAATTTCTCACGAAACTCCGACCTGAATTTGAAGCAACTCGGGCTGGCCTTCTCCACCGCAACCCAGTACCATCTCTGGATGTGTGTTTTGGCCAAATCATACGTGAAGAACAACGCTTGGCCACTCACGTTGCTATTAGCTTATCTATGACGAACTCGGAACTTGTCAATGTTGCTTATGCTGCTCATGGAAAGTCTCAAGGAAAGAATTCTCCTCAGTGTTACATTTGCAAAGGATTTTGCCACATTGCTAGACATTGCAATAAGAAATTTTGCAATTACTGTAAACAAAAAGATCACATCCTTGCTGATTGTCCCACGCGTCCATCGAAACGCCGTGCTACCGCCTTTCAAGCCATGTCTTCCACACCTTCCTCGAGCTCTCCATCTTCCAGCACACATTCTGCAGCAACTACTTCACCTAGTCTTACACCGGAAATGGTTCAGCAAATGATTATCTCGGCTTTTTCTGCTCTTGGGCTAAATGGAGGTGGTAAGATTGTTTTGTCCCCTTGGTTTGTCGACTCTGGAGCATCTAACCATATGACAAGTTCGTCTAATCATTTGCGTCATATTCGCAAGTACATTGGTTCCCATCATATTCAATACTATTCCAATTACGCATGTTGGTGATATCAACACGTCATTTAGTGATGTGTTTGTATCTCCTGGGCTATCTGCTAATTTGATTTCTGTTGGACAATTTGTTGTCAATAACTGCAATGTAAATTTCTCACATAATGGTCGTCTTGTGCAGGATCAGGTATCCGGGAAGGTTATAGCAAGGGGGCCTAAAATGGGACGCTTGTTTCCTCTTCACTTTACTAAATCTCCAAGTTTCTCTATGTCATGCTTTACAACTTTGCCTCAGCTTGTTAGTTGGCATAAACGCTTGGGTCATCCTAATAATGTAATTTTATTCACTTATTGAAAAATGGTTTTTTGGGAGATAAAGCTGCTCCTACCTCTCTTTCATTATCTCTTGATTGTTCCACTTGTAAACTTGGGAAAAGTACGATCTTACCTTTTTCAAATCATGGCAGTCATACTCATGAATGCTTTGATTTGATTCACAATGATATTTGGGGGATTGGTCCTATTACTTCCCATGAGAATTACAAATATTTTGTGACATTCATTGATGACTTTAGTCGCTTTACTTGGGTTTATTTTCTTCGCTCTAAAGCCGAACTGTTTACTGTCTTTAGGACATTTGTAGCTCATGTTGAAACACAATTTTCCACCAGAATTAAGTGTCTTCGTTCCGACAATGGTGGTGAATATATGTCCAAATGCCTTTCAGTCCTTCATGCAACAGAAATGCATTGTCTTTCAACGATCATGTCCTTATACACCTCAACAAAATGGCGTGGCTGAACGAAAAAAATCGCCATTTGTTGGATATGGTCCGAACATTACTTCTCGAATCTTCGGTCCCTCCTATTTTTTGGGTGGAGGCTGTCTACAGTAGTCTACAACATCAATCGTTTGCCATCTCAGCCATTGAATTTTGAGTCTCCATACCTTCGTCTTCATGGTGTACATCCGCACTATCATTTACTTCGAACCTTTGGTAGTACGTGTTTTGTTTACTTACCATCTCATGAATGTCACAAACTTTCTGCTCAACCCGTTCGGTGTGCTTTCATGGGTTATAATACCACTCATAAGGGCTATGTGTGTTACGATGAGGTCTCTAAGCGTATGCATATCTCTAGAAATGTCATTTTCTTTGAAAATCAGTATTATTTTCCACGGCACACCACTTCATCTCATCATGTTGTACTTCCTCGTTTTGATGATATCATATCCCATGTTGAACGCTTCAAACCAGGTCATGTTTATGCGCGCCGCAGGCCTCCAAACTCACCGCCTCCTTGCGATCCGGATCCATCACAAGGACAAGTTGCTCTTCGACGCTCCTCGCGCCATATTCATCCTCTCAATAGGTATGGCTTCTCTGCTACCTTAGCAGATACTGTTATTCATACAACTTATTCGCAGGCAGCTAAGCAAGCTTGTTGGGTGAAAGCCATGCATGAGGAACTTCAAGCTTTGCTTGACAATAACACATGGGATATTGTTCCTTGTCCTGAGGGTGTTAAGCCAATTGATTCCAAATGGGTTTACTCGGTTAACATATGTTCTGATGGTCTCTTGAACGTCATAAAGCAAGGTTGGTGGCAAAAGGCAATCAACAAGAATATGGTGTCGACTACGATGAAACATTTGCTCAAGTTGCTAAAATGACCACTGTTCGGCTTGTTCTTGCTCTAGCAGCATCTCAGAATTGGCCATTACATCATATGGATGTCAAAAATGCATTTTTACACGGTGATCTTAAGGAAGATATTTATACGACAGCTCCTCTTGGGCTATTTGCTACACCTTCTTCGGATGTGTGCAAACTTAGGCGTTCACTTTATGGCTTGAAGCAAGCTCCCCGAGCTTGGTTTGATAAATTTCGAACCACACTACTCAGTCTTTCTTTTGTTCAAAGCCATTCTTCTTTATTCTTCTACAAGACTACTCATAGTATTGTTATTCTTTTGGTGTATGTTGACGACATTGTTATCACAGAAACAAACTCGGCTTTGATTTGTGAGTTACAACATCTTCATCGCTCATTTCATATGAAAGATCTAGGTCCATTGCAATATTTCTTGGGTCTTGGGGTGGTATCTACTCCAACTGGTATCTCTTTGCACCAGCACAAGCACACGCAAGATTTGATTACCTTGGCCGGTCTTCAACATTGTCGGATTGCTGATACTCCTTTAGAGGTCAATGTTAAATATCATGATGATGAAGGTGATTTCTTGTCTGTCCATCCTTGTATCGCCAACTTGTTGGGAGTCTCAACTATCTCACAATCACTCGTCTGGATATCTCCTTTATCACGATGATGAAGGTGAATTCTTGTCTGATCCATCCTTGTATCGCCAACTTGTTGGGAGTCTCAACTATCTTACAATCCCTCGTCCGGATATCTCCTTTGTTGTGCAACAAGTCAGCCAATTCGTGCAAGCCTCACGCCACCTTCATCTTGCAGCAGTTCATCGCATTATTCGTTATGTCAAGGGTACTCAGTCACGTGGTCTCTTCTTTCATCGCAACTCACATATTCAACTTAACGCCTACAATGATGTTGATTGGGCAGGTGCCCGAATAATAGACGTTCAGTCTCAGGATGGTGTATGTTTCTTGGTTCGGCCCTCATCTGATGGAAGAGTAAAAAGCAAGATCGTGTTTCTAACTCCTCATCGGAGTCAGAATATCGTTCTATGTCTTCGGCTTGTTCTGAGATAATGTGGTTGCGACGTTTCTTGGCTGAACTTGGTTTCTGTCAAACATCTCCTACCCCGCTTCATGCCGACAATACAAGTGTTATCCGAATCGCAGCTAATCCAGTGTTCCATGAAAGAACGAAGCACATTGAGGTGGACTGTCACTATATTCGTGAGGCTTATGATGACTATGACATCACTCTCCCACATACTCCGTCACATCTTCAAACGACGGACATCTTTACCAAGGCTCTTTCCAAAACGCGTCATGAGTTTCTTGTCAACAAATTGATGCTTTCTACTCTCCCATCATCAATTTGAGGGGGGATATTACAAGAGACGATAAGTCTCAAATGGAAACAACTTGTATCATGCTTTGGTCAATTGGAAAGAATGTGTATCATTACTATTCCTAATATAGGACATATCTAGATTAGCAAGTAGAAATTACTTAGGCAAAATGTATGTTGTATTCATCTATATATACCGATTAGCAATACAAAGAATGACATTGAAAAACACCAAAATCTGTGCAATTACTGTGTAGCATCCTTTATTTAACAATATGAAAGTCCGGAAATTGAGTCAGCAACACATCTGCATCTTCCCACGTGCTCCCTTTGCCTTTCGTCCCCTCTACTGCACCAAAAACTATAAACTTTGTTCAGTACCTTGCTTCTCGAACTTCCTGGTCACACTCGTTCAACTCATACTTAATAGCTAAATTTGCTTCCAATTCTTTAGGTCGTTTCGCTTCCCCATCTAGCTTGCTGTTGATCGCCTTCTTTAGACAAAAAACATGAAAAACTGGATGCATTTTTTATGCTAATGGAAGCTGCATCTTATAAGAAACTTCACCTATTTTTTGAATGATTTTATACGGCCCGTAATACCATGCAGCTAGCTTTTGATACACTTTTGCATATTGATTGCTACCGGTGTGGTTGCAACTTCAAGAAAACAATATCTCCAACGTGAAAAGATACATCTCTTCGGTGAGGGTTAGCATATTTCATCATTCTTTGTTGAGCTCGATGTAGATTGAATTTTAGTTCTCTTAACAACTCATCTCTTTCTTGGAGCTATTGTGCTACTGGAGCCACCAATGATTCTCTAGGCAGATTTTGAGTTATAGTAGGTGGATTACGCCCATAAGCAGCTTCACTAGGCGTCATACGCGCAGATTGAAAAGTAGTCCTATACCAATATTCTACCCATGTCTGTGGTATGCGAAGCAACGAAGATAAGTTTTCAAGCATCTATTAAGAACCTCCGATTGCCCATCTGTTTCGGTGTGATATGAAGAACTCATTTTGAGTTTAGTTACCTATAACCTGAAATATTCAGACCATAAATTGCAAATAAATAAAGAATCCCTGTAACTCACAATTGATTTGGGTATTTCATACAGCCTAACAACCTCCTTAGTAAACATTTCAGCTTCCGACTTAGTAGTAAGAGGGTGTCTAAGTAATAGAAAATGAGCTACTTTAGAAAGTCTATTTACTACCACCATGATAATTTCGAACCCCTTAGATTTAATTGACCCGATGATAAATTCCATCGTTAACTCCTCCGAAATATCCTCAGGAAGTGGCAAGGCCATTCACGAAGGAATAATACAAATGACCAGCAGCCCAGTGCCTAAATCTTCAACAATAGATTGTAATTTTGGGTTCTCCACTGCCAACTTAAGTTTTCCTCCCATTCTAACCGCACAGGCATCGACAGTATTGATAATTCAGCTTCCTCCCCCTTCCTTTCTTGACACCACATTCGACACCACATTTGTCCTCCCGGTTCCCAACCCTGTATTTCATCTCAAATTCATATCCCAACATTGTTTTTTAACCTTTTATCTATTGTCAACAGGATACAGATGACACAGGAGCAGGAAGATTCTTGGCTTTGGATGCACGATTCTACCAATCAGTACACGACACAATCTTCATATACTCGGATCTTTGAAGAACAAAATTTGGAAGAGGAGCGGTCACAGATTTTTGACACTTTATGGAAAACTTGTGCTCCGCCAAAAGTGGGTGCACTTACATGGAAGGTGATTCGAGACCCTATTTCGACAAGAGAAAATCTTAGGCGACGAAATGTTCTAGCAGGAACGGAATCGGTTGTATGCGCTTTTTGCCGATTGGAAGAGGAGACGACGATTCAACATCTGTTTTTCCTACGTCCAAAATCTTATAGTATTTGGATGAAATGCTATGAATTGTTGGGATTTTGTACAGTGCTGCCATCGGATTCAACCACACATCTATTACAACATAAGGGATTATGGGTTTCCAATAAAGGCCGGGAAGGATGGACTACTATGTGGAGCACAGTCATTTGGACGTTATGGATTAGTCGGAATCAATTGATCTTTCAGGGAACTCATGCAACGGAGGAAAATTTATTGGAATTAATCATCTTTAGATCTTGGTTTTGGATTACCAATAGAGGGAAAACGAAATGGGGGACTCTTTCTTAGATTGGAGGAAAGAGCCGATGATTTGTTTATTAGCTTTATAGCTAACTAGGATTTATTTTTCGCATCAGTACTATTTTGTATTTTCAAGTACCTCAGGTACTTTTTATTTATAAATAATACTATTTGCCCGATCAAAAAAAAAAATCACAACAATTTAGACAACCAATGTTGTTGATCTGGGGTACTAATTCACTATTGCAATAAACTTTTTACAATAAATAAGGCCTTTAATGTAGGATGACCATAGCTAACGACATGAGTTCCTTCTCATAAGTTGATTTAGCTAGTGCTTTTGCTGTCAATGCTCTACTATAAAAAGCAACAAGTTGGATAGAACTGCCCCAATCCTTTTCCTTGACACATCCCACTCAATCACAAAATTCTTACTACAATCAGGTAATCCCAACACAGGTGTAGTACTTATGGGTTATTTTAGCTGTTCAAACGCCCTTTGTGGCTTTGTGCCTCAGGACCCCATTTGAAGTTGTTTTTCTTTAACAGTTTGGTTAGCGACTTAGCTATCATTCCGTACCCGTTTTTTAACTTTATATAATACCCCGTTAACCCATGAAATCCTCGAATCCTTTGGTATTTTTAGGAGTTGGCATCAATTTTTTTATTATCCATCTACACCCCATGCTTCAAAATAACATGTCACAAATATTCTAATTCTTCTAACCCAAATAGACACTCGCAATTTAATACTATTTGGTGCTGACTCAATACCCCTAATATGCTTCAAATGTTCTTCCCAAGTGTTATAAATCAATATATCATCGAAGAAGACTAAAACAAATTTTCTTAAATATGACCAAGTACCTCGTTCATAGCAGCTTGGAAAGTTGATGCATTATTTAGCTCAATAGGCAATACCATAAATTCGTAATGTTTTGAATGAGTTCTGAACGTTGTTTGAGGTACATCTTCATGCCGCACTCGAATCTGATGGTAACTTGATCGCATATCAAGCTTAGAGAAGTGATTTTCTTGCTCATCCAATAATTCATCCACCACTGAAATATGATAATTGTAGTCCACACAAAACCTCCGGCTACCGTTTTTCGTTTGACAAGGATAACTGGGCTTGAATAGGGGCTTTTGCTTGGTTGAATCACGCCGATAGTTAACATTTATTTTACCAATCTTTCCATCTCATTTATTTGACAATCAATGTACCATAGGGCCTCACCATCACTGGTCCACAACCCTCTTTAATGTGGATACTCTGTTCTTCCTTCATTTCACGAGGTAATCTTTGTGGTTCTTCAAATATTTTATCAAATCTGGTTTACAACTGCATAATCTCCACGGGGTGATTATGCCCCTTCTTTCCTTGACCATCATCTCCCTTATCATCCACATTAGCCCACACGGCCACACAAAACACCACATTTACTGTCTTAATTAGAGAACAAGAACAAGAACAAGAACAAGGGATCAATTTAAGGAGGGATCAGATCACCTTGAATCACCACTTTTCTCGAATTCTGCACAAATTTATTCATCATTCTACTCCAAGCCACTCTAGTGTTCCATACTCTGTGCCTGAGTTTCTAGTTACCCGCCCTTCTCTTCCCTTCCCTGCTCTAATTCCAGCCCTTCATCTCCATCATTGGTCAAAATTTTACTCATGTCTTTACTTGTGCCACCTGTGCAGCGCCGTATATGGCTCACCATGTTTAAAGCATGAACCCTTTCCTTCCCTCCTCAAATACTCTTGATGCAACACAATTCTGCCATATTTTCCATGATTTCCTCCAACATTAGAACTCTGCCTTCAATATGCATGTTGCTTCCCACAGATGACGATTTCTTAGGCACCGTGGAGAAATCGAATTTTACAGGTCATCCCTCCCACATTATCTCCGGATATCTTGTTTGCTTTTGGGCCCATTACTAATTAAGTTAATATGGGGATGTGGGCTCTCCAATTAGTGACTCCTCAATACTTCCGGCTAAGTGGGATCGTGAATCCTAATAATTCTTCTCATATTATCTCGTAATCCACTGAGGAAATAGCCCAAGGCTTGATTCTCTGGAAATTTTCCAATCCGAGTCTCTATCACCTCATATTGTGCAATACTTTCATCTATCGATCGCGGATCATGTCACAGAGATGCTAAAGTTTCGAAGGGATTTGCGGACTTCCTTCCACCATAGCTTTTATGAGTTCTTCCGCAAATCTTTCCCGGTTCATGTTTAGGTATTTTGCTTTTAATCCACTTAAACCAATGGACAACAACCAACACCACACATGTAAGCTATTTTGAGCTATTTTAAGCCGACTGCTCACCGGTGTGTCATGGAGCTCGAAGTATTGATCTGTCTTACCCAACCATACGAAGGATCACAATCATCGGAGCATGGTAAGACAATTCGCCTGAGAAAATACTTAATGTCTTCTGTTTTTTCATTTCGATCACCCCCGTTGTCCATACTATTTTCTGGAAGAAGCGCAATGGGGATTGATTTTTACCCGGGCCTGCCTCTTTCTCCTTAGTCCAGTTTTCCATGGCCTTGATCTATGATATATCGCCCGTCGCTTTGTTAAATATGGCTATATTTTCTTGAATCCCAATAATCTCCTCCTTCAGTCCCAAACCAAATTCTCCATGTTTCGAACCTTGCTTCCAATCTCGTAGATGCCATCAGACTTTTCTCTATGTAATCCGGTGGATCAGACCAATTAGATTCACCTGAGTTTCGAACAATTTAACAACACAAATATATGAATTGAAGACTGTAATATATGTGTAGAATATGTGTATTAAGGGAATATAATCAGAAAGACATGAGAGTTCCCAAAGTTGCCCCTGTACAAATTCTCCCCACTCCCTAGCCAATGCTAGTAACAAAATGATATCATGACAGAAATATTCCTCTCTTTCCTCACTCTTCTATATTTTCGTCTCCCTGACGTGCACTTCCTTTTTTATCTCTTCTAGAAACAACATATTGGATCTTGGGCTCTTGATTATTTTGTCTTGTAACATATTTGGATTGCAATTTCTTGTCCATGGTTTGTTAAACATTTTCTTTACTTAGCCTAGAGTAATTGTATCATCACATGTTTCAGGTACTTACAGAAAGTTCAAAGAAAAATTGGGACATCAACATCCCAGTCACGAGTCTAAAGTAAAAAATTTACAGAATATACTATGTTTTTTGGCTCTTGGTTATTTCATATTTTGATCTTTTTTTCCTGGTAACAGATTTCAGACAACTACATGGAAGACCTCTGTGCAAATATAAAGGTTTGTAAAATCATATTCTTTACCTTTTTCTAGTGACAAACTGAAAATCTCGAAATGTCCCTATCGCATTCTTTTTTGACTACTGATTAATTGATTTGTTGCCAAGTTTTTCAATAAACAACAATTCCTTGAACGCGTCATGCTTATGATCATACTTCGGGTATTGATATATTTTATCTTCTATTTTTTCTTTCTGATGATTGAGGTGGGGGCCAGGGGACAAATCCAACACGATTTTTTTTAATGCACTGGACTTGCATGGAAGAAACTTCATAACATGATTTTTTTATATGACTGGGTCATTTCACTACATCTGTTTGTTCTCGGGGACCTTTTCATTCCTTTAAGTAAAGAACTGACATTCAATACGGTGATTAGTAATTTTGTTCTTTTTGACACATTGTGTCACTTACGATTGCATCAGGTATTTGTTAATGGAACATACTACAATCAGATGTTATAAAGATACATAATGAAGTGATCCATTCAGATGTTATAAAGAAGTGATCCAATGTTATAAAGATACATAATGAAGTGATCCATGCTATGCTGGCTTTATGTCACGGGATAAAAACTTTCACCCAGACTTTGAACCGTGCGGCACTTGACTAGTAACCCCGCGTTGCTAGCAAGTCAGTCTTTCTCCCAAGTTGGTTGCTAAAGTGCTAGAAAGATAAAGAATACAAAGAAAGTTGTGGATAATGCTTTGTATTAGTTGAATGCTTGAAACTTGGATGATTAAAATTGAACTCCTACATCATATATATACATGTCCACCTCCTCAATGGATGGTGGTGATCTATTTGATCTAATGGTGGGGAAAGACCTTCTAGTATCTTCTTCCCTTCTACATGCTTCTACCATGTTCTATGTACAAGATTCTAGAACATCTACATGCTTCTATAATGTCCTATGTATGTTCCACAAGATTCTAGAATCCAAAAGAATGCACAAGTTAAGTCAAGAGTATTCTGGGTTGCTCCAAAGTGTTCTTCAAGCTTCCGGGAGCTTCCGGAATGTCCCAAAACCACAAAACTAAGTAAAATTGCAATCTTGCCCCAAGTTTGAAATGAATGAGTTCAAACCTCGGTAATGCTTGGCCGGTAAGATAGTGTGAAACACTGCGGGTCGTGAGATTTAGCAGCCGTCGTGGCTCTCCTTCGCAAAAACCTACATACCAGCAGCAGACGCTTAAAATCTTAGCTGTGGCCCTACCCATACAGCCCCATCGCCCAAAACCCCAGCCGCGGTGCCCCTTCAAACCATAATAATACAATCACGCCGCCGCAGAACCCTAGAATACAACCGTGTCACCGCCCTATCCATACATTATGGTCGCCCGCTCAAAAACCATACATCTGCACCACACATTACAACACGGTCGTGCCGCTCAAAACCATGATAATACTGTCTTGCCGCTGCCCTAACCTATATCCGCCGCCGCGGCCCTCCCTCCTGCATCAAACCCTAGCAGTTGCCGTGATCTTCCTGCACAAACCCTAGTAGATGTCGGCCCTCATCGCATTCTTCCTGCGTGAGCCCTATCCTCATCGTGTATTTACTATGCGAGCCCTAGTTGCTGTTGTTTCTTCGCGTCTTTCATGTGCGAGCCCTAGCATCCTCGTGTCTCTCATACACAATCCCTAGCTTCCTCGCGCCTCCTTTTGCGAGCCCTAGCCGCTGCTGTCTCGTCGCATCTTTTCTGTGCGAGCTGCTAGTCTCCTCGCATCTCTCCTACGCGAAAATTTTCCAGGTCCGGCAACGTCTATGCTAGTGGAGATCCACAATTCAACATCTTTTGAATCGCTACCGATCCGTTAGGTGTTTCATGTGCCTACGTCTCATCAGCAAGCTTGATCTCATCAATGTCTAAAGCCAAGTTGAGGTGGAGTAGGAAATATTCAATCAACTCTTCATCTTACTATTTAGAAGATTATGATGAGTAATGTTTTATATTTTAAATTTTATCCTTTGAGTAGAGTTATCTATTAGACTCCTATATAGATTAGAGTCCTATATAGATTAGAGTCCTAGATTTAGCTGGTTGAATTTATAAATATGTTGTATCTTGTATCTCATTCTAATGTGAAGAATAACAATCATATTCCCAATCTCATGTTTCTTCCATATTTTCTAAAGCTATCTTTCCAGTTACTCATTTTTCATCTAGTTTGATTTTTTTAGATCATATCACATCCAGTATTGACTTGTTTTGTTATCATTATCTTTTGTGTTTAATGTAAAAGATTGGAGATAGATGTCAAGTTGAACCCGGGAAGGAAAGAAGGGCTACCAAATTTGTAGGCGGTGCATAGACTCTTGCTCCTGGTTTCTGGGTTGGACTTCAGTATAATGAATCTCTGGGAAAACATGATGGCATTATGGTTCTCCCAGCTTTATGACATTTTCTATTAAAGTTCGTCGCATCTTTCCTGTGCGAGCCTCTAGCCTCCTCTCATCTCTCCTACACGAAAAATTCACCAGGATCGGCAACGTCTGTGCTAGTGGAGATCCGCAATTCAAACAACTTTTCAAATGCTAACGATCCGTGAGGATGCCTCTGTTATGAAGCTTCGCCTTGGATCTCGTTACGGGACCTTGCAAAGAAAATTCCTGCAACTCGGGCATTTATTTTATTGGATTTTCGTCCTTGTCGACTTATGATGAATATATGAATGATAAGGCTCGATTAAGAGAACCTCCGATTTAATACGTTTGAGAAAATAATTTCCAATACTTTATTCATCTCCCTTCACATCCTTAAATACAACTTGAAGTCCAAAATAAACAAACCAAATCCTACTTGAGAAAATCAGAAAAACCGAATCCTAAGAACATTCAAAAAATGAAGATAATGAGTTAATGACCAATCCTAATCTACGAAGGGATGACATACGAAATCTACAAAGATTATGTCAATCTTGTTGCTTGAATTTCCCATGCTTAAAACGCTGATAGACGATATTAATCGGTTGGGAATCTCCACGTTGCATGGCTGATGTGGACTTTTGTACGGGTGATTGCAAAGTGCTGGAGTTTATAGTTGGTTGGTTCATGGAAACATCCGTAACAGCTCATGTGACTACGTCTCATCAATAAGTTTGGTCTCATCAATGTCTATAGCCAAGTTTGAAGGGAGTGTAGAAAATATTCGATCAAATCTCCATCCTATTATTTAGATGATTAAGATGAAATTTTAAACTTTGTTTGTTGATTGTAGTTATCTAGATTTGCCTCCTGTATATATTAGAGTCCTAGATATTTTAGACTCTTAGATTTAGTTGGCTGAGTTTTAAATATGTTGTGTTTTGTATATCATTCTAAAGTGAAGAAATAACAATCATATTCATAATCTCATGTTCTTCCATATTTTCTACAACTATCTTTCCAGTGCTACTCTTTTTTCATCTAGTTTGATTTTTTCAGATCATATCACATCCAGTATAGACTTGTTTCGTTATCACTATTTTCATTTTATGTAAAAGATCGGAGATAGATGTCAAGTTGAACCCGGCGAGAAAAGAGGGGTTATCAAATTTGTAGGCGGTGCAGAGACTCTTGCTCCTGGTTTCTGGGTTGGAGTTCAATATGATGAACCTCTGGGAAAACATGATGGCATGTACGGTTCTCCCAGCTTTATGACATTTTCTATTAAAGTTCTGCGCAATTTATGAAAATTTATATTTTTTTAATGCTCTATGGCTATGAAAGATGAAGTATTTTATTTATTTAATATTTTTTCTCAAAATTGAAATTAAGAACTGCACTGGCTAAGGTCAATGTCATGTTAACCGATTAATATGTATTCCATTAACAAAATATCATGAAGCAACCAATATTTTTATTTTTTAAATCCCGGGAATTCATTTCTTGTTATCTTTAAAAGTAGATGAATTGTCGAATGACCTTCCCAAGTAGCACCAGCTCCAATAGGGAGCTCGAGGTTTTGAGTTTGAACCTCCTTTTCCACCCCCAATCCCTGCATGTAATGTACTAAAAAAAGTGTAGATGAATTAAAACCTTACTAATGTTGCTGATAATGGTTGGGTGACTATTGGAAATATCATGTTCACCAATTAATATATATTCCATTAACAAAATATCATGAAGTAACCAATGTTTTCCCTTCTTAAATCTCGGGAATTCCAATTCTTGTTATCTTAAAAAGGTATTGCCGAAAGACATTGTCCCAAGTAGCATCAGCTTCAATTAGGAGCTCGAGGTCTCTAGTTCGAGCCTCAACCCCCGCCCCACCCCCAATCCCTATATGTAATGTACTAAAAAAAATGTAGACGAATTAAAACCTTATTAATGTTGCTGACAGTGGTTGGCTGACTATTGGAAATAGCTTGGAGAGATAATGCATAACAATCAAGCTTCCATTCAACTTTTGCAGGGTGAAAGGAAAACGTTATTTTGATTGCCCTCCTCATTGTGGTGGAATGATCAGACCAGATAAAGTGAAGGTTTGTGCTCCTATCTACATTCTTGCAAATCCTAGATATGCTCGAACAATGTAGATATGAGCTGTGGGGCATATACAGAAATTTTGGTGTGGATTATAGTGCAATTATTACATGTTAACCAGTACATGCCTTATAAACTATGATTGTTCTTACACTCCAACAAAAAAAAAAACTATGAGTGTTCTTGCTATACTATAAAACAAGTATTGAAACTTCAAATTCCCGTCCGAAGGGAGGAGATGCATTTTAATCCCTAAAATTTAGGCCATGTTTATAATTTTTTTTCTGCATTTACTGAAAAATATTTTCTGGAAAATAATAGACAAATGTTACAAATGTTTGTTTTTTTTTATATAACATTTTTTTAGATGTTGTGTAAAAATATGTTCACTTAGCGATGTTACATCATATATAATTTCTAATGGTGTGACGTACTTTTGAAACTTCAAAATATTGTTTACAAGAATATAATGTGATATAGTAGTATAGTATTCTAGGAAGTGGTGAAAAGTTCAATCAAAAGTAATATTCATGTGGAGGATAGAGGAGTTAAAATATGCTTTGATGTCAGAAAATAGTGTAATGTTTGGTTTTATTTTAGGGGGGGAGGGGGGAAATATGAATCTAAACATATGTGCCTTTAGGTTTCCGAAGGAAAGTTGCCAAACGTAATTTAGTTCCAACCCTTTACCTATCTATTACTTACATTTTCCTCTTCAGTGTTTATCCAACAGAATGCTGAGAGCTGAAACATGAGAGGACTTTATTTTCCCGCCTTTCCTTTCTTGCATTCGTTTTTATTTTATTTTATGGCAAGCATGGGATTTAAACCAAGATTTGGTGTAGTGAGTAAAATAAGAAGGTTGCTGGGGTGGGAGGAGCTGCATTTCTGGATAGAAAAGAATATTTTTTTCCACGAATGTCTCGATCACCATACTGGCTGGTATCGATATTCAGCAGCCTTATTACTTGATGGTAGCTAAATAATTCCACCGTTGTTTTTCTTCGTGTCAGGTTGGCGACTTCCCAGAACGTGATCCTTTCGAGGAAGAGGAAATATAAGTCAAAATGAAGGCATTACGTTAAAAAATATTGGTTTTGTGTACTTTGTTTTTCTGTGTTCTATGCACAAGGAGAGGCACCGTAAATCATTTTATCTTGTAGCCTCACATGTTACATTGCATCAAGCCTCTGAGTAGGAAATCTCGATTGTATTAAGGATTATATTCTGAAGTTCAAGTTTCATATTTTTCCCCCTCTGACCAAGCCTAACATTAATTTTTTTCCTTTTTTGCTCCAAGTCTACCGCTATTTGATGCAAATACTAATCCATTTATCCCATCTCTTGGGATCTGTGTGTTTTGTTATAAACGATATTCGGGAGCCAGCGTTCAAATCTGCTATGGCCAGGCTTCAATTGAAATGCCACAAGCAGTGAAAGACCAGCTCGGTCTTCACCGGTACCGGTTCGAACAGGAGTACGCCATGCTAATATAGCACAATGGTTCCGCCAACAATAGTTCTGCCAAAAGTTTGATTCCGCTAATCTGGATGCTTGTTTGCCATATTTTGGTAGATTGTCACGAGACACAAAATGTTGAAAATCTGTTTTGAGGATTTACCTCAAACCGATTGAAATAAAACCCTCTAAATCTTGGAATCTGTACTTTATTTGTGGTGCCTATATGATATTAAACAAAGCACGTGTTATAAAATTGGGAGTACTAGCTGAAACATTATTTATTAAGTAAAGTTTTTTAAAGGACTTTTTAAAAGGAAAAAAGTAAAATTTTTGAAGGACTTTTTAAAAGAAAAAAAGTAGAAGCTATTTTATGGTTGAGAATGGTAATGAAAAAAGCAACTTTTTCAAAATTAAAAAAGAAAAAAAAAGTATAGAAGTATATTATTTTGCTTATTCAGATCATAAATATTCGATCAAACGTTATTTCTTTCAAAAACTTGCTTTTTTTAGAATTTAAGTTGCAAGTAATAGAACAAAGATCATTTAATTCAGGACTCGCTCATATTGTGAAACTGGATTTGAGCCAATTTGTCGATACTATCAATGGGCCCTCATCATGAGTTATCGGGTCAATCTAGCCCATGTAGCATGACATCTGTATTCCATTCCACCAGCCACTGAACAAATCTTTCAATCTATCAATCATTTTATCGCGACAAGTGGCGGACGTAGGATTTTTAGGAGAGATGTAAAAAAAATTCAAAATAAAAATTTTAGGCCAAAAAATATTAGGGATCAAAATATTATTTAAGGTGTGGCAAAATATAATTTTTGAAGGGTAAACAACAAATTTTTTTTTGGTATGCTGTTGTCATATTTGTGATATGCTGTTGTCATATTCTACATATTCTTTTTTATTTTATTTTGAGAAACTATTACAGTTATTGGGGTGAGGGACGTAGACTCGAAAATGAGACATACGGGTCGCAATTGCTACCTGTTCTAGATGGACTACAAGCCATCGGCCGTATTTTACATATTATGATGCGTAGATATGTATCTGAATGATTAGATGGTCATAAATGAGTTCATTAATGATCTTTGCCTAAAATTTGTTTTTAAGTAGTTTCGATTAGTCGAGTATAAATATACTAGTTATAAATGACTTCACAAACCAAGACACTGTTGTAGCTATATTTTTCCTATGATTTTTATCCAATATGAGAACGTGCTGCAGTGATAAATAAATACTCGATCAATATTGGATTGCATCAAGTGTCTGCATTGGTCTTTTGTTGTTTACTTTAGTAATTGATGAGATAACACAAAACATACAAACTGAATTACCGTCAACCATATTTTTCATTGATAATATTGTGTTAATCAACGAGAGCAGTATAGTGGTTAATGCAAAATTAGAATTACGGGGAGATCTCTTTGAATCAAAATGTTTTAGATTAAGTAGGCTTAAAACGAAATATATGAAATGTAAATTTAGAGGTCATACATACATACATATATATATATATATATATATTAATATTAATATTAATATTAATATTAAATTTAAATTTAATGTCATGTTCTCAGCTAATCAGTTTTTCTTTGATCCCGCTCTTCCAACTAGTTATCTGGAACCCAATCGTATTCCAAGGTAAATTATGAATTATCAACGCAGCCAGCCCAGCCCCAATATCAGACAAGTTGATCTTTAATATAAGGAAACAGTTCAAAAAATAGATAATACACTAGTCTGAAATAGAAAAAATTGAACAGAATTGAAACAAATTTTACAGTACTTATTTTTTAAAAAGTTGGATCATATACCTATTTGTAAATCAATCGTTGACAGAATAAGGTGCGATCCATTTGTCCTTTGCCTTTAACCATGACCATAACATTATTTTTGTTTCTCTTACCTGATTTCTTGTAGAAACGCAATAGCATAAAGCCAGAAACAAGGAAATCAAACACCAAAAATATGGTTTTTTATTCTGAAAATCAGATAAATATTTACTTAGAACAAGATTTCCTATTCAAACCAACTTGAATTTATTTTACCCGAAGATTTCCTCTATCATTCATGATAACTATATTTTTTTGTGGAGATATAAAATTAATGCCAAACTATCACCCCAAGTAGTATTAAGAACATGCATACCTTCATTGTCAAAAGAAGCTAGGAAATTTTATCCCTTTAAAAAACTTCGGAAACAATATAGAGATCAAACTTAAAAAATGAAAAGTAATCAAAATGTTTGTACATGGATTAGAAAATTAGCATGATATATAATCAAGTTGTGTTCTTTTACCACTGTGGTACTAAAATATGTATAATAGAATGATGAATGATCGAAAAGTGTAGGAAGAAAAAATTACTACACAAAACTGTTTTTTTTTTTAG